>VWZY01008052.1:147291-200492 GCA_013399075.1 Chloroceryle aenea
AAAATTACTCAAAAATAGGATTCTTAGCATTTACAACACCACAATTGCTATGCCCTTCTTCCTTTTTCCTCAAAGCTTTTACATCAAAATAATTTCAGCTACTGCCCTGATTCTCTCTTCTTGCTGTGCGACTGCCTTCCCTGTACCCAGGAAAAGAGGGTGACCTTGAAACAATTTTGTTGTTCCTCATAAGTGACTTGGCAGACCACATTTTGAGCATAAGGCATTCTTTTCTTGTAACAGCTTAAAATAACTTCTCGAGCTGCCGAGCTTGGGAAAATATTGATACTGGGAAAGAAACCTTTGTATAACAATTCTGTGATTCTTTTCTGCTGAATAAATTCCAGGTTAACAAGGAGCTCCTGATGTCATCTCGTATTCTGCAGTGGGGTTTGCTTTAATTGACTCAAATTTTTAGAGATTGAGAATATGATACTAACAGAAGTNATACTAACAGAAGTTCTGATAAATTGGTAAAAGCAGAATATGCCTCTTTTAACCACTTTTTGTTGCATGAACACTGTTGACTTGTTATTGGGATGGCCACCTGATTTTTTTAGGTTTGTTTTGCTGATGGATTTAAAGTAGATAATCAAACTTGATTCCCAGCTGCTGTTTAGTGAAGATGTATTTGGAAAGAACACGATCCAAATATAAATATTATCTTCTGTCAAAGAATGGAGTTAAAATGCTTGTAGTATTTCTAATAAACTGATTTTTAACTTCACAATGTTTAGGATAAGATTAAAGCCCATAGGAGTGAGGAAAAACTGGGCGTATTCTATTAATAGAGAAATGTGCATTTTCCAGTCTCTAAGAGATACTGGGTGTAGCTCAATGTTGTCTCACATCTGTAGCACTTAGTTCTTCATTTCTTTCAGCACTCCTCTCCAAATTATTTATCTCACCATGATTTCTTTTCTCTAGCTCTGGGAAGACAGCGTTTCCGTTCCTGATTTGTTGTTTATTTTTGGGATAAACTGTAACATCCCCTTTCCTTTCCTGTGCTCCTGAAGTAGCTGTATTAATGCACTGCCAATACCAGAGTAGGTGAGAAGTGTGACATTTGTAAATTGGTTTCCCCGTGTGTCTGAAGAGCTGCAGATAAATCTGACTTCTGAAAATGGACTCATTTGGTAAAAACTGTTCTCTGAGAAACAGCAGGGCCGTGCATGAAAGGGATATACTGGGGAAGACAGCAGAAGTGTTGTGAGGAAAGTCATACCTCACCAACCTGCCTGGATTTTCAGCAGAAAGACAGCCCTGAGCAGCAGTGTTTGGGTCAGTACAGTCAACCCCTCCCTCCCCAAACTTGCCATGAGATAAGAGGAAGGGTCTTAGGGACACGCAGCTGATTGGAAGGTGGAAAGCAGAGCAGATCTGGTTCAATGGATCTGCAGTTTTTTGGGGAAAAGGGGGTGGCAGAAGATTGCTCCTTGCCAAAATAATTGAATGTTTCTTTGCTATTTCATGAGTATTGTCCATTCGCTGAAGGATCTGATAAGATGAGAAGGAAATGGAGAAGACTTTGCTGCTGGGAGTGGTTGAGGTAGGAAGGAAGAAGTAAGAAGAGGGAGAGTGGGAACATGAGTGGGCTGAGATGTTCCCTTTCAGTGCAACAAGGCTGCTTTGAAGCTGCCAGAGTGGTCCTTGTGGTGAAGCAAGGGGTAGAGAAGGTGGTGGGATCTTGCTTCTGTACGTGCTGGTGGTGAACCCTCTACTTCCTCCAGCTGCAAACCAAGCAACCAAAAAAAAATTTCAAGAAATCACAGAAGCACAGAGCAATTGTCAACATGGGTTGCAGGTATAGACTAAAGGCTTCTCTGCCAGCATTCATAGCATCATAGAATGGTAGGGTTGGAAGGGACCTCTGGAGATCACCGGGTCCAACCCCTCTGCCAGAGGAGGGTCACCCAGGGCAGCCCACACAGGAACAGAGCCAGGGGGGGCTGGAAAGTCTCCAGAGCAGGAGACTCCACAACCTCTCTGGGCAGCCTGTTCCAGGCTCTGTCACCATCACAGAGAAGAAGTTTCTCCTCATGTTGAGGTGGAACCTTCTGTGCTCAAGTTTATACCCGTTGTTAATTGTCCTATTGCTGGGCACTGCAGAAAAGAGATTGGCCCCTTCCATTTAACACCCACCCCTCAGATATTTACAAACATTCATAAGATCCCCTCTCAGTCTTCTCCTCTCAGGACTGAACAGCCCCAGTTTATGAAATCACAGAATGTTTCAGGCTGGAAGGCACCTCTAGAGGTCATCTGGTCCAACCTCCCTACACAAGCAGGGACATCTCCACCTAGGGCAGGTTGCTCAGAGCCCCATCAGGCCTGACCCCAGGGATGGTGCCTCCCCCACCTCTCTGGGCAGCCCAGCCCAGTGATCTCAGTCTTTCTTCTCAGAGGAGATGTCTTGATGGACCAGGACTCGGCCTCGAGAAGAGGCTGGAAGAAGCCAGTTGTAGATGACTGTAAAATCAGAGCTGACACTGATGAATCTTTCCTTGTCTTTTTCATTGCAACACCTGGTGCATCAAATCAAACTGAAGTTTTCATTAGCAGAGTAAATGGAAGGAGATAAGGTTTGTGTGTAAAATGCTACCTTTTCTTTTCCAGATGGATTTGGTGAGTGCTACAGATTCTTGTGTTTAGGGGAGCTGTGAATAAATACGATCCAAACCTTTTTCTGTGTCTCCAGAGACTTTAAGGACTCCTGTCCTTTCAGTTTTCTTTGTAATTTACTTTCTCTCATTTGGAAACCCTTCCATTAACCGTTCATTCTTGTTACATTGCCCTTCACCTTAGGTATTCTGGTATAAAACCTACTGAACTTTATCAAAGGCTACAGATGCTTGAAGAGGTTTTGGGGGACATATTTTTCTTGAGACATCATGGTTTAGAAGAACACCCAGTACTCAATTAGGTCCTTATTTTTGCTCTTCAGAAAGGTGATGCTTGTAAATCATGAGAAGTGGTAACTCACGCAGGATCTCGGTGTGTGAGAGACTCTTTAAACTTTGCAGAAAACCTCTGAGAGTGTTGAGATGATTATGGTCTCCCAGTGTCTAATATTAGCAACACTGCTGGTCACTGTGTGGCTATGGACGGTGATTGCTACGGTTTTATAGACCAATTAAGAGAGACTTTGGACTAAAAATATTTAATAATGGATCTTTTCTGTGTCCTATAATTACAGATTCACCCCTTAGATGTAATTGTAAAGAATATGAAGCAGTGCTCTCTAATTCTTCAGAGTGTAAATCTCCCCAGAAGTCTGCAGTGAAAATAGAGCCAGGCCATTATGGCTAATAAATGCATGATATTCTGATAACTTTTCATTAATTTCAGCAATATCACTTTGTCCTAGAGGTATGTTATTCATGCTACAACAAAGGAAGAAATTGCAGAAAAGGTTGGTTGTGGGAATTCATTAAGCTACCCTCTTACTCCAAGATACCATCAGGCCTTCAAAGAAATGCTGTTCCAAATTCACAGCTATTTCCTAACAGAGGTGGTGAGACTGGTACACTGGAGGACTGACCCATATTAAAGCTTAATTATAGTAATGGATAATCCTGTAAGTAGAAATTATTCACAGTTGTTTTGTATGCCAAATAGCATCATGAATAAAATAAAGTTTCTGGAAAAGACCCTGGAGAGTGAGAGAAGTTTGTCAAAAGAGAGTTTTCTGCCTTGTCTTTTAACAGAGGTTTCAAGCTGACAGCGTTGGGTTTGCAGGTGCATTCCCACGGGCACAGCTCTGTGCTTTGGATGTGTTTTCCTTATGGAAATCTAGAGCAGCAAGACTTGGGGCTCTGCACCCTTGTAGTGTTCCTTGGCTAATACGTTATGCAAGGGAAACATTCCTACCTAAACACAGTCCTGGTACAAAAGTTGCTATCTCAGCTGTCTGATAAGATTCCCACACTGTCCCTGGGATGAGAATTCATTCACGTTACCCTCTTAGCCGCTGATACCAACGGGTCTTGAGAGAGTGCTGTAGCTTCATGGTTCTTTCCCAGGAAGGAAAAGATTCACACGTAGGCTTGGGCTTTATTTTCCAGTTGGCTTAGTAGGTAAAGTATCTCCTAAGTTGGTAGCATGAAACATCTTTCTGTTGAAGAGAGGAAAGGGAATATTTGAATTAGGTTAAAACAGGGCCCCTAATGAATGGAGCAGCTGCCTCCTGCTAAAGGTTCCTTCAGCAAGTGCCTTGGATCCAAAGAGAAGAAAATAGTGCTGTCTTTTCTGGGGAGCTTTCACCAGCCTTGACTTTTTGCGACACCTTCCTAGCAGTAGCTCAGAAAGGAAGGAGTTAAGAAGATGCTTTGAACCCAAAGTCTTCTGCTTCATCCCCACACCCTGTTGGTGTACTTCCACACCCTGTTGGTGCGCAGGGAACTACCTTCTGTTTACCTTCAGCGTGCTCAGCAGGATAGTCACTACATTTTTCAGATTAGCATCACTGCTGAAGCCTGTTTGAGTTTATACAGCAAGAAGGAGTTCTGCCTGCTCTTCCCTGACATACACCACTGCAGGACCATCAGCTTCTTTCATTTCTGCAACCTGCTGGAAGAACTGACGGTGTTCTTAGGTGGGCTCCGTTCCCTGCAGGTTGCTCCACCTCCTATAGGATTGAAGGCTGTTCCCTGGAAGCTTGGTGGAAGTTTGATGGTACAGAGTTTTCATTCTCTTGGGACGCTGTTGAAGGGAACCACTCTTTGGTGGATGAAATGGCAGACACACCTAAGAGGAAAATTACAAAGAAATCGTCGTCTTTTTCATATGATCGCCGAAGAGATTCAGTGAAAGTTAGGAGACAGTCCAAGTCTCTCAGCTTTAAGTCAGCTACGCTGGGTGCTCAAAAACGGCAGGCACAGAAGAAGCAGGTTTGTATTTGGCTATTCCTCAAAAAACCACCCTTACTTCCTAAATTCTTAAGGTTGTAAAACTCGCCGTGGTACTACGAAGCGGCAAACAGTCTCCGCTGGTTTGCAATCTCTCTGAGTACCTCTGTGTGTACATAAAAGCTTGTGGGCAGGTAAAGCTGGATTATTATTTTTTTGCTATATTTTTTTCTTAAGACCTAGCTGAACTTGTGATGTTCATTTTATTGCAAGAAAATCTGTGTTTTTTCTGGTTTTAAGATGTGATTTATGGGTCTCGAGGAGTTGCTCCCGTAGCGTAATACGTGACCTGCGAGCTTTGGTTGTGTGTTGTCTGGTGTGCTAAAAACCATGCTGGGTACTGGAACTTTTGAAATTATTATTCAGATTACAGCTGTTATACCACTCTTCATTATTATTATTATTATTTTTAATGTTGAAATGTCCCAGACTGAAAGCTTTAGGGAGTGAAATATTTTCCCTATTCCAGAACAGGTAATGCAAGTCAACAGCAGCACCTGTTCTGGTGGGACCAGTTCTTAGGGTTAGAGGGCAACTTAATGCCTTGGCACTGCTGTACTGCCATAGTAAAAGAGTTTCAGACGCAGGACTTTATCTTTTGTAGTTGGGATCTAATTAAATGAAATTTCTTCAAGAGAAGATGTAGTTAGTGTGCGCTGTGGTGAATGGAATAAAACCAAGTGAGTCACTTCACCAGATGTCTTTGTCTGCTGATCTCCAGCTTAATCTCCTATGAAAAGAGCACAGGCTCACCCACTATCAGCCATCTCTTGCTCTGCTTGTGGGTGCTCAGGGTGCTCTTTTAAAGGAACTTTCCAGGGAATTTTCAGCTAGCTGTGTGGAACATGAAGTATTTCAGTACTTTGCAAATAGTGTTTCCACAGGTTCTTTAAAATAGACTAATTTCCATTAGCAGGGTAAGTGATTTTCTCACAAGCAGCTCGTTTCAGGCCCTGACCACCAAGCACATCTGCTCCTAAATGTTGAGGGCAGTATATCCATCCAGATGTTAGGGAATTCAAGTTATTGTATCCGGCATAAACTTTGGTATTGGCTTGAAAACACAATGAATTTGATGTGCGTGGGTTCATAGTTGGTTTTATTACTATTTCTGTTGTTCTTGAAAGCTTAAAATGTCTATTTAAATAGCAAAATATTGACTAGTAAAATACTGGGATGTTCCAGCTTTAGTGTGTTTCTTGAATGTTGGAGTCATAACTGAAAGTCCCTTTGGTTGAATCAAAGTTCCAGACGTTTTAAATAGGAAGTATTTGAAGAAGTTAGGAATGCCTTCAAAAGGACACCAAGATCTGGCTGGTTTGGTGTTGTGTCTTCCCCCCCCCCTCCCCCCCCCATTATCAGATGTAATTTAAAAATTAAAACTCATAAATCTCAATTTTACAAATAGGAAAAATACTGAATGACATCCGTGAGCATTTGGATGACATCTGTGAGCATTCATGGTCATTGGATCTCTTGGGGAAATGGGGAGACTACTCACATGAGTTTAATAATTTCATGTGTAGGTGTGATCTGTGAATAGCCTTGTATTTTAATTTTCCCAGGCTTTAAGGTTCTTGAGGCTTCTCAACTTTTGGATAGCTGCCATGGTTACTGTGTGACCTCTAGTGGTTAATACAAAATATGCTCAATTAACAAATTCAGGCTGATGCTTGAACACGTCCTGAATGCGTATTCTTGCTGGTTTAATTGGTTACTCCTCTCAATTCTATTTTCATTGAAAAGAAAAAAAAAAGTAATCTGTTTCTACTTAACCTTTCATGGTGTCACTTCCAGCAAAAGTGGTTTGCTACGATCGTTACGGGTGTGGATGTGTGTTGAGCTGCAGTAGTCATAGATGCAGAATTGGAGCAGTAGTTGTAAGAAACTTTAACTCCTTTGGCTTGGTTACGATACATCAGTGGGTGCAACAGCTGGAATGAAGCACTCTGGACAAAGCCCTGTTTTATCAACTCCTGTGTTGGGCAGATCTGAAGAAGGCCTTTTCCGCCTCACTAGTGTAGTTTTTTTTCCTCCCCCCTCTTAAATGCTCCAGTTAGCTGTAAAAAAATGTTAATTTTTCCTACAAGCTTGCTCTTGTTTCAATCCTCAGATCATTATAATTAAGTGAGACAAAACCATTCTTACCTCCTCCCCGTTCTCCCCCCTCTCCCTGCCCCAGCAACATCAACTGCTGCTGCTCGTGTTGGAAATGCTGGTGGAGGCAAAACACAACTGCTTTTGTCACTGCTGGAACCTTTAAAACACTAAACAAAAATGGTGAAAAATACCCTTTTTGTTGCTTGAGTCTCTTGTTTCCTCTTGTCTTGCGTTTGTGTTTTGGTTTTGTGTGGTGGCTGCTTGTGTTTTGTGTGGTGTTTTTTTCTTCTTGGTTTGTTTTGTTGGGGTTTGGGCTGGGTTTTTTTTGTTGGGTTGTTTTTTGTGTGTGTTTTTCTTCAATGGTTGTTTGACATCTGACTATATTTAAAACTATGCTTTGGTCTTTGCTGTCTTAGGAGACAATAGCAGACTTCACTGCTCACAATATGTGTGGTTTTACTTGGGGAGTTCCCTGGAGGAACAAGACTCCACCTCTGCTTATTCAGGCAGGCAAGCCAAAATGAGTTTTCTAGATGTTTTGGCACACTGATATCAGCCCAAGTCTGTCGAGATCATAATACTCTCCAAAATCCTTTTCTGCTTCTTTGGGTTTTGTATCACTGACTTTTTTGCAGAGTTTGATTAATTTTTTTTCCTTTTTTTGTGGTAAAATTTTCCTTTTCATGTTATTAATAAAAATTGAAGATTATTAAACCACTTTTAAAATATAAATGACAAGCTGAGGTCATTTTTAAAAGGCATTTGCCACAGTTTCTGAATTACAATAGGGTGTTGAAGGCAAAATGCTGCACTTTTCTTGGTTTTCTGTGTTTTTTTTTCTTTTTTTGCTAATTTATCTAATTTATTAGAAACTGGAAAGAGAAAAGTTAAGCAAATAACAAACTGGAAATAGTAAAATTAATGCAACTATTTCAAATATCCCATCTAATGTAAAAGTGCAGCTCTTCCAAGGTAATCTTACCATTGAGTTATTTCTTACTACAGATCATTTTACTGGTTCTGTTGATTTCCCTGGACTTATCTCTTCCCAGGGAGAAAATCTGATGATACTTCCTTTCACTGGCTGATAATAACTCACCTGGATGGAAATCCACACTGCAGAAATATGTAGGTGGTAAATTCTCAGCTTGATGAGTATTATGCAACACACAAAATGTTTGATAGTTTTAGAAGCTGCCTCTTTTCATGTTTTGAATGAAAACCAAATTCAGTGACGTGAAGGAAAACCTATCAATGAGTTTGAAGGAAATTCAAGCTGAAGATCCTTATGTGCAAGTGAACATAAAAAGGAGACCCAGTGCTGTTTTGTGAGAGCCCCTCAAGTCCTATTTCCCTCTTGTCATCACCAGCTGACTGATTAGGGTGACATTGGCTGGGACCTCAGTGGATTCATTAAAATCTGAAACTGTTTTTCTGATAACTGCTGATGGTTTGGATACAGAGTTTTGGAACTTGGCAGGGTTCCAGAGTATACAGGAGTAGAAAGAGCTCGCAGAGGCTGCAGATTGGTGGTTTGTTCTGTATATTCTTCTGTGTTTGGTTGTTTTTCTTGGAGTACTATAGAATTGGGCTGACTATATACTTTTTTCTTTTAAACTCTGTAATTCTGGAACCATGTGGGATTCTCCACCCGCTATCCCAGATGCAGAACAAGACACCCAAAGAGATTGTTGTTCAAAAACCTCCAAACCCCCGTGTTTAAACGTGAGTCAGCTGATAGATGCTCAGAACAAGGGATCCAGAGAGCTCCTGAGAGTTACACTCATCACGAGTTACACCTTCTGCTTTCTTATTAGAAAGAAATACCAGGTGGAAAGTCAGTTCTGGGAAGGTTAGGGGTGTGAGGGAAGGGGGTGCTCAAAGAGAGCAGTGCTTGATCAAGCTGTAGGAAGGAGCATCTGTAGTAGATGTGTCAGGTGCTGGTGGTGTGGTGTGGTCAGGTCTGCTGAGCAAAACCCATGGCACCAATGCCAGCAAAGCAAATGATTTGTAATCTATTAAGATACCTAAGCAGTAAAGAGGAATTAGGGATGAGAAGAATCACAAATGATTAGTTTTCAGACATTATTTTTGAAACCCATGATCTGACTGTTGCTTTTCTTCTATTGATTTTTCTTCCTATCTTTGGCAAGGGCTTGTTTTGAAGTTTCTTGGGAATCTTGAATGTACTCTCTGGGGAGAAGGAAGTCAGTTTTAAGTGCAAACCCTCAGGATTTGTCGTGAAAACCCCATCCTGTTTCTTTTGAAATGAAATTGGACAAGCATGTAAAGAGAAATAACATGTGATGTGTGTAACAGAGCACTGGGAGTGTGTAGATTCACATGGGTTGTTAGAAGAACCTTGGTGGCCAGGCCGTGGTGGTTGGCTCCTGCAACTGTGATAGCAGCAGGGTGAGGTGGGTTGTAGCTGAAGTAGCTCCAGCTCAAGCTAAACAGAGTAAAATCAGAGCAGAGCACTGTGGTAGTGAGAGGCTTGGCCATCGTGAGCCTTGAGTTCCTGCTCTCTGTTACTTCCCGAGGCTTGTTTGTGGAGATTGTGGTGGATATGTGCATTAGAGTGCTTCCTACAGCCACAGAAATCATTGGGCATCTGCTTGCTGGCATCTGCTGCAGGTTCCTTCCCTTGGCACCTTGTCCTGGCAGGTAATATGGCATTGTGCTAACCTGGAAATGCCACTGCAGTGACTATTTGGTTGTGGTGGTAAAAATGACAGCACGTTGCCAGGAGCTTTCCAAACTTAATCGGTGATTTCTTTAATGCAAGCAAGATACTAGGCTTTATTTTGACAATTTTACAAGTTCATCCAATCTACATGGAGCCATTATTTTAATTCTGCCTCTGTACCTGTTGTTATAGCTCAGGGTTAACATGATTAACCACAGTTTTGGATTCCTAAAGGTGTGGCTTTGAGATGGGTTTCAGCTGATTCAAGGCCATGATGCTGTGAAGGAGGGTGGCCTTCTGCTCCCCCCAGTCACTGCTGTGCTTCCCTCCTCTCTCCCTGATGTCCACACCAGGAATTGTTGATTGTGTTGAGTGAGGTCACTGTGCTGATGGGCCTGGAAAGTAACCCTGGGAGGAAAAAAGGACAGTGGTCATGGAAGAAGGGGTAGAGACAAAGGTCTCTGCTGTGAGGAGCAATGGAGGCTGGGAGCAGCTTCGCTGTCACCAGAACTATGGATGGTAGAGTGGAGCATCAGCTTTCCCTCAGCAAAGCTGTGTGGGAATGGCCTTCAGGGGTCCAACCCTGCAGCTGGGGGCCTCACGTGGGATTTGGCCGTGCACAACGGTACAGAGTGGGGAAGAGGCACAAAGGAAGGCAGGGCTTAGGTCTTGTTTGTGCCCTCAGAGGGCTGGTGGTGACCCACAGAAGACTGTGTTAAGTTTGGCCGGATGAAGCGTGCTGAGCTGATAGGTTCTGCATGTATTCACTCACCTTCTCACAGCTGGAAATACCTGCTCTGCCTTGGTTGATGCTTTTGATCTGCTGTTGAAATGTAGGCATGAACCAAGGAGACTGTGAAACAAAACAGAGTCACAGGATTGCAGAATGACCGAGGCTGGGAGGGCCCTCTGGAGTCCCCTCGTCCAACCCCCTGCTCCAAATAGGGCCAGTTTCCTGACTGCCTGTTCAGTGAGGAGTTGAGCATCACCAGGGATGGAGATTGCCTCTCTGGGCACTTGTGTCAGTGTTTGCTACCAGGGTGAAAACGTGTTTCCAAAGCCTATTCTGAATTGCTGGTGTTGCAACCAGTGTCATTTTTCCTTCTCCTCCCACCACCAGTCACCTCCCAGAAGCTGCCAGCTCTGTTTCTGCCCTGCCATTAGGCCATAGAAGACAACAAGCAGCTTCTATTTCAGCATCCTCTTAAAACCAAACCAGCCCAGCTCTCTTAGCATCTCCTCCTCCTTTTATATCCCGTGGGGCAGCCCCCACTGTGCCCGTGGCCGTTGCTGGACACGCCAGGTGCCCTCAGCTCTGTCACAGCCCGGTCTGCCTGCCACTGCCACCATCACGAGGGCACGCTCGTGACTCGCCTTCCAAGTGCAGTCCAGGAGGGATCTGCCCATCCTTTCCTACAAAGGCACTCAGGACCCAGCTGGCACCCAGCCAGTACTGTTACACACTCATTATTCAATTAAAATTCTTGGTGGCATTCCATCATTAGCAAGGAAGCAGCATGTTTTCTCTATCTTTCTTTTTGTTTTCCCTATTTTTGTTTAAATAAAATCCTTGCCTGACTTTTGCTGCCTTTTAATCTCTATTTTTCTTGCTGCTCATTTGCTATTTGGACAGCATTATACCCTCAGAATGAGGATGATGCAATTTGAAAGGTGATTTAAAAGATTTCTCAGCTGCAATAACCCCTTTCTAGGTTTAGTCATTCTATTCCAGTTAAGGGGAGGGGGGACACCCCAAATACAAACTACCTGGTGGAAAAACTAAACCAATACCCCAGTGATTTCTGGACATACCTACTGGTAACACTCCATTTCCCAATACTCTATTGCCAGCACTTAGACACAGAAAACTAGTATTTTAGTATCCTTTGGTACTTCAAATTATCTTCTCAAGTGCTCTGCCACTGTTTTTGTGGAAAGATGATGTTTGTATGGCTTAAAACTTGCATTATTTTGTGCTGAGCAGTGCTTTGACATGTATTTTGAACAGTTACTAAAGTTGTCTTTGCTTGGATTTTAACACTGTTAGAAAACTCACGGTTTAACCTCATGGAAGGTGCTGATTGAAAATGATTTTATCTCATTTCCAATTAACACCTTTGTCACTTTTGTAATAGCAACAAAGTTTTGCCCTTGGCTGTTCTGTGCGGGAGCGAGCGTTTTGCTTTGCAGCAGGTTGATTTTAATGTTTCTTGACAAAAAAAAAGGAAGGAAAATTAATTTTAATTATCTAAAAATATGTCCCCTGGCTCAAAGTATAGTTCTCAGAGAAAAAGCAAGCAGTGTTTTGCTTTCTCAGCAATTTCTGTCACTTGAAGCGTGACTTGCTGATGGAGGTAATAGCACAGGGGGAAAATCCAGTGGGAGCTGGCTGATTTCATGTGTGGCTCAGTTCAAGCACTTCCATCCTTTTGATTTGTGGACCATAATTTTAGCTGACAGTATTTGAGGCTTTTAGGAGAGCAGCCCCTGACAGATGACATCCATCTATCCAGCTGCTGCCTAATCTGACTTTAGGCTGCTGATTGCATTCTGTGACTGATTTGAAATCCAGTAAATATTAATGACTGCTCATCTGTTATTTAAAACAAATGGAAAGCAGTGAGAGAGTGATGGTCACACTTCACACTTGCTCTGTGACTAGCTTCTTGTCATCTGTTGTGATAGTATCAACTTCTGTGACTGACAGCTTTTCTTCTAGGGGAATTTCTTTGGGAAAACTCACTGTTGTTTTAATTTTCCTTTTTTTTTTTTTCCTCTCTCCTGCAGCTTTTATTTCTCAAGCTTTCAGTATGGTCAGAGAGATCTGATGGCAGGAGTTTAAAACTAAAAAATCAAGATCTTCCTTCCATCAATCTTTGGAAAATTACCCTTCAAGTGAATTAAGTGTAGTCCAGAAATGATTAATAACGTTAAGAAAAATAGCAAAAATAGTCTATTACTCATTTCTATTCAAGCAGAGCCAGAACTTCTTGTAGGAATGTGCTGCTTTCAAAAATCTTTCTGCAAGCGGTTTCTGAAGCATAGAATTTATGACCAGAAGTTGGAACCAAGTTCAAGTGCAGAACAGGAGGTGGTTATAGTTCTTCCTAATGATTAGGGAAAAACAATGCCCAGGGGTTTCTATCTTCTGTGTGCCATGTGTATTAAAATGGGTAGTTGTAAGGTTACTGTAAACTTAAAACTATTTTGCTTATTTCTGTGCTGATCAATTTGAGGATGTTATGGAAATAGGGTTTTCTACTTCATCTGTTCATGTTTAAAAAACCCACATAACAATATTTCTACAAGCCCAGAGAAACCCCACACAATTATTTCCTGTTTCCTAAAAAGAAAACCCAACAAAACTGAAGTAGCAATGACTCTAGCATTTATTTATCTTTCATTGCTTTCATGCCAGTTTTATTGAGAGCGAGATCAAACATGAGGTGTTTGTGCTTATGAGAAGTGCAGTGTCACTCTTGAAGTCCATTTGTCCAGTTGGACTGTTCCCATTTTTACAGTATTGTAAACTTTGAACATTCCTATCAAGCTTCCTTAGATTCTCTTCTGCAATCCTTGCTTGGCTGAAGCACCTTCTCTTCCTCTATTAGTACTTGTGGCCAGCAGATCAAGGGAGATTCTCCTTCCTGTCTACTCTGCACTGGTGAGACCACAGCTGGAGGATTGTGTCCAGTTCTGGGCTCCCCAGTTCAAGAGGGACAGGGAANCGCAATTCTATGATTCAACTTTGCCCTGTTAAGGCAGACTCCATTGATTTCTTTGTTTTGAATATTAAATCCTTCTTCTCACACATTTTTCATCACAAATAGCTGTCATAAATCTGTCAGCCATCAGAAGAAGTAGTCAGCTTTGAAAACTTTTTCAATATTGCAATGCATTTTCATTAAAACAAGCTGTCAGCAGAGAACATCCTTCTTTTCTTGTCCCTGTCATGGGTGACACCAGGCAGCAGTGTTTCCCTTTGTGGCATCAGTGGAGTCCAGCAGCTGCAGGACTCAGATACCCATCTCTTCCCTGGTATTCCACAGCAATTTCTTATCTTCTTAGAATGACAATGATTTCCTGAGCCATTGAAAATGTTGAGGCTCGCTGCTGGAAGACAATTCACTGAGCTCTTCAGTACTGTGCCTGGAAAAACGTTGTTGACTTACTGAATGTAATGAATTCCTTTTTCTTCTTCCTTCTGTGCTCTGTCAGAAGTTGGGTAGGCTGAACATAGACACTTGCTCCTATGCAGAAGAGTTAAATAACTTGAGCTTTGCCTTTGGCTTAATGTCTTGGAGTCAGATGACTGTTTAGTATTCAGGTACCTGAACAGCTCTATTTGGATTACAGAACAGGGAATTAAACTTTTTTCATCTTAAAAGAATAACAGCTAACATCTACTAATTAGCAGACAGCCAAGACTTCAGTCCTTCCAGGCGAGTAAGTGGTGGTTTAGTAAGCAAATACACTCTATAGTAAACTGTTTAATTCTTTGGCTACGTAGCCATCCCTGTTGTGTGAGTTGCCTGTAGGTTAAAGGTTTGTGAGTGTAGGCAGCAGGATCCATCCAGAGCTGGGCTGGCCTTGAGGACATTTCTGTCTAGCCCTTTGCCTCTTGGCTCTCTCATCTCCATTCAGTCTTCAGGTGGCTGTCAAGCACCAAAGAGTGGTGGGATTTGCTAATACTGTGAAGGATTATTCTGTAAAGATGCTGTGGAGCTGGTGTAGGATGCTTAGTGGTGCAAAGATGGGGATGAACATCCTGATGTATCCATTCATCCCTTTCCTTTTTATCACTGCCAAAAAGCAGCTGTAGTGGCTGTTATGTGTACGTTGGCTTCACTTTTGTTGGGAGGAACAAAGCTTGACTGGCCCCTCTGAAGCTGTTGCATTTATCTTCTAGAAAGGTCAGTGTTTCCTTCAGATGTCCCTGGGACTTCTGAGATAACACATGGATATTGAATCCAGGTTAAGGAAATAGCTGGAACTGTTCTCACCTGTTCATAATCCTTGCTAAATGTAATGGCCTGGCTATGTGGGGCCTAAAGACGCCACGTTGAAGTCACTCCTGAGGTTGGTAGGTCCGTGGTGATGCACTGGGTGAATTTATCTCTTGGGAACTTTGCAGAGATTGACCCGTTAATCTTTTGCTTCATTTTAGTAAACCCTTCATTGTTCTCATCCCCTGAAATTGAGAACCTGCTGGTTGTCTGAGCACCCATCCTGTTTAAATCAGTGTTTGGGTTGGATTCCTCAAATGTAGCAGCTGTATCTCATGCTTTGATCAACCCAAAGAAATAGGCTTTAGATTTATGGATTTTTCTTTCACGTTTCTCTGTTATAATCCTAAAATTGCAGCAGAGGAATAATAACCTGAAGGAAAAAAATGTCCCTTTTATAAAATACTAGTTGGATTAATTTCTAAAATGGAGCCTGAAGTTTTAAGTATATTTTTTTTTCCAATTTGTTTTCAAGTTTATCTTTCTGTCACTATTTATTTTCTTAATTCTACTGCTAGAAAAGCTACTTTTAGAGAGAGACTCAATTGAAAAGGCATATGGCTTTTTATTGCTGTTGTGGGAATTATTCTTGGAGCCATGACAAAATTAAGAAGAGGGGGGAAAGAGCAATAGGGTGGGTTTTTTTTTTGGTTGGTCCTGCCTTCTACTTCATTATGTGTTTAGCTCAGTAGATAAATCAATAGCAACATCTGTAACACAGGGAATTAATTTAGTGGGAGAAGTTTGGGAGCAGTAAATTAGTGATACCATAACAAGCTTCAGTGTAGACAGAATTCAGGCAGTACCTTTAAAAACTATTAGATATTTTTTTAATAAAGCCTTTTAAGATGATAGGTGATTAAAGAAATTACAGAATTCCAGATTTATATTAAAGAAAATCATTCCACTGCAGGATATAAACATAATTAACAGCAATCTCAGTGGCTGAACTGGGATAAGCTGTAGACACATTACGAATCCAAACACACTTTTCATTCTGCTCAGAAGGTAAACCTCATTTATGTAGAAGGAGTTCTATTTAAGGATGATATTCTGCTTAGCAGAAATAGACATTGTGTGGAAGAAAAGAAGAAAATGAATCTTCAGGAACGTTCAGTTGCAAATGAGACTGTCCCTTCAGAGAGCCAGCGTTCAGCGGCAGAGTGCGTGGCGTACAGGAGCCTGATTTGTTCAACACCCAGAAACCTGGCTTGGTCGAGGAATTCTCTTTTGAAAAGAGAGCAGAGCGATTTTAAGAGTGAAGCATGAGTCAGGAGTTCTTGAAGGAGAGAGGATAGACAGAGTTCTCTCCTGGAAGTCAGTGGAACGACCGGAGGATCTCTGGGTGAGAGTGGTGTTTGACCCCTTCTCTGGCTGGATGGGTTTTGACTCTGTCCCGGGCATCCCGTGTGACTGTGGGCAAATCTGTTGGGAGAAACTGTTGGGATGGCACAGGATGATAATGAGGAGAAGGAATGCTGTGAGGCCAGCTCTGCTTTTGTTCGACAATACAACCGTGTGTAAGCAGGAGGGGGGGCTGAGTTGGCAAGGAGCAAATCTGAAGGCAGACTTTCCAATCGATCACCCTTCTTACCTGCTGATGTTTTTCTGTCTCCAGTCTCGTGGGGAAGGGTTGACATGTTTCCTAGTTCATGAGATGTGTTTGTTAATACAAGGCATACTTCCCAAAGCAGTCAGGGCTCTTCTGGTGGGATTAGGGTGATCCATTTGATATTTCGTGCCTGGATTTCTGAAAGGTGTTTGGCAAAAGCTCTGAAGAAGACTTAACAGCCATGGTATGAGAGAGAAAGTTTGTCTGTAGATAAGGAGGGGAAAAAAAAGAAAAGTAGGGAATAGAGGGGAAGAGTAAATACCAAGGTTTTATTGTCAACAGTAGAAGGTCACCAGCAGGTTTTGTCAGAGATGACTGCTTGAGACTCATGCTCTTAGAGAGCTAGAGGTGAGCTATGGAGGGAAGCAGGAGATGGCAGAAGGAAGGGATGATCATAAGCTGTTTGGAGTGTAGAGGCTGGGCCTGCCACCCTCTTTCATGTTTGGTCCTCAGAAGACACAGTGATGGGCATTACAGTGATGGATGAAACTGAGTTCAGTTAAACGTTGAGTATTTGTTGTTTTTCATCTCCCCTTTCTGATTTTATGTGTGCAGTCATGAGCTTTGAGGCAGCCACTACAGCTAAGGACAGAGATCTTGTGCTTATAGTTGATAGTTGAACAAAAATATCTCTGTGCTCAGTAGCAGAGCACGGTGTAAATGTTATTTATTTACTTTACATCATAGATTGAGGTTCCCTAACTCTGACTTCTCTGTGTAAGCTTTCTGGAGAATAAAACCCAACTCATTTGCTAGTGGTACATTGGATACATTTAAATTCCTGTGTGATCATCAGAAGATGGATATGTAAATGATATGTTTAAAAATGTAAATTTTACTTAATACTTTTCTAAGGTTGTACTGAACTGGCTATGGCTAAGGATTTAAAATCCTGCTGTGAAGACGTGGCTTGTTTGTGCTGTCCATTTTAAACTCAGCATTTGTAGTGTGCCTTGCCTGTAGCCATGAAAACAATTAATATTGATAATAATAAAAAAATTCTATTCAAACATCTTCAGATAGCCTGTTTCGACTTGTCCATGCACTGAGAAATGGGATGGTAACATGTCAGTCTGAGATGTCCATCCCTGAAGGCTGCTGTGGCTAGTGTGAGACTCTTCTCCCTGCTCTCTGGGGACAGGTTTTGGCTCTGAATCCTCTTGGACGAGCAGCTGGAATTTGGCATCCCTGAGCTGTGTTTTGGTGGAACCTCTCTTGGAGGGAGCATGAAGTAGATGAGTGAGTGGAGCCCAAGGTGGCTTCTGCAAAAGCCTCTGCTGCTTTCCAGATGCTGTTGAAGGTCCACTTCAAAGAAGTGTCTTGGGTGCCTAAATCCCCTGACTTGGGCAGAGTCCAGACATCTCCCCAGGGCTGCAAACGTGTTTCTCAGCAATGGTTAAATTGTAGGAGTGTGGCTGATCCTCTCTGACAGCCCTTCCTGGTAGGGAGCTCTGCCTCAGTGTGTCCTCATCCCCCAGGGCAAAGGAGCCCGAGGAGCCCATGCAAAAGAAAGCCAGGGGCTGGAATAAAACACTGTTCATTAACAGTGTGCAATTAAGTGGGGGATGATGCAGGTCCTGGATTAGGGCTCCTGTCGCTCTGGGCCTTTTCTGTTGGCTCTCCAGTCAGGTTGCCTGTGTTTTGTTTTGCTTGAGTTCAGGCCAAAATAAAATGCTATCCAGCTGCCCTAGTTGATATTTAATCTCTTTTGGTGCTTCACCGTGTACGTGTTCCAGGATCAGATTCCTCTGGTTTGTCTTGTCAAATAAACATCAGCTTTTAACGAGGTTAGCTGGGTAAGAGTGTTAGCTGAATTCCCAGCTTCTCCACGACACCAGCTCCCGTGGGTAGTGCCAAGGACGTCGCAGGTACCAGGCAGTTAAACTGGGAAAAATCTTTTTCCCACTGAGTGGGTACAGCTGTGTTGAAACTGGAGTGTGTTGAGCTGTTTAGGTGAAATATTGCACTGAATCTACTGAAGTTATTGAAATAAAAGATCCTTGGGATGAGTCAGATGTTTATCAGGGCAACTGAAATGAGTACGTGAGAGGAGCAGAAGGCAGAATACACCAAGTTTACAAACTCCCAAAGGGATGCCAGCTTATCTGCTTCTTTGCCCTTTAGAGTTGTAATAATGGTGTATTTTTATGTGGAGTTAATGAGCCCTGAAAGGAAAATGGAGTTGACACTTAAGATCTAACTTAATTTCATTTTTGTTTTCAGTAAGCAGTGGGAATTAGTTCAGTTTTTAGTTACATTTATGTTTCTCAAGAACATAGCATAACGTGAACTGGCGTGGGGTTTTTAGCTCTAAATATGCACTTAAAATGTCTGGGGTTTTTTCCACTTTTACCTTTCAGCATTTGCTCTTTTAAGGGAATTTATATAGCTGTGGTATCTTATGCTTTGGTAAATTCTATACTGTAGAAATCTGATGTGGAGTTCACTGCATACCATGCTTTAAATGCTCTTGTATAGATTACTTTTCAGCCTAAACCATTAAGTACTTGGAGATCTATTCCTGAAAGATTCTGCTGGGAGCAGGTACTGATAAGACAGTAAGATTTGCTTTGGAGTGCTACTGGGTATTACAGCTAGAGCAGCCCTCAGTGAAGTCTCTCTTACTCCCATTTGTTCTAAGGGAAATCTCTTGCTGGTAAATTGGCTTTTATTCAGAGTGCAGAGTTTTCCCCCAGTCCTTAGCACTGGTTTGTGGTGCCTATTGACTGATAAGCCATGATTTGATCTTTTATATTTAATTCATTCATTCATTTGAGGAGTGTTAGCCAGGAGTGGGATCCTGCACCCTAATGATGCACCCCAAAGAACAGATCCTGATCTGAGAGTGATGTGTGCACGCTCTCCTGCCTCTGTACTCACAGGAGGATGTTGCTGCCTATTTGAGTAGAGATTGTCTCAGTTCTCCTAGTGCTTGTGAGAGGTTCCTTGTCCAAAACTCACCTGCAACTGTATGAACCTGTGACATGAGCCTATCCACTCTTTTTTTGTTAGTATTGCAAAGGCAAAAGAGCATTCTTGCAAGATCTTGGCCGCTGTTTTCTGCCTCTTTGGCGTTTAAACACCAGGTAACACAGATTGTATGAAAATAAGGGTGGTTTATATTCTTACCCAAGCTCAAAAATGATTTAGGAAAGCCCCTTTTTCCCAGCATATTTACTTCAGGCAACTGAACATAAGCTCAGCTCTCTCACAACCGTTCCAGAGCATCTGGTTTGAAACCTGAGCACATGGAGGCTGCCAGGGAGCTGGCATCGCTGCGGCGGGACCTGCTCCAGCCCATGCAGCCTCCTGAGCTGCTGTTCTGCTGATGCTTCTCCTTCTCTTCTCAGCGTGTGTGCAATTAATGGGAGAAACTCTCCGAGAGAGAACTAGAGACAGGTACGGGTCACGGCGGGCGGGTGGTTAATTATTGGCATTAGGAAGCATTTGGAGGTTCCTGGTGTGCACTTAGAGGAACAGAACAGGAACTGAATCCCTTTGGATTTTGATGGATTTGCCCATTGTGTTAAAGGATGATTCAAATGAGTGTTGAAGCGTTCATTTTCTGAATATCTTTATCAGGAAGAGGTAATAATTGAGTCTACTTGATGCATTACACACATCATACTCCTTTCAGCTATTTTTTTTCTGCAACTGTGCCAGGTTTTCATTAACATCCTGGAAAACAAGTACAAAACCTTGTGCATTTATAATTATATTTTCAGTAGCAATGTTATTGTGCTTTCAGAGAGGTGTGTTTATCATAAAAGAGTCTAGAATTAGGGTTGGTTATAATGAACCTTGAGAAAATGTTGGGTTTCCACTTGAACTAGGTGGCATTCCTTTCTACTTGGCTGGGGGGGAGAAGCAGCCTGGATGAAAATGACCTTTGCTGGGTAGACTCAGGACTCTGTTATGAAATGACTCAGAGTGAACAAGGTGCTTTCCACAGAGGCACAACCAGAACAACCCTCTCATTGCTCTCCAGAACTTTCAGCCAAGAAAACTTTCCTTTTCTCCATGTTTTAATTGCAGCAGCTTTATTTGCTTTTCTTCCTCTGTGTTTCCGAGTGGAAAGAACATGGAGACACGAGCTACCTCTTGTGTTCGAGCTCTTTAATTACACTTATCAGCTTTTTTTTCATTCCCACCTCCCAAAAAAAAAAGCTGAGCATCCGCTTGTTTTTATTGTTCGATTGAAAAGAATTTTCTGGAAGATTGAGATTGGCCCTTGCAGAAAAGTAGATGAAGCAATATTTCTACCCCTATTTTTTTATTCCTTTTAGTGAGATAAGAGGGTTTTTGGATATATATTTTTTTAAACCTAGTTGTGGAAGAGCAGGGCTTTATTTTGCCCTGCTGAAAATGTGTTAAGGAAATAAAAGATCTGAATTCACTAACTTTTCTTTTTTGGTATTAAAACATTGCAAAATCTGTAACTCATTTAGAGGTATGGAGGTCACTATAAATAAAGAAGGATAAAATAACCACAGGTACACTTTTATGGTGTGCATTGTTTAGTCTTCAGTAGATAATAAGAAATGTATTGCAAATGGAAACAAATGGCTGGGACTCTTGGATCTTTTTCCCCCAGGCATTTGGGAAATCTTTCTGTTCCAGGTAAGCTGTGTTGAGGGAGAATCTGGCCTGCTAATTTATAATATTACTCTATCTGTTTTGTCTTAAAGGATTCAAATATGATTAACTTCTGTAGAAGGAGCACATAATGCTAGGAGCTTTTACAGCACATTATGGTATGGTCGATGGAAATCGGGTCATTACTGAAAATCCCAAGTTTCATTTTCTCTTTAGATGCTGTTACAGGGTGGGGCTCTTGGTTTGTGGACTCCCAGACAATTTCCAGTAAAGCCTCAATAGCCTTAATTTCTGAATCACTTCTTTCTACTGCTTCACTTGTGCTGACCCTTGGAGATGCATCAGATGCGTGGACCTGTTTGGAATCTGAGATGAAGGAAAAACCAAACCCAAACAATTAGAATTGTTACATTTTTGGAGAGCAAAGATTGTTAACTCTGCTTTGGGGTGGTAACAGTATTACTGCAGAAGTAATTCTGTAGCATGTTTATCTTGTTAATCAGTTTAAAAATTAAAAATGCTACTTTGTTCCTGAATTAGTTGTCTGCAGACTAACAGGGTACAGGGGCATGACTGACGTCGAGTGCAAGTTCCCTGCTTGAATCCCAGCATTGTGTTTGGTACAACCCAGTGAAGCTGCAGACTTAGGAAAGGTTAAAAGTGAGTTACCTGGGGCTGGTGGTGTGACATAGTCCTTCCACAGGGCTGTCTTGGGGGATTTCTCTTCAGCTTGTGTTCATCCACACGTGCATAAGAGACAGGCTCTCTGGAGCTCGGGTTTTTTCAGTGGATATCCAGTGTCAGCTCTAAGTGGGAACACAAAATATTAACTATGTGCAGGAAATATCACAAGTACAGGGACTTCTAAGTGCTTGAGTGAAGTCTCCTCCACAGTGTTTTCTATGTTTGAACACCACGGTTCCTGTTTGTATACAAGATGAACTTCCCAGATGATGAAAGCTGTCCTTATCCATCATTTCATTTCCCCTTTATCCTTGAATTTCTTTCTGCTTTTGGCTGGTTTTGCTTTCTTGTTATTGACAGGTAGCTAAAGAAGATTCTTGTTCCTAGTTTAGTTAGGCTCTGAAATGTTACTTCCAGTGCTGAACAACTGTAGAGCAGAATATTTCTGCTGCATCTTCTGCTTCTGTGCATTTTAAAACACCAGAGATGCTTACAGAGAGACACGAGGAGTACTTTGTTTCCCATTTCAGTAACTTGTGTTCCATTAAGCACAGTATTTACTCCTCAGTGGCCTCCCTTCTTTTCTCCCTTATTTTCTACGATCATACACTTGTATCTACTTCACATTGCCTTGGTACATGCTTTAAGCATTCATATTTTTCAAATTACAAATGCACTTTGCTTCCTTAGCTCAGCAGGCAGTGAACCCAGATGCTATTCTGTTGGAGTTGTGGTTTTCCAGTAGTTTCTATCCTTGGCTTCAGCTGAGGGTGCCAAGTGGTTGAGCTGTTGGCCTCGTTAGTTTTGTGTGGATACAGTTTGCTTACGGGTTGCCTGCAATTTGTCTGCTGTGTGCAAGCTTGGCAGTTTATTTGTGCACAAAATCCAGTGCAGATCCCTTGTGAGGCTTGCATGTGGACATTTAATTAGATGAGAGGAAAATGGCTTAACTCTTATTTTCAGCTGGGATGTGGGAGCAGCGAGCTTGCCTCTGGTGCTCTTCTCCCAGCTCTCAGGGCAGGGCAGAGATGCCCCATGGACCGATCAGATCATGCAGCTTTTGACATGTTAAATGACAGCAGTTTTTCAAAATACACATTGTCAAATGTGTGAATTTCCCAATTTTTATTTGCAGTGAACATTTCGCTGGAACGTGCTCAGCTGTTTGTTTAAATCCTTCTATTCTTAGTGGTTTTCTTCACTTAAGAAACTCACTTGGGTTTTCTTTCAAGTGTCTTGGTCTGGATTGAAGGGACTGCAGTGCTGGGTGTGCATGGCTTTGGTAGGGAGACTTCTGCCCAAGCCTTGGAGACAGCTCCTGTGAATCTGGCTGTCTCCAGGAAATGCTGCTCATCTCTTTGCCAGGAAGACAGTGCTTTTACTGCTGGGCAAGCACATAAAGTCACTTCAGCAGGGAAAAAACAATTGCACTCTTGTTTTATATAGCTAGGAAGCTACTGTTGCTTGTTTTTTGCCTTCTCTACTTTAAACTGGTTTATGTAATTCGGGATGTTTCGTGTTATTATTCTGGACAGTCATTTAAATAAAACCAAACAATTTAAAATACATCATTAAAAAGTATCTTGTGCTCCAAGTGGAGTCATTGATGTGTCCCACAGGACCAGAAAATGAACCTTACAATATTATGGACAATTTAAAACGGGCAAATTTAATTATAGCAGGAACGTGCAATTACTGAATGAGGTATGAGAGACATGGGAAATGTTCCCATCTAAATAATGACCAGAATGTGCTTGTTCTAATAATATTCCCTAACACATTTAGGGCCTTAGGATTCCACCACTTTCAGGTTATTAGAGGATGATGATAATAGTGTGGTTTATTACCAAATTACCAGCATACTCTCTGAGGTATGAAGTAATATTAATGACCATTTTCAATAAGGAATAACGTTTTGCAACATCAGGAGCATTTAACCCTATTAAAATATGTTACATTGTGCAACAAAGCCCTGGGGTACAGAGCTGAAAACTAAAGAGTTTAATTTTGAGATGCAATTGGGAAATTATTTGGACATTCAAAAGAGCTTTAGGGTAAAACTATGTTAATGAAGTATGTTTTTTAACTCTCTGCAATAAATAAAATGATGCGTGTGTGTTACCTGGTTGTAATTTTGGTTTATAAAACTGGTAAAATTGGTGCATGACCTACATTCTGTTTAGTGTGCTATATAAAATTTCAATTATCTGAGTGTCTGTTAATGCTAGAAGTGAACCAATAAAAGAGAAAAATTGGTGCATTGATGTAAATGAATGCTGCCTGGAATGCATATTAAAAATATTTTTCAGACTGGAGGCCTCTTTATAGAAGAGGTGACAAGATAACATGCAGTTTCTCTGGTAACATATTCTTTTAATGAGGAGCTCTGTGCTCGTCCAATTTACTAACAGCCATTCTTTACAGATTTGTCTGCCTCTTTTACTGTAAATATTGCAATATTTGTTTTGCCAAGGTCAGATGCTCAGGCTTGGTGGCATTATTGTCACTGATCTAATTGACTGTAATTCTCATACCATCTGGTTAAGTTATGATGTTAATTCCAAGTAAATAAGTTAATTCCAGTCACTCAGAACTGCCAAAGACAGGAAATTTTATGGTGTCAAAATATGTCTCTGAAGCTAAATAAACCCTCTGTACATATTGTATGTTATGGAATGTTGTAAAAAAACTATAAAGATGCATTTCTCCTGTGGGAGCATCACTCAGAACAAATCTGAGTGTTGTTTAGAGCCATTAAAATGGGAAAGTCATAACGTGGTTTTAGAGTCACTGTAAAATACCATGCAATATTTGTAAGCTACCATCTTTCTGCTGAGTCAGCAGCTGAAGAATGGGGTGTGATTTACCTGATTTACCTACTCATTGTACAGGGGATCCTTCTGTACTATACAGGTATTGTCAAGTGGGTGTCAGAAGATACGTACAGGGAGGATTAAATCCACCCTTTAAGGCTGTGCTGGATTCTGAGAGCTTCAATTCTACTCTCCCTTAGATCCTGGTTTGAGCTCTGAAAATTCCAGAGGTTACATTTTAAAAATCCTTGGGATTTGTTTCAGGGGAATGTTGGTCTGCTGCTGAACCAGAACGTGTCTTCAAAAATGGAAACCTTTGGCTTTTAAGCCAAAACCTGTGTCAGTAAAACTCTGGATTAAAATGACAAGAGTCAGGTGAAATTTTCAAAACTGGGAAAATAAAAAATAGTAGTTTTAGTTTAGTCTTGGTTCAGCTCCAGTTTGATGTGTATCCAAGGGTTTTTTTTTGCCATACTGTTTTGAACTGTGTCAGTTTGTGGCTCTTCCAGAACTTAGGAGTACTGCAGCCTTCTCAGGCTGCTCACGTTGGTCTCACACTATAATGGGGTGTATTTGACTGGGTGGTGTTTAAATAAAACCAGGGTGGCACATGGAGGTGCAAATTTGGATCAAATGGCTCTTGTAAGCACTTGTTACTGGTGAACACTGCTAAATCCAAAATGTGTGTGGCTTTCTGGTGGCAGAAAGTAGCAAGTGAACTCTTTCTTCCCCTTCTGTCCTGGGAAGAAGTGCAGTGGCTTGCCATGCTGTGCACAGGAAGGAGGTGTGGGCCCTGCTCAGGGTGTCCTGACTTTTGATGTCCTCTAATGGAAGGAGGAAAGTTCTGTGTTTTGGTTTTGTTTCTTTTGTAAGCCAGCAATGGATGGCAAAATCGCCACTGCCTGCTGCCTTTCCCTGCACTGATACCTTCTGGAAGTGTTACCAAGTTCTGTTTATGATTTTGTAATGTTTTGTCAAAGAAGAGGCTTAATTATCATGAAGGAAGGCTCTGTGAATGCCCAGGCTGTTCCGTGTGGACATCTGTATGTGTTTGCCTATGGACCTGTGTATCCATGTAGGTGTTTGTAATCTGTTCACCAGCTCAGATCTACGCTGTGCTTATGTGCATTGTAGCCTTAAACTGCTCTGTTGTCTCCACTCATCTGCCCTTTCTAAGGGTCTAAATCCATCAGCAATTCCCATGCAGGTTTCTAAAGTGGAATATTACCAATTTGAAAATCACATTTGAGGTGTATAAATGTTAAGTGACAAGAACATTTTCAGGCATTTAGTTTGGGTTTGACTAGAATGCCTCGTGTGTACATGTACTTCTCTAGATTTCATAACCAAAGAGTTGTAGAAACAAACCCAGGGTTTATTCAAACCAAACCTCGGCTGTGTGAGGCAGGGACAAAGGGAGTTGACTGAGTCTAAACCTTCCTGAGGGTTTTTATGATTCCCCCTCTTTAGGAGGAAAGTATCTTCATGGGAAAGAAGATATTCTCCTTTTTTTAATTTTTCTTTTTCTTTATAAGCTCAAACAAAGAGGAACCACTTTTGCTGTACTCCTGGATGAGCTGAGTGCACTGAGATCCCTCTTCTGTCCTTTCCAGGTCCTGGAGAAAATGCTCTAGGATATTGCAGATTTGGCCAGAGAGCCTCAGCTATTTGCTTTCTAACAGGAAAAGAAAGGTGATGGACTTAAATTTGTGTAGAAAAAAAAGGAGTTTGCCTGCAGGAGAAAGATTGTTGCTGTGCATAGTGACAGGAAGAAAATGAGAGCTATAGAGGGAAAAGGGGCTGAAGTGCTGCTGCTCCTATTGGACCTCAGAGAGACCAGAAACAATGTGAAAAGTTCTTTATTTTTTGACTTGCTGTTTTTATCCCTTACCCCTGGATAGAGAGCTGTGGTTGAGCTTCCCCCACATAACAGGCTCTGTGGGAGAGGTAATTATCTTCCCAGGGTCACCCCGGGCACTGGAGCCCAGGCTGATGATGCTGGGATGCCCAGGGCAGCTCTGTGCTCACCCTGGAGGTCACAGCTAGAGAGAAGTGGTTGTCCAGTGTTGGGGAGGCTGGTCTGGACAACTACACCTACTTAGAAATGGAGTTTGAGAGATGGAAATATTTGTTATAGTCTGAAAAGCACGAGACACAGAGATTTCTGAATTTTCTTCTTTTATAAAATCAAAGTATTCCTCATTGTACTGCAGCCAGTGCTGCTCTAACCACAGTCATTATTTACACCCTGGGAACACAAGCAGCCTGTTGTTGTTTAATTTACTGGAATAAGTGCAATTCTTTAGTGAATAGTTGAAATTACTAGGTGTAGGCAACAGCATTAAATAGCCTACAAAGTGCCATATAAAGCTTTGCTCCAAAGCTTATCTTTTTTGTTTTGGCTTACCAGAAAGATTCCTCCTGACATTCTGCCTAAAATTTTATCTGTTTAATATCAAATAGATCTTCTTTTTTTTTTTTTTTGTAGCTTAAATGGTGACATTCTTTTCAAAACCCTTCTTGTGAGGCTGCTGGGTTTGGCAGCCTGGCTCCCTTTTCAAGCTGTGTGGAAGATGCACAAACTGTTCAGCAGAGGTCACTGTAAGTTTGTGGTTGAGACGTTTGAACGCTGCTGATCAAAATGAAGTAGTGAAAATATTAATGCTATGAGTAGGAAATTCATGTGCCTGCATTAGCTTTGAAATGAACCACTATGAATTTTAAGAAAGATCTTTTTCTTTCTTCCTTTTGTGGAAGTAGAAAGTGGAGATGACTGTAAGATTTGAAGAGAACTTCAAGAGCCGTAAGAAAAGTGGCATCTACCCAGAATTTCATCATCTTTAGTATTGCTTATCAAGATTTATCCAGGTGATAACTTCTGTAGAAGTTCCTCCTCCTTCCAAAATGCATCGTTCCTCCTGTCCCCCAAAAGCCAGGTGTTTCAGTGCTCTGCTGTAGCACAAACACTCACACCCTCCCAGGGTCTACTTGTCTTGCACTTAAAGCCACAAAACGAAGTCAAAAAGGAGGGTGGCTTTCCTGTTTGATTTGTGCCCTGCTAAAGGCAGCATTGAAATCTTTCTCCCTCCTAACTGAGTGACTAAATTAGTTTCTAAATGTATCCCATTTGCTGTTCTAAAAGCACCACTGATCTTCTGCAACTCTTTGGGTGGAAGAGAAGTTTACTCTTCTGGAGCCGATGAAGAATCCCCGTTGAGGTGATGCATGCTCCTGGATGTGCTATATTGTGATGTCTCCAGGAAAGGAGACAGCTGAAGAGGACACCTTTCTCACCATCTATTAGTCTTATCTGTTCTTCTCATTACTGTATCTGATGTGAGAACTTCAGTGCTCTCGTGCTGTTGTCTTATCCCCATACACTGCTGCTTTTATGTGCCACAAGCTGCGTGTCTCTAACAAAGACAACAGCTGTGAACTCCATCTATTGTCCAAACTCTGTTTTGTCACGTTCCCTTCATTGTCCCAGTAAGCTTTTTAAGCTGTATGACAGCAAAACAACCTTTAGCTGCTGTTTTCCCCCTGGACTGTGTACCTCTTACCCTGCCATTGTGCTGGGGGTGTGTGTGTGGGGATCCGTCCTCATCCTCTGCTCTTTGCGACTGTTTGTCCATTTTCAAACCATCCAGCTTCTGAGCAATGCTGGTTTGAAGCCTTTTGTCTTCCTGCTACCAATTAGCAATTATATCTGTGAAAAGCAGTCCTTGGGAGGAATCTCAACAGTCCCTCTTCTTCTAAAGACTGCTTCCTATTTTGATTAACCAGGAAGTTAATGAGGCTTGTGAGTCTTTTGGATTTTTCACTTGATCTTAGTTCTTCAAGGGCTTGTGTAATCTTATTATGGAAATAGTGCCAACAGATGCTAGCAATTCTGCATCCACTGCAGATCTGCATCGGCGTTAGGAGATTCTGGGAGTTGATTCGTGGAGAAAAGCAGGTGGAGTTGGATTGTTGCTGGCTGTTTGGATGGAAGGAGCTCCAGTTTCATTCAGGAAAATACGGGAAAGAGGAGCTCGTTTAAGCAAGGGCGTTGTGTGGTGGAAATTAAGTACACACGAGGGAGGAGGCTTTTAAACCAACAAACAGAGCCTTGTCCAAACGTATATTCTCATTTGCTGCCATCTCTTCATCAGTTGCAAATGATTTCTGTGGTTGCACTGAGGTGAAGTGCAAACCCAGCGTGATGAGCCTTGCAGTAAATCATGCTTGTTTTAGTGACCTGAGAAACAGTGGATTTGATTTGGGTGGTGGCCACAACTGGGAGCTGTATTGTTAGTTACGTGTCTCTGTATGATCCCGGGTCTTCTCAGTTGTATCCTGGTTTAGCTGCCATATTTTGGAAGCCAAAAATCCTCCCCAAGCAGCGCGTCGGGGCTGGAAGAACATGCAGCGGTTGCTGGAATTTGTGCGCTCCTCTTCCATGCCGTGGTGAAGTCTTTGGAATATGCCTTACTCTCGGAGAAGCATCAGGGCCAGAGGTGGGTGGCAAAGGGCTTGATCTGCCCCACAGGACAAAGAATTGTGGCTTCAGCTTTGGCAAGCACTTGGGAATCCAGGTGCAACCTGGTGCAGGTGGTGAGATGGGAGGTGGTAGCCAGCAAAGCTGCAGAACAAGTCTCTAGCTCCCTCCCTTGAAGGAAACAGCTACCAGAAGGCAGGAGTGCACAGCTACCATCAGAGCAGAAATGCTGATGCTTCAAACCAGGGCTTTAGAAAACACACTGTTGATGTGGTGTTGTTTTTTATCTGTTTCTTTTTTTCCCTTTCTCAGCAAGATAATGAGGCAAAGTTAAACAAGCCAAAGCTGTAGAAGCACTGGGTTAAAGGTGTGTGTAAAAATTTGTGGTCAGAATTCCAAAAACATACAGCAGGCTGAAATGTCTTCCCTCTAGTGTTTCTCCTCTGCATCTGTAATTTCTGTAACCAGTTGTGTCCCATATGAATATTGCATGTGCTCTTCCAGGTAGGTCGTCTGCAGATGAACTGCACTAATTAGGCTAACATTAAGATAACATTAAGTAACTACCCATAAGTCAGAGCAAAATTTTCGCTGCTAGATTGCACCTTATCACAAAATTCCCTGGTAATAGGAAAAAAAAATATCCTTTTTTGGGTTGTCAGCTTGAAATAGTCATGATTGTTTCCCTAAAGATGACTGAGGTGATGCCTTTATGGAGATCCCTGCGTGGGCAGAGGATTTTACACAAAGCATTGATTGCATCCAGGGGTTTGCTGTGTGTAACACGTTAGTACGTACACAAAGTGTCCTTCCATGGGGGGCTCCATGCTGAAGTCGTCTTCAGCTTGTAATATTTCAGGGGTTGCCATGCAGATGGGGTTTTGGGGTTTGTGGCACAGGTATTTCTGAAGCAACTCCTGCTGAGCAGTTACAAATGGCTGCTTTTCTTCATACTCAACAAAGCAAATATTGGTATCCCACCCAAGAGTGGTTTTGTGAGTGGTGGAGAAAAGTGTACGCCTTCAATGGGCTGACTTAGGGATCTCAGAAATGAAAAGGCAAGTGCTTTTCCTTTGAAGAGCCTTAGTTCTCTGTTCTAAACTTAAAATAAAAGGGCCTAAGAATCAGAAACAAGCAGCAGCTGCTGGCACAGTCTGAGCAGTGCTCACCTGCACAGCACGAGGGGCTCATGCACCTTTCAGTCATTTCCTTCAGTCAGAAGGTTTTCAAATGGTACAACAGAAATTGCCAACTCATCCTCAGCTTGGTGCTGTAGTGTCTCGTGTGAGTTTTCTGGTCTGATTTGTGGATTTGGTAAAGAAAATGGAACCCCCCACTTGTGCTCCATTGGAAGTGGCTGTGATGTTGGGCTTTTCCCAGTAGGGTTGATGAGAGATCGTTTTAGTTTAACCTTTTTATGCTAAGGTGTGGATGAGAATGTTGTGGCAGTAATATAATTTTAACACCTACTATTGGGAAAATAAATTGAAGTATTGGGAAAATAAATTGAAAATGTTTAATACATAACACTGGTGGTAAATATCATTCTGCTTGTTAAACTAATACCTGTTGTGTGTGTTAGAGACATGCAAGGTATGAATATTTTATAGAAAAACAGCTTGTTACTATCACATTGAAATGTATTTCTTATAACTATTAATGCTGTGGTGCAATCCTGCAGACTTTCCAGTGGGTATCCACGGTTCTAAGTATCAGTAAAGCACTGACATTCAGCAACTTCAAAACAAGAGTTTCACTGATTATCAAAATAGGCGAGTCCTCTTCCAGAGCTCTGGTCCTGCAGGCACCTCAGCCGTGTTGCTTGCAGGCTTTTACCACAGGGGAAAGCAGAGAGCAGCTTCAGAGTCTCTCCGACTGTCACAATTCCCAGCAGCAGCAGCAGGCTCCACAGGGGGATGTGCAGTGACTTCCAGCTGCTGCTGTTCACACTGGTATGTGAAATGTTGTTCCTCATCTCCTCCTCTTCCTCTCCATCTCCTCGTAGAGAGTAATTCATTATTGTTGTTGTACATTTATTCTCACTTAGCTTTACAATAGCTTATGAAGGGTAAAAATAAGAGCCCTGCTACCCCGAGTATTCAGTGTCCAGGTGCTGTCCAGGATTCAGTGACTGGAAAAGATGATGAAGCTGCTTTCAAAGGAGGGAGACCCAATCCGTATGCTTGCTTCTGGAATCTCTCCTTCAACCAAACACTTTCAAAAAATAGCACTTTTAGTAGCCTCTGATATGCAAAGTATTGAAGTGGTGATAAGCAGTGGAATCTTGATTTCTCCTCTCATTATTTAATCACGCTTTGGCTCTGTGTGATCCTCCACATACTAGTATTTAATATGCAGAAAAACCCTTACTTAAGGATAAGTATTGACCAGTTTTTAAGAACAAGNGGATAAGATAGGTGAGATCTGTGCAAGCCTTCGGGCTTCTTTCTAGCAAAGACCCCTTACTTAAGGATAAATATTGACCAGTTTTTAAGAACAAGTAAAGGGGCAGCTCTGGAGACCTGCTTCTGTACTTCAGGTTGGGTTTAGTTCTTGATAGGCTAAGTTCCATGCTGGGGATAGCACCGAGTGCTTTCTGCACCACTTCAAACGTAGATGCTGAACTGGAAGCTGAGCTCCAAGCAGGATTTTGTAGCAGTTTGTAAGCAACATCTGAGCTTCTGTTTTGCAGCCAATTATGGTGTTTTCTGAAGTCATCTTCAGAAGTTTTGGGCGTAGCAAGAGGTTAGTTAAATGGGACAGAAATTGGAATTTTATTTTTTTTGGGTCCAAATTGGGTGTGTAAAAATCCTGCTTCCCAGCAGTGTCACTAATCCTGTTTGTCCATTTAAAATGTAAGATTGCTTGACTGTAAATTTAACCTGTAATTTGGAATTGGTAAAGCTGGGCAAAGGAAGAACGTCTTTGTGCAGAGCAGGGCTCTTTCTGCAGAGGTTGATTTTTCTCAGTGGAGAAGGCACCAGTTTTACTACTTTATTTCTCTTCTCACTTTCTCTTTTGAGGTACCATTACTTCATGCATATTGAAGCTTTAAAACCATCATAAAAGTGTTGTTTTTTTTTTCTGAAACCTTTGTACTCAATAAGGAAAACTGTTGATGAGACTGCATGATTAACATGCAATTAAAATTAAGATTTGTAATAGCTCAGCATCTAGGCTGGCTTAGGCCATGCCTACTGTGGGAGTGAAAACCAACAAAATCCTCTTTGACAACAGATCAAGGCTCAACAATTTATACAAGTGTCCCTCTACAAAAGGCACATACTCGTGGTGTGTTTGCTAGTATTAAATGGATTTGCTTTTAAACGCACTGGAGTATTCCCAGCCAAATGGATTTGTCCTCCCGCTGGCTCTTGCAATCAGATGGCTTAAGTGTGACTGTAGAGCATCATAAACTTCTTGACAGTAATGAGTTGACTGCTGCATTTCCTTTGGCAGCTGGGGTCTTGAAGCCATCCATTACTTGAATGGAATAGACAGTCTCCCTTAGCCTTGGTGGGACCCACGTCTGCCAGCCTTCAGCAGAAGGTGGAGGTTCACATTCCTCCTTGGAGGAGGCAGTAGCCACGTGTCAGATGGCATCTCCTCCAGGCCGGGTGACACAACGTTTTGGAGGCGGTTGCAAAAATAACTTACGGGGTGTAATTCAACAGAAGGACTGAATTAGTGGAGATGAGAGCTGAGCAGATGGCTTAGTACTAAGATTTATGAGTCACCTGAGATGCTGAACATTAAATACATGCATATTTCTTTCTATTCTTAAGGATGGGTAAGTTCTTAATTCCTCTTGCACCCTTATTTGGTGCCATCTGGCCTTTTGTGATCTGCCTTTTTAGAGTAGCCCAGTCAGGTAATAAAATACTTTTGTTGTAGGCTAATGAAAGGTCAGCCCATCGCTGGAGCAAGTCCTTTCATTTGTGTTATTACTGCTCTTTGGAGAGGAGTACCCCTGTTCATCACCTGCCTAGCAGAAGAAATCCTGTGAGGATTTACCTGCTTCAGTGCAAAGCCAGCTGGGCTCCGTGCTGCTCGGGGCTGGTTGAGCTGACCTGGGCACCACGGATCAGGCCTGCAGACCACGCTCCACCATGCAGTGACTTGGTTTGGGCCTTGAAGTGCTGCTGTAGCTGCTTACGTGTCAGGCCTTCGTTCCTTTTAAGTACACATCTTATTAATACCTTTCAGCTTCACATTTATAGCTTCTGCTTTTCAAAAACATTACCCCGAGTTGAACAGATCCTGAATTTCACAGGAAAATATTAGTTTCCTGGATGGGGTTGGTTGTGGTGTTGGTGGGGTTTGGGTTGGTTTGTTTGTTTTTCTTTTTTTTTTTCTTTCTTCTATCTCCTTTTTTCCATGTCATGGCTTGTTTATTTTGAACAGGGTGTGGATATATTTTCATTTCTCTTGGCTGCTTGCCTTTCCCACCCAGCCACAAGAACAAGAGCGAGCATATTTCAAATCAGAGGCTGGCAAAAAGAACGGAGCAGCCAAATTCCCCCCTTGGGAAAGGGTTAGCTATTCTTCTAAGAATGTGAGAAAAGCAGCAGGTTTTGCTTTAAGGTACCAGGGTGAAAATTGGTGACTGCATGGGAATTCATTACCACGGAGAACACGTGGGAAGATGTCCAGAGGAGTGCTGCTCCTTGGAGAGGATATCAACTTTTCTTTGCTAGGGATTTGGGGCATTTTGGGTATTCCTTCCATATATTCACCTGGCGTTTCGTAGCTGGTACTGGGTGATGTTTCTGCTTTTCTAAAACTCACTTGTCATCTTTACTACCTTTGTTCAGGAGGCCTGACATCACAAAGGAAAATTATTTTAGTCTGGTATAGTGGGAATTGAAAAATTGATCAGTGCTGTATGTATCTGAGGAGGTGGATGAGCAACAGGTGTCGGAGTAGCCTCAAGAATAAATCAAAGAGGGTAAATAAATCAATTCTAAAGGATCAGAGAAGTTTTAGTCCTGAGCAGGGGGTGCAGTGATTTATGCTATTAACCAATTCTCGATGGTAGGCGGCACCAGATCCTCACTCGGCTTTGTCACAGATGTGCTGTGACAGCTGGAGGCTCCCATGGGATAACTTGCTGCAGCTCAGCAGGAGCTGAACCGGGACGTGCGGTGCGAGAGGCAGCAGCAGCAGAGTAACGTAGGGAGCAGCCTAAGAGGAATCTGAGCAGCAGGCTCACGTGCTGTGCTCTGGAGCAGCATGGGCTTTCACCAGCATGCATTGAGCTAAAGTTAGTGCTTCTAAGTTTCCTTTTGGCTGCTCTGGTTTACAAAGCATGTAAGACAAGGCAGTCTTTTGTCTGTGAGGATTTGCAGATCTTGAATGTGAGTTTGACACGAAGAAAAAACATTTTCTGGGAGCTGTTAGTAATAATTGTGTTAGTCCTGAGTGCCTGCGTGCGTGTGCTTTCTGTGTCACAGTGTGGAGAACTGTCTTGCTGTCTCTGACAGGATCACGTGCTTCAACCAGTAATTTTTACATTAGTTTCCAATGTATTGATTGAAGATTGATTGGTGTAGGCTGCTCTGGTGGGAAAGCCCAGCAAGTGCAGCAGAAGTTGAGAAATGGCAGCTTGACTGGTAGGAAAAAGAAACCTTCTGTGTTATTACAGAGGTCACCGAGGTCTCTACAAATGTATGAAGTGGCTGCTTTCTGGAGGGTGTATTTTTTGCACTATTTGAGATGTAATATGCTGGCTGTGATATTTATATTCCCAAAAGTGAACAGCATTCTGCTGTTCTGGTGTCACTGTTCCTAGTCAAACTCTGTCAGCAGCATTTACAGGGCACAGTCACTGAGATCAAGCGCTTTACAGAAATCATCTTCCTGGTCAGGGGAGTTTTCATTCTAATTATGCAATTAAAAAGAATTAATTTATTAACTTGCAGAGAAATGAAGGTTAGCAAAAGGATAAAACCCAGAAATCTCTTTTACCTTTCTATCATGTGGTTTCTTTTTTTTTTTTGTATGCACAAACCTGAACTATATGAAGAGCTGTTTCACTGCCAGAATTTATATTTAGACACTAAACTTCCTCTGTGGATAAAACCCCCCCAAACCCTGTACTTCCTGGTAGGATGGCAAGTCAAGTTTTTGAAAGTGAAGCCAAGCTAAGTGACATCCCAGGACTGGATAGCTTTATAAAGAAGAAATTTCAGGGGATGTACACAATGCATAATGCACCTATCGATTAAAACACCATCTGGTTTCTACTCCTGGCCATGACACCGCTGTAGGCGTTTCTTGAGGATCTTGAACTTGCCAACACAGTTACACAGCTTTACCAGGCTGCTGCAGCCCTAATTCTGGCTTTATTGAGCATCTATGGAGTAACTTTTCTCTGTGATTTTGAATTCTTTCTCTGTTTCCTTAAGTATTTGTTTGTTTGTTGGGGTTTTTTTATGGGTTTGTTTTGGTTTTTGTTTTCTCTGCTTGATGACAGTTGTATTCAGCTGCCTATTGCCAAGTCATTGCAAATCTGCCTTCTTCAAAGGCTTGCTAATGGCAGTAATTGATTAATGAGAAGCTGTGTTGGGGTGTCATTATATAACCCCTGAAATGCTGCTTACCATTTCATGGTCAGTAGCCCGAATTCACCTCACTGATTAGATCATAAATGCAGCAATGTCCTACTTGAAGTTCTGAGGTTCAGCTAAGGGCAGGAAAGAAGATGCTTTTAATAGTGTTTTATTATCAGGCCATGTTCAAAAAATAATACAGGAGTTTATTGATGCGTTCCACACCTAGGATATAAATTGGTCTCAGGCCAAGTCTTGCTCACAAAGGTAATTTAGAAGATAAGCACCAAGAAATACAGATCATTCAATAGTTATTCTCTGATTTCAAGAACAGGTATTTCCCCTTTCATAATACATGATGTATACATATAGATGTGTATATGCTTCTGAAAGTGTCAGACTTTGGCAAAATTAGTCTTTCACTTTTGATTTTATTGTTTGTTTGCCTCCTTCAGTCTCAAAAGTCTCTACCTGCTTGTGTAAATAATCCATAGGTGCTCATGGAGACTGTCAATAATGATACTAAAATATTACTAAAGTAACCAAATGAAGCACTCTCCAGGAAGCATTGCTGGCATTAAATCTCTGTATGTCCACTTTTCATTTCCATACAGTAGTTTCTAAGTCTTTTCCTCCTTGGGTGTAGTTTCTTGCCTCTGTGAAAAGCAAACTGGAAACCCCCCTGGCTTCAGCTGGTTATTGAGAGTTTAGTTCTGATGCCCAAACCTCTTCTAATGCCTTAGAGCATCAAAGGGGAGCACTTCCCTCAGTCCCACTCTGGAGGCAGGTAGCAGGAGGTCATGCCCATGTTTAACCAGCGCTGTAGGTAAGGGGAGTATCTCCAGGCACTGGTGTTGGGAGAGCCTGAGTGTTGGCTGGTGAAGACTTTTCTGCCCTTTTCTACTGCATTGCATATTTTTCTCTTGCTCCTTCCCAGCCTCTTCCATTCTGCCTTGGTTCTTTTATCTCTGTAGTTCCAATTCCACGCTCTTCTTGCCCAGGACCTTTCATTCCCAGTCCTAGTCTCTGCCCTCTCTTCCTTTCCTCGGAGAAGATTGTTGTGTCTCTGTTTTGTGTCCTGCTGTCTGAGCATCAGTGTGAGCCATCACTAGTGTCTGCTGTGCTTGGCAGAAGAGGCAAATGAAAGAAAGATTCTCCTAACAAACTGATGATCCTTTGGAGAAAGTTTATAATCTGAATTAAACAGGGTACTAAAATTTGCTTTTCTCTGTAAAGAATCAGTTTCTTTGGGTTCCTTCAGTGCAGGAATTTTATAGCAGCTGGCTGAGCACAGTAATTTTTGTGCTCACTTTAGCAGAGGATTTCTTCTGAGATTTTTAACCGTTTCAAACTCAATTTTTTTAAAAAAACAAAACAATAAAAATCTAAAACCCTGCAAGATAAACCTGTTAGGCTGCAGAAAATCCCCAAAGACCAAAGTCAAAGGCATTCAGGTGGCTGGTTCCCGTGTTGCCATCCTGTCTAAACTTTCTTCCGGGCTCGAAAATTGATAAGTATCTGATAACCTCTGTGGAGACAAAACAGAAACATAAAGATCATATGTTGTGTAATCACCCTGATTACTCTGAGCAGTACTATGCTGCAGGTTTCCTAATCAAGATTAATTGTCATCTAGGCTACGTGAACTGCCATGTAGAGTGGATTGTAATTAAATAAAAATATAATCATTTTAACATCGTGCCGCTAATACGTATTTACAAAAGGTAGTACTTTTGGAAAGACTCTTATTCCCTACAGTGATTAGGAAGCTGAGTTATATTTTCTAACTGCACAGATGTTGTTAAAAGCTCATATTTCAAGCCATAAAGACTTATTATATTTGAGGTTGTACAGCAATAGAGAAATGGGTTGTGCATCTGTCTGTTGTGCGAGAGGCTAAAACTAAAACCCAGCTGGAAGAGCAAAGATTTATGGAAACCCTAACTTGTGTGCATCTGTAGATATGTGTTTTAAATACGTGTTTAATACAGGGTGTAATAACAGAATCACCTCTGTTTCAGCTTTCTCAGTGTGAGTTGACAGGTCTTAACTGGACTTCTTTCCTGTGTTTTTTTTTACCTTTTATCTAGAATGGATTGCACAAATATTTCTCTCTGTGGCTTAATGAACCAGGATACTCAGATTTTGTTGTGTGAGGGACCTGAATCTATATTCCAGGATATTCTGGTGACTATTCTGACAGCTAGAATGGTACTAAGCTTAAGTAGCTCTTCTTTTAATGAGGAAAAATGAGCGCATCCTTGGCAACCATACAAAAGCATAAGAACCTTCAGCAGGAGAGAGGACTCCTGCTCACCTGCAGAATGGTTTTCTGGGTGACTTTTCTCTCTGCTGTTCCTGTTCCTGAGTTTTGACTGTTGCTTTTGTTAGATATTGCTTTGTTAGGTGTCTGCTCTTCCATCCTCATGCCCCACAGGGATAATGGAGAACACCTCACAAGATCTTTAAGCATCCTGGGTGGGTGGGTGCTCTGCTGCCCCACACCTTCCTGCCTGGCCAGGATATTCCTCCCAGGAGGCAGTTTGGTCACCTTGGGTGGGTTTGGTGGGAGCCACGCTGGGGTTGGGAGCATATCAAACACTGGCAGGGAGATTGGATTGACACGGGGGGGTGGAACAGCCGCGGTGTCACAAATAGAGCCGCCGGTGCACTCGGCTCAGATCGTATCAGAGCGCCAGATACAGCGGGCTTCTGCTAAATGTGATTTTCTCTTAGAAGATGTGCTCGTTAAAACTGAAGGAAATTGAATTCAAACGTGCTCTCGGATAATATTGAGTCAAACAAATGAATGGATAAAAGCAAGGGAGCTCTGACTGGCAGGGGCAGGGGTCTTTCCCCATCCATCACAGGCTGACCGGCTGCTGCAGGAGCAGCACCTTATGCACAGCCTCTAGGAACAAGTCCTGCTCGGTGGACTCCAGGCCTGCATCACTCACCTGGAAAGCTTTTATTGAGTAAACCAGGAGCAAAAACTTGGTTAGGAGTCCTTCTGCTTGGGACAAGCATTTTTGAGCCTGATTCTCAACAGGTCCTGCCAGGGTGGCAGCGTTCGGTTGTGGATGCTGGGGGATGCCAGGGCCCTTTGGAAACACCCGCTGTCTGCAGCCTCAGACAAGCCCCAGAACATCCCTGTCACACTGCTCTTTGAGTCTAGGCAATGAATATATATTTCCTAAATAAATTATCTCAAAAATCACTATATATTTTTTTAAAAAAACAAGAGCATCATTATAATTAAAACAAAACCCAAAGCATATGGCTGTTTTGGTTTGGGTTTTTGAGAACAATGAGGTTAAGAAAGACCATGTATTTTTTTCCTTTCTTAGGGCTGGAAAGAAGCAACAAATACTTTAAAAATAGCTAATTATTTATGACATGTCCATCTGAAAACATAAAAACCACACTGTGAGACAGCATCCTAGCAGCCATGTATCCCACCTCCTTGCCTCGGGAGTGAGTAGCTTCACACGACCTCCAGAACTGGTCAAAATGGTCTTACCTTGTGGCCAGCTCTGAAGAAGAAGAGCTGCTCTTGGCTGCTTGTGCCTTGAGTGCTGCAGTGTCGGTAGCAGAGCTCTAACTGGGGGCAAACTGAACTGTGTTTTTGGTTCTCATTCCTGAGCCGGAGGCGTGGGTTGCACAACCAGGGAAGATGGCAGTGGAAGGTGGAAACAAAGTCACCACTGTGATCAAAAAGATCATTTGTTCAACCTACAACTGCACGGTAGCAGAAAAATTGTCTTTTCTAAGTCAATGTGCCATGAATATTATTTCTCCAGTAAATGAGGCACTTTCCCAGCTAAATATCATTAAACCCAATATTACTAAGCTTTAGTTTTGCCCAAATGAAGGGGACTTGAACTTTATAACCAGTTTTAGCATTACTGACAAGTCCTTTTGTGGCTTCTATTTCTTATGTAGTGGTGGATGCTATTGGAGGACACTCGTGCACACTCCTGCTGCCTTCTTTTTGTCAAAAACAAGACTTCCATGTTTTCCCATATCCATAAAACCGGTGGTTTCCTCCCTGTAGACACAGTTCCTTAAAGAACTTGGTCAGGGAACAGTTCCAATCACTCCACCTCAACTATTTAAACTGAAATTTAACCTTGAGTATTAAATGCTTTGCCGAGCCTGGGTTTGAGTGGGATGAGATGATTGCAATAGGAAACAGATCTTTCTTGGCACCTTCCCAGCCTTCGTGGCCAGTAGAGGTGTTGCTAATGTAGTGTGGTTACTTGTTGAGGCTTTTGAAAGGAGAGGGAGTGCAGCCACCTTATCTGAAGATAAAATGCTTATTTGTTTTCCATTTTCTCCTCACGGAAGAAGAGAGTTGATGGCTGTGTCTCAAATTCTTCTTAGCTCTGCCTTATTTAGCTTGTTGGGAAGTTATGGTATTACCAGTTAAAATGGTAATTTGACCAAGGACTCTCCAATTCTAGATGGGGAAGAATTGTTTTCCAGCATCCTGTTACAACCTTGGAGTGACTGATGTTTTTCATCCATCTATTTAACTTTTCAGCATTACAAATATCTCTATTCCACTTCCTTTTTATCAAAATTAGATGGAAAAGAACTTACCATTTCCTTACCCCTTATCTTTAAATATGCTTTGTGAATTGATTTATTTTTAATTGTTAATTTTACCTTGTATTATCTTATGACACTGTTTCCTTTGGGGCTTCTGAAACTCTAAGGAAATCCTTATTATTGCAAGAACAGCCTTGACTGAGCTCCGTGTGTACAGTGAAACCTCTTTTATACCACTCTGGTCCTACGTGTCATACACAGTTTCCCCTTAATCTTTAAATAAGTGATAATTGTACCTATATGACATGTAGATAAATATTTTCTACATATATCCATACCCCCAGACACGTGTGTTCAATCTGATGCTATTGTTTCTTCAATTCCTCCGTGAGCTGTCACTCTTGCTGTTCCCTGGGAGCTGATTTTCTTTCAAAGCTGAAGGAGGTAGAGTAAAGCAAAATTGCAGTTAGATTTCCACCAAGAAATCTGTATGGATTCAGTATTGCTGAAGGCAGGTTTATTACCTGAACATAAGAAATGTGACTTTTTATGCTCGGGTTTTGTTTTTTACTTGGAAATTCGTGGGACTAGTGTAAATCAGAAAGGCTTAGTCTGCTCTCCTGTGCCAAACACAGCACACCCATTTAACACTTAGGTGAGCCGTGCTGGAACAAATGGCAACAAGGCATTTTACAGAAGTAATCATCATGCTGAAACCAAAGGCTGTGTTAGCTCTTGATGAGGCTTTTTGTTTTATGACCAGAAGAGTTATTCTGGTGTTCAGAGATGGTTATCAACTGTTCAGAAAACTCCCAGGTGATGTGACAGGGGGTCTCTGTCGCAGTCGTGACCTGATTTTTGTTGGTTTTTTTACTGGCCCCTTTAGAGCTGCTTTGCAACTTCATAGACTGATAGAATGTTTTAGGCTGGAAGNAAATAAGCACTTCAAAACCAAAAAAAAGAGGTCAAATCCACATTTGGATGAAAATGATCATTTATGAATCTTTGGCTCGCCTATTAATTTTCCTATATTCCAAACCAACCAGACTCAGATTCCTGCAGATCTCTCAAGCCCTCTACAACTCCAGAAAACAGTAGAACTCTTTTTGACCTAGCCTGTGTCCGAGGGGATGGCTGCTGGGCGACGAGTGGGTGAGCAAAGCAGCAGCAGTCCTTTTCTCAAGGCATTTTTGCCAGCAGTCCCATGGAACAGAAGGAAATTGCTGCATCAGAAGCACTTGGGATGTGGGCCTAATGCTCTGGGGAGGGCTTGGTGTTCAGAAGGGGTCTAGTGGTCTTTTGCACTATGTGTGAAATCCTGTTGTGGAGAAGAATGTAATTTCTGCTTTAGAGAAGTGACGAGATTTAATCTCTTAATTCCACTGAGGGAAGAAAAAATTAATAGAAATTTTACTGAAATCACAGCACAATTAAAAATAATGGCAGCTTCAGACAAACAAAACTAAACAAAGCCCATCCTGTACTTCATGTAAAGAAATCCTTCCCTGGGGAGAGAAAATGAACATTACAGTCTACTATTGATTTGGAAGAGGTAAAATAGACACAAGTTGCTTTTTGGGCAGAAATTAATGATAAAAAATCTTCTAGATGTGGCTTTATTTCAGAAGTCTTGTTCTTCTTGAAGTGCCTTAACTCAGAGTCTATAGATTTTTAGGTTTGTTTTTTTTTATCTTATGAGATGGAATCACAACATCCTATTTTTGCATGTTGAATTTTTTGCCTCTTTCCTCCCAGTAAACCCCAGTGTTCACGACACCTGGCTATTTATTGTAGCCTCTCTGCACTGGTCACACCTCCACCTGCTCTACAGTGTGGTCCCTCTAGTTAAACACAACTTTCAGGAAAGGCCAAATGAAAATATTAGAGATCAGATGATGCTGATACTGTTCTGCTCTTTACTGCCTTTTTCAGTCACCATGACTGTAATTGTCCCCAAGCCTGTGGTACCCAGTGATTCACTCCTTCTGCACTAAAATGCTGCTTTTTCACCTTGTTGTAGCAGGTGCCTGGACAGAAAGCTCTGATGCAAAGGCTGCACAGCGGAGACTCTGGAATGGGGAGCATTAATAGGACCAGTCACATACCTGACCTAATTGTTTTTATTGTTACATTGGGAGTTTGAGGACCCAGTAAATGGAGAGAGCATTGCCTGGGAGTGCTCATGAGTCACCTTTTCCCAACACCTCATCTGACAGCAGAGGGAGCCTTGGTTCAGACACCTGAATTCAGTGCATACATTTCAATTGTGCTGATGCCAATTGTAAGTGATTTCCCCCCCCCTTCCCCAGCACAAATGTGCTGGGACTTCCAGAGCTGTGGCTGGCAATGCCTCGCTTCCACCACCAAATATTGAGCCTGCTACCTTGCAGATTTAATTCCAAATTCATGGTTTACTTTTGCAATCTGTTGTGCCAGGACTGGTGAGAAGTCTATCATTTTTTTTTTTACTTAGACACTAACCCAGTACCAGCATTAAATTCTATATGGCAGCCCCCCTGTTCACTGTCTGTGCTCCCTCTGATAAAACATTAATCATTTCAGGATTCCATTCAAACCCATTGATAGAAATTGCAAAATGTAATTTAGCTTTGAGAATAAAATTAATGTTTTTTAATAGCTCTAAGCTATGCTGTGATTTATTGGTTCCACTGCTTGAGGGGTTTTATAATCTAAATTGGTGATTACAGATGATACACAACATTGTCTATCGTAAATAGGAATTATGTGTCTGGTGAAAATGATAATGGGGTTTTGTACCTTGTATGTGTATTAGGACATTTGGTAGTATATTAAAGCCTGTTTTATAATCAGAAGATAATTTTGTTCACATATAGATCTTCCCAGCTCGTTCTGCCAGGGAACCTGCTGCTATTTACTGAGTTTCCTCAAATTTGATAAAAATGGATTGCATCAGAACAGCACAAAGATAGAGGTACACCCTACCCCTGGAATCTCATTCTCTGTGGTACTCTCTGATTCACAGCAGTTTTATGTCCTTGGATTTGAGGAAGCAGTTCAAACTGTAACACTGGTTATGATTCCTGAGGAAATGGGTGCTTATGTTTATGATTTCTAAGGGCATATATGGTTAAGTTTATGATTTTTGAGGAAATATGTGGTTATGGTTATGATTTCTGAGGAAATATGTGGTTATGGTTATGATTTTTGAGGACATACATGGTTATGGTTATGATTTTTGAGGAAATATGTGGTTATGTTTATGATTTTTGAGGACATACATGGTTATGGTTATGATTTTTGAGGAAATATGTGGTTATGTTTATGATTTTTGAGGACATACATGGTTATGGTTATGATTTTTGAGGACATACATGGTTATGGTTATGATTTTTGAGGAAATATGTGGTTATGGTTATGATTTTTGAGGACATACATGGTTATGTTTATGATTTTTGGGGAAATATGTGGTTATGGTTATGATTTCTGAGGAAATACATGGTTATGTTTATGATTTCTGAGGAAAAGCTCAAAGATCCCTGGGTGGTGAATGCATCCAATGCTTATGTCTGGGAAGAGTATTTTTGCATAGCCAAGCCCACCACTGGAAGACACTTCTGTAAACACGGAGAAGATAAAGTCAACATCTCTGTGGGCAATTTAAAAGTTTAATAGAATTTAATGTAAGTTTTACTACGTGCTGTTGTTTTTCTTTCCTGACCCCGCATTCCTCAATTTCTGCCCTGGTGTGAGATGGGCAGCATTGGGCTGCTATTTCTGTCATCACTGGATTGGCAGGCTTCTAAAATCATCCACTTGCTTTGAAAGGCTCTTGCTGTCACAGCAATTGAAAATCTTTTATTATAAAATCATAGAATCACAGAATGGTTTCTGTTGGGAAGGACCTTCAAAGGTGATCTAGTCCAGTCCTTTGGGAAGTTATCAAGAATTTTAAGGCTTCTAATAGGGATCTGTAAATTCTTCCTCCAGAACTTCATTCATTTATTTAAAGTCAAGTCTTAGGAAGCCCTGAAATGAAAGAAGAATAGAAATGAATTATATTGTGAAACAAACTTTTATCAACGGGTGCAAACTGATGTGTGTTTCTTACTTACGGTGTACACATCTAATTGTAGAGAGGCTCCCTTTAGAGAAGGCTCTCAGTGAAACAAGGAAATCATTTATTACATTCCTCTTAGAATTTGTAAGCCTCTCAGCTTTGATGGTGATGATCATTTATTATCATTTTCATTATATAAATACTTAAAGAGAAATGGGTGCCAGCAGTGAATTGAATAACCCCCCCAATTGATCAATAACTCAATTTAGTTCAGAATTTCTTTAGAAAACATAGTGGTATTAATCAGGAGAGAATGTTTCAAGCATCAAATTTGATTTTCTTAGCGGAAAATCAGTTTGCTTTATCAAAATCTTAAGGTCTTTTTCCTTCTTTCTCTCCCCATCATACAATTCTTCTTTTGCAGGAAGGCTAAATCAGATTTGTCTGAAGCAGTAATTGGTGATTATCTCCTAACTGCAAGATACAGTTGAGCCTCTTTTGTTAATCCTATCTTGCTTACCATCTCTGGTGAATCAGAGCAAGGCAAAGAAGAGAGAGAACTTGAAATGGGATTTCTAAGATCTCATTTTTCCTCTGAGGTGTAATTATGTCCAAGAGCTCTGCAAATTGGACCTTGGCAAAGAGACGTGAAAGGGTTGGGGTGGAGAAGGACCCCTTGCCTTGGCTGGTTCTGTGGCACTGCAGGAGGGATCCCAGGTTGTGTTCCTTTAGTGTGAAAAGCAGAAGCCCTCGTGGAAGAGATTTTACTGTTTTCTAAGCTTTCTTGTGTGCTCTTGCGTAACGTTTTCATTATTTAGACTAATGAAGTGTTACAAGATGAAATTTACCTAATGGAAAAAAAAAAATCCCTACTTTATATAGAAATTTGAAATGAGAAGTGAGGATTATTTGTGAGGATTATTTATGCTTATGCAATGGTCTACATTCTGTTAAAAACCTGGGCTTTGCTCCACGCTTGGGGAACAGTTTATGTACACCAAAAACTTTCATGACATTAGTTTTTAGCTTTGAAATTTTTCTTTAAATTGGGTAGTCCAATAAGTTATCTCTCTGTCTCTCACTTCAAAATCCTGCCTGGCTTGGATTATTTGTGCTTCTTTGTCAGAGATGACACAGTTTCTCTAGACATAACCCTCTCCTGAGAGATGCAGAGAACCTTTCAAGTGACCTCTGCTGGAGCCAAGGAGACGATTTATAACTTTATTAGCAAAGTCTTCTCCTAGAGACAGCTTCATTAGATGCTTTATAGGCAAAGAAATGTTTTAGGAGTCCAGCCACTGGTTTGTTCTTTGATTCTTACACACCAGGAAACCTCGCCGCATCCTTAGTGCCAGGTTCTTGGCTCCCTGGTACTGCCAGAGCAGTGCAGGGTGGGAAGAGGACACTAATGAGGTTGTGATTTCACAGTTTATGAATTCATTATGCATCCTCTCTCTGCCTGGGCTGCACTGCTCTCGCTTGTGGAGAGCAGATCAATATGATAACTTAGATATCAATCTCTAGGTAATGTTGCGTAAAACTAACAACTATAAAGGAGCTTTTTTGGAAATTACTGATATTTATGCCTTGTGTTCTTAGGATTTTTTTACAGTATTTTAACTTACTCTTCAGTGATACTGTGGTAGAAGGAAGAATGATTTTTTTCTATATATGAATAAATCTTTCATATGTAATTCTGTTAGTGAAAAAAAAATATATTTATACAAAAGCTTCTTCCAGAGAATTCCATTTGCTGTGCATTTGAAATGATGTTTTCACATTCCTACATCAGCAGAATGCTTTGTTGTCCTACATAAGACTGTAGAAAACATACTGAAAATCTCTATTACCTGGTAAGAATTTATTAGCTGTTCCAAAAGAGCAGCTCGACAGTATTAGGACTGTATCTCTTATGTCTGTATAATAGAGTAGGCTGAATTTTCAGGCTGCTGGCAAATCTTGTGTATGCAAAATCAGCTTTTAGCTACTTTGTGGCTGTCCTTAAATCCTTTCTCTTAAGGTACCAGTTGAGCAAATGCAAAGCCTCTAAAAAAGCTGTAGCACAACATCTGTGATTTTGACAAATCTCGTGCTTTGTGTGTTTGGTGCTTGCCTAAGGGTGCCTGGGATGCAGCCAGACTCTGCCTCTGCAAGATTAACGTAGAAACATTCACATCATCAGGACATAATAACCAGAAAACACTGAAGGGAGGTTGTGGGGAAAAAGAAATTGTACTTTTGGCTTGGAAAAATGTCAGGAGTCTTTTGTTATAGTTTTAAAATAAACCCATGATTTAATTTGTTAATAAATGGCATTAATAGTCCAAAACTAAATAACTTTATAGGATTTTTTCCCTCTGCTCTTGCAATCAGCCAATATATAGTTAAATGTATGATATCTGGAGAGCTTTACAGCTCCAAGAACAAGCAAGTTTTGCACGTACAACAGTGGTCAGTATTTATTTTACTTAACTTTACATTGGCAGTGCTGAAGTTTATTGTACCTATTGAATAGTTACAGTGTCAATAGTACCTAATGAGTCAAAGCTTCACAACTCAAAACACCCATGCAAAGCAGTTTTTAACAAGGATTTGCTGCTGGTTCTTTGGTTGGGGAGCAGGTGGTGTCAACAGTTACAGGAGGATTCATTAGCTTTCCTAATATGTGACTGAGCGAAGGACACGGGAACCGTGAGTGCAAGATGGGTGCTTGCTTTAGCAGGTACTTTCACTGCATCAGTTTCTGAGTCATATTTCCTCTGTGACCTGCTCTAGGTGATGCTGCTCTGGCAGGGGGGTTGGACTCGATGATCTTTCGAGGTCCCTTCCAACCCCCACCATTCTGTGACTCAGAAACTATTTTCCTTCAGACTGAACATTGCCCCTTGTCCCATCACTGGGTGCCACTGAAAAGAGACTGGCCCATCCTCCTGGCAGCCCCCCCTTCAGATATTTATAACCATTCCTAAGATCCCCTCTCAGTCCTCTCTTCTCCAGGCTAAACAGCCCCGGGTCTCTCAGCCTTTCTTCATAGGAGAGATGTTCCAGTCCCTTTAAGCTCTCCATTGGACTTTCTCCAGTATTTCCCTGTCTCTCTCAAACTGGGGAACCCAGAACTGNGGGTAAACTCTGGCCCGTCATCCAGGTCATTGATGGATATGTTGCAGAAGACTGGACAAAAGACAAAATATTAATAATCAATGATCTTAAAGAACCTGAAAGATTCCATGATACATCTTGTTTAGGCCAAGAAGCTAGGACAGTAGTCATCTTTTTTTCTGATTTCTAGTAAGCAGGAAACCATCAAAGGTGGCTTTACTGTAATGACAAAATTTTCTCTTTTTCAGGAGACATTTTCAGTACCTAAGCAATATAATTAACACTCTTCTAAAGAATGGGCTTTTGTTATGTCAGATTGTTAACTGAGTAGTTGGACTGAGCACTGCTGTGTGTTCCCCCCCCCCCAACATATGATTGTAAAAAGACAGCTTTTTAATTTTTCTCTTTATTTTTGTCCTTACATATTTCATATGTATTAGACAAATTTCAGAGTGGCCAAAAAAGGAACAGCAGGCAAATTTCTGACCTGTTGCTGTATCATGTAGTTCTTGCAAGTCTGTCAAAATGAGATTTCTGAAAATGAATAACCATTTTAGAAGTGGAAGCTAATTTTGGGGGTAGAAAGCAGTAGGCTGCTATCAGCATTTCTATTTCCAATACTATTGTGTGGTGATGCACAATGCATCTAGCTGCTGAGGTGAAAGCAACTAATTTTCTGCTGATGTGGGTTGGCTCTTTAGAGTGATAATAGGATTAAAGGAAGTTCTCTCTCTGACCAAGAAAAGTTGCTGTCTTTAGTTGTGTGCTTGCAGATTTTGGGAATGGATATGCTCCTGGATATTTTGTGGTGCAAAAGAGCACACTTAGGAAAAAAATAATTACCTGATTTGATTGTTTGAGATCCGTGTTCTTATTTCTTACATCATTACTGAAGATAGGCTTGGATTTACATGTTGGAATTTTCAGTTCATTGTGATTGACCTGTTTGAGGGAGAGCAGCAGTAACTCTGGTGGGTGCTTTCCCTCCCCAGCTCAGCTCTTCCCATCCCCTGCCCCGGCTGCAGGCAGCAGCTGTTGGCACAGGCAGTGGCTGCTGCTGGCAGGGAGAACCCCCCAGGGCAGAGTCAGGACCCAGAGGGGTGCAGAGCAAGGCCACTGCTGGGGCTGGTGCCCCACGCTGGGGGGGCAGAAAGGTGGCACCTGCGGGGAGGAGGGGACAGGACAGGGGACCCCAGACTGGCCAGCCAGGGATCCCAGCCCACAGCTGACATATTCCATATAAAGCTGGGGCATCAGGAGGGTCTCAGTTGCTGTGGCTCAGCTCAGGTCTTCTGGCTTCNTATTCACAGCTCCATCAGACTGCAGTTCAAACTCTTCCCTTGTCTTTGTCACAGAAGATGATGGAGCAAGGTTGCTTAGAAACACTTGGCCACACTCGCAAGGGGAGATTCTGGTCTCTTCAGTGTATTCACCTGCACACGCAGGGGGGAAACTGAGTTTCTCTACTGATTATGTTAATTCACTGCAAGTTTGTTTCAGCAACAGCATGCTTAAAAATACAGAAACACGCAGAAAATGTAAAATATCTTCTTGAAACAGTCATTTCAAAGGATGAGAAGTCTAAAAAGAAAGTTTTACTGTTGTTGACTGAATTAATCAAGGAGTTGTCTTTTATCACCAAGTTGCATAAATGGGCAATGATTTCCTGAACTCTTTAAAACAATTTTTCTAAGTTCCTAGCTTCAGTTGAAGAAAATATGTCTGAATACCAACAGCAATTACAAATTTCCCTAATCTAGTGAAATACTTCTAAAGACTGGCCTAAAAATAAACCAAGTCACTCAACTTGTATGATTTTTGATCTTTTCAACTATGAGTGACCTGGCCTATTTTTAGGCCAGCAGTAATTGTCCACTAATGTGATGGAAAAGATAAATGTAGCTTTTTATCACCCTAACTTCTAAGCACTCCAATTATTACACTTATTAAATATGCTGCAAATGCATATATTTCCTCCTGCAAGGCTGGAATAGGCTTTAGTATCTTTTCAAGAGCCTTAAATATTTCATAGCACTGAGCTCCTAGCACCCTGTTTAACACACAAGCTGTTACATGGGGGTCACTGACGTGTGACCCTGGTTTATCTTCCTTTATGCTGAACTCATTCTCTTGCATCCCGAAGAGCAAAAGATCAGGTTAAGAGTAAAAGATGAACAAAGTGCTTCTGTAAAGCTATGAAATGGTTATGGTCAGTTTATACAATAAAACAAGAGGGAAGAATTCCTGCAGCTATAGCAGGGTCTGTCTAGTAACAGAGCAATCAAGTATGTATAAGTAGATAAAATATAGAAATAAAATTAAAAAATTAATTACAATTATGAATAAGCAGGAGCTGTTTTAATTCTCACTTTAGTTTTCACTATGATTTTATTAAAAATCAGAGTCAAGTGGTGTGGTTTATTAAAGCATATTACATATTGCTAAGGAGTGAATTATTCTGATGCAGTTAGACTTGGAGATCTTTAAACTTCATCATTTGTTGCATGCTTTAAGTAATTCAATCTGGATTTTCACATGAAAGATGGATGTTGGGGGGAAAAAAGCAAACCCAAACCAACCCCTAAAATACCACAATTGCGTCATATGGAATATTGGAAAATATCCCATGGAGTTGCTCCAGGAATATATTTGGCAAAGCTGCTTCTTTTGAAGTTTATTTATGATGAATGTAGCATAGAACTAAAGAGACAGTGGCATCTCTAGTACTTTATGGTGCCACTGTTGTCCCCTGGAGCTTCTCTTTAGATGAGATGTGGGTCACAAGACCAAATGAAGATACTGGAACTCTGGGCTTTGTCTCTTTGCTCTCCTTGGTTTTATTCTTCCCCCACATTGTAGCATCCCAATCCCTTTGCTGCTTTTTCTGTTGGAAAGTACTTGGTATTGCAAAGCTGGGTTTGTTGTATTCTTTGTAGTTTGACTATACATTGATCTCCTGGTCTCTAGAGCTGGTTTCCTACCCTGGCTGGTGGCTGTGTGTTTTGAACACAGCTATGAGAAAGAAGACTAAGCCATGTGCTTACTCTTCACAGCTCTTAATGGCCAAACTACACCAACATTTGCATTCTACACATATCTGGGCAATTTTAAATCCCTAAATTTCTTATTATGAAATGATATTTGCAAAATCCATGCTTAGTAATGCTGCAAAGTCAAAACAAAAGCCAAAAAACCCAGCTGGTCTAGTGAGTTATAACTCACTTGCCTGTAGTAGTCTAATTGTGCCCGTAGCTGATGTGCTCTTTTCTATGGCTGGTGAGAGATGCTTGAGGGAAAATGTGACCTCTCTTTCTTTTACTCTTTAGTTTTGCAAGTTGTCTTTCTGCTTAGTAGCAAATGCTCCTTTCCAACAGGGTTTTAGTTACTTCCCTGCTCGCTCCTTGCTGCGTGCTGGGCTATTTTGGATTCAGAGATGCAAAATTTTTGTGTCTTTGTAGGATTTTGAGCCTACCAGAGCAGGAGGGCAATTGCCTTTTAAAAAAGAAATAAGAATTAAAAATAATAGTAATTATTTCTTAATAGTATTCCTTAAGATTATTTGTTCCAAATTAAAATGGAGCTAAATTGTAAAGTGCTAACGTTAGAAAGGAGACCTTAACCTGGCCCTTTGGCTGTTAAAACCACGTGCACTTTATTCCTGTTAAGTATCTTGAGATAAATTACTAGGTCTTTTTCAGCAGAGAACTATTTTAGTTTGTTCAGATTATGTACAAAAACCATCCCTGTCACTAAGTGCCCTTCAGGCTGCAGGGCAGAGCGGGTCCTTTCCTGGTGTCTGCTACAAGTGGTTGGCATCGTTTTGGAGGATTTGCCTCTGGATTGTGAGATCATCCAGTGTTGCAGGAAGGGTGGGATTGACCTCCTCTATGGATGGCAAGGGAGTTGGCTGTTAGAGATTCCAGGCTCCTCTTATTTGCTACCTAAGATGCAAGTAAAGCTGCAGAAGGAACATTTAGATGACCCATGACTGATGACTGGTCTCACCAAACTTTACTCACCCTGATGGCTCTGAATTCCTCCTGTTCCATAGCTCTGGGGTAGCAGTCTGACCTCCCTCACTGCTGGCCCTCAAGAAAAATATCCAAGATGCTCAGCTCCAGGGGCAGAATTCAGTTTTTGGTAGGATGCTGGGTGGTAACAGAGTTGCAGGAGCATTTTTAATACACTTCAACAAGATTTTGATGTGCATTTAGTTTTCCTTGGTCTCAGTTTCTAAAAGTTAGTCCTTTCATTTGGATGTGTGTGTGGTTTAGAATGCTCACATATAGCAAAGGCATCTGTAATTCTAAGGCTGAATTCTGGAGGGCTTTTTATAAAGAACTTTTTTTGACTTTTCCTTGTCCTAAAATCAGAAGGTTGGGATTTTTACTAGTGATTTTTGAGAGTTCCTCTGGAAGGAGGGTGGCAGGTGGTACACAGAGAAGAGTTTGGAATCAGTGCTTTAGGAATGGGAAGGGTCCATTGATGAGAGCTTAAGAAACACTTTGTAGTAGGATTTTTGTGTACAGAGATTATATATAATGTATTTTGTGTATAGACATTGTCTTTCTATTGCTGGAAGAGTAGAAATCAAAAGTAATCAGTATTTGAGGTGGAAAGATTTTAAGGTCTTAAAACACATTGGGAAAGGTTCTTAATGCAGGTTTCCTGAGCAGAGATTTTTACAGCTAGAAGAAAGCATTATAATGTCTAAATCCAGGGGGGCTTTATTGGCAGAGATATCCACTGTCTTGACCCCCCAGAACTGGTATTTGTGCTGGAGAACCTCCCATTGTCACGTGCACAGGAATACAGTCTGAACTCACTTGTGTACTGCTGACACTTAGGAGCTTTGGCTCTAACGAGGGCAGCAATCTATGCCTCTTAAAACAACCAAACCCAAACCAGCTGCATCTTCTGCTACCAAAGAAAGTTATTGAATTCACTTGGGGGTTTGTGACATTTGCTGATGTTTTTGAGGAAAAAACAATTTATTATTTTTTTTTCTCCTAAAACAATAGGTTGTTGCTGGTTTTTTGGTGACATGTCAGTGAATATGTGTTGGGGTTTTTTATCCTCGCTGAGGGGAGTGGTAAATTGTAAAGTTTGCTGGAAGATTCCCTATGAGATGGAGAAAGGAACAGTACCTTTTCCATTTTTCCCTTGTTTAGATTTTTCATTATAAGGGAGATTTATGATTGGTAATGGTTTCAGCACCTAAAGCAGCAGGAGTGATTGGGATGCTTGTTTTGCATTTCGATTTCCATCCTATGATGGTGACCTTTAGTTTCTCTTCATTTTTGTCATGTTTGCCTTTCGCTGTGCTTTCAGGGTGGCTCTTGCTTCACATCAGTGATGGTGTTCAGTAACTTCTGTCTCTTTTCACTGGGAGAATTAAATGCTTTAAACCTTCATTAAATGCCATGTTAGATGTAGAATTATTATTAATAAACCCACTGCTTTCACATCGTGCTTAACTCTCATTGTATTCTCTGTGTTCCTCTGGTACTCTTGACTGTATTCAGTTTGCATTTCTGGTGCTGCTCTGCACAGAGTGAAATGGAAAGCATTGTGAAAAGGGGAAATATTGATTTTTCTTCTAGTTAAGCAGTGGTTTTCCAAGTGACAGAGCTCAATTATATTGTACTGGTGATAGGGCTATTTAACACATGCCTCCTTAGTGAAGTGATTCTGGCCAGTAATGTCCTGTATCTTAATTAAACCAATATTGTGAGGGCAGTTGGATAGAACATACATTTGAAAATGTAAATGTCAAGTATATTGTACCAAGGCTTATCAGTTAAATACTGCGAGGTTCCAGCCCAGATGAGGCTGCTGGGAGCAATAACAATTACTCAGCCTTTTCTTCTTCTTCTGATGCTGTGCAATTAGATCATGACATTGTCCATCTGACAGCTACTGGAAAGTGCAAATCAGAGTAAGTTAGAAGTGAATGTATGAGCACAGTATTTAAATTTTTAATGACTGAGCTGGAGTAGCTGCTTCATGTGAGGTCGGCCTGCAAGCCTCTTGTGGAAGCATTGGCAGAAAATTCCACTTGCCATTAAGAAAAATGCTGA
>VWZY01008052.1:204799-248271 GCA_013399075.1 Chloroceryle aenea
TCCCTCTGGATGACATCCCATCCCCCTGGTGTATCCACAGCACCACTCAGCTGGGTGTCATCTGTGACTCCATGATAACGAAAGACAAGAAATACTATGACCATATTACTTTGTTAATATTTCCAACAGAAAATTTCTGTTTTTTTTTCAGTTACTAATCTTGCCTTGATCCATCTTGTCCGTATCCTGAGAAGTTAATTTGAGGATGAGTCCAGAAGTCACCACCATCTCTGGATGGTTCAGCCTGGAAAGTTCTAGAGAGCAGGACAAGGGCAGGGTGTGGGTCCATAGATGTCTCTGTCAGTGTGGGAGGAGCGAGGTTTTTTTGGGTTCATATGGAGAGCTGGAACAAGTCAGGAGAAACAGCAGAGAGAGTTGCTTGATATGGTTTCCTTGGGTGTATTTATTCTCATCTGCAGTTTTTATTTGTCCTGAACATTACTGAGGATACTGGATTTGTATTTCTGAAAATATTATAATGTTTGCTGGGCCTTTAAATTACACTAGTTTACTTTTAGTCTTAACATTAATGAAATTTTCTCTCTGGGGAGATTTTGGATAGAGCAAAGAACTGGTAAAGCTAAAACTCCCATCTCTGTTGATATATGGGGATTAACATCCTGTCTGGAAAATTAGATACCCATAATCTATTACCAAGAGCCTGAGGGACATGATTTAGACTTAACTAGTCAAAAAAATTCAGGCTTAAAAGTGGGAAACAGTGTTCATCCCAACAATGTTCCGCACAGAGGGTGGCAATTAAAGTGAAGAATTGATCTCAGTCCATGAGCAATCTGCCCTGGTGTTGGCATTAGCTCCTGTCTGTAAATACTCTTGTCTTGACCGTACGTGGGATTTAAGTGGGAGTCGTTTGGTCATTGTTTAGCTGGCACTCAAAGGTGGAATCCAGCCAGTTTGAGTGAAAACATGGAATGGTGTCAGGAAGGCAGTTGTTTCAGCTGCCATGCACTGATCATCTTGTTGAAAAACTGGTCTTTGGGAGATGTCAGTGTTTGGGAGACTCGTGCCCTTGCTTTTTGCCTGGTATTGATTCTGGAGTTACATGAGCGCGTATGACACAAAACAGCTCTTTTTTGTTCAGGCAGAGTGCTGGAACTTGAGGTAAACTTGTCCCCAGTCAATCTTCATCTCTGTGGTGCTCATCTTGTTCAGGCAAACGCTTGTCTGGGCTGTGGCATACGTCTCTGGTTCATGAAACCTCAGCTGTACCTTCTAACCCCCACAAAATATATATGCCAGAAAGGTTGAATAGATCTGTTTGCAACACACTCTTCAGCTTCACCCACTAAGAGTGTCCTGGGAGGGTGAGGTGGACCAACTGGTGCTATGCTGCCAGCTTGTTCGTTATGACTAATGCATATTAACTGCATTTTTGGTACAAAACCAGCTTTGCAGCCATATGGCCAACAGAAGAGTTTAGTTCTGAAAACCAGTGTAGCTGTTACTTGCTGATTCTGACCTGGGAAGTCTGGCCCAAGCCCAAAACTGGAGTTCCTTTAGGCTTGTTGGGAGCTGTGACGTCATTTGGGCAGGCTGTAGGCTTCACTGTAATGCCAAGTATGAAACAGCATCTTGCTGAGAATTATTTTTGCACAGCTATTTATAACATTTCAAGTAAAAACATTTCGTATTCACTTCCAGTGTACTCTTCTTTAAAGTTTAACATCTGCTAAATTTCATTGCAGACCCATATCAGCCCTGGCAGCAAATACTTTAAGTGTATGAATGAAATCTCTGAAAGATTCGTTTTCCTTTTCTTGTTTCCTCTGTTCCTATGTTGTTTATATGATGATGATGATGATATCAGGCACTTTTTCATCTTATTTTCTGCTGGATGGGAACTCGGAAGAACTGTTTTGGAGACACGTTGTGCTTTGTTCTGGTTAGTATGACCTAAGAGACTTTATTTTTTTCCTCACAGATCTTAAAAGAGGTTTTATAAATTCTTAAACACCTCTCTGTTGACCTTCCTGAAAGGTTCACTGCATGAAATTAGCAATGAATAAAATATATTGACTTGGAGATGACTCAGATTCTTCTCTACTTTCCATGCACTGTGTAGGCATCGTATGAAATTGGAATTCTGTGAGTGTTACAAGCAGCTTGAAGATCACAGTGTTTGCACAGGATAAGAAATGTGGGGACCAAATTTCTGACGTGCTGGGTCAGGTGGTGGTGGGCTTTTCTTTTTCAGACTGTGGTTTTAGCAATGTGAAGGGTGATGTCCCCACTGAGTCAAATGTAGGACTGGAATTCAGAAGTCCAGGTTTCTGATAGAGCAATTTGGGACCACTTGTGTGGGCTTTTAGTCTTAGTAGCCTGTTACAGGCACTTTCTTCCTTCATGAAATATTAACCCATTGTAAATGGGATGTGAAATAATAGAAATTGGACATCTGTGTTGAGATGGAAACATACTGTCAAATAATTTTATATTAAAGCTTATATGTCTGAGAGAGCAGGTAGGTGGAAAAGATGCCTTAGTGGCTTCTCAGTCTCAGCCTAGAGACACAAATATCCCAGACATGCAGGTCCTTTCTACATTAACATTTTTTTCTTGGTGTTTTAGAACATTTTTCCACTTTTTCTTGATTTGCAGAGTCCTTTTGGAGTGTCCTAGTGAAAGTGCAGAGCTCCTGGCAGTGAATGTACACCCATTAACACTGCTTTATTCTCATAGTTCCTTTTTAGCAGGCATGTTAAGGTGTGGTTCACGGACCACCAGGTGGTCTGGAGGTGAAAGTCTGTTGTTTTAGCCAGTTCTTGTCATAGAATTGTAGAATGGTGGGGGTTGGGAGGGACCTCTGGAGATGGGAGTCCAACGCCCCTGCCAGAGCAGGGTCACCCAGGGCAGCCCACACAGGAACAGATCCAGGGGGGGCTGGAAAGTCTCCAGAGCAGGAGACTCCACAGCCTCTCTGGGCAGCCTGGTCCAGGCTCTGTCACCCTCGCAGGGAGGAAGTTTTTTCCTCATGTTGAAGTGGAACCTTCTATGCTCAAGTTTTGTCCTATTGCTGGGCACTACAGCAAAGAGATTGACTCCTTCCACTTGACCCCCACCCTTCAGATATCTGTAGACATTCATAAGGTCCCCTCTTAGTCTTCTCAAGACTAAACTCAAGTACTTGACTGTTCCTGTAGTTTAATGCCATAAATACCTGAAATTTTACTGTGGAGAGAAGGGGATATGTGAAAAAAGAAGATAGGGTCCTATCTTAGTACGTTGTTATGAGATGACCAACCTACCCATGTGTGTCATGTCTAGGGATTTTAGCAAGTGTTTGATCCTTATAGTATTGAAAAGGTCATAATCCAGCAGTGTGCAAACATGTAGCAAATCATGTACTCATGCCAAAATCTATTGCTGCAGATTTCCAAGGACTGGATTTATTATTAGAGAAGGTGGACTTAGAATGAACTCTGAAAGATGCCTTACGGGAGGAAGCCAAATATTTGAGGGCTTTGAGAAGCACAGGAGGAAGCTAGAGTTCTGCCACACATGCAGAGTTCAAAGTCCTGTTCTTGACCATTTTATTTAGTACGCTATTGACTGAGAGCATGAAATGGAATTTATAGATAGCAAAAATAAAAACCTCTTTTGTAAATTCACTATAGCATTTTTCATGAATGCACCCACATTTGACACTTGCATAATTTGTTTTCCTTCAATTTTCAACTTAAAACCCCCCTAAATCTGGCATTAGGATTGAGTAGACCTAACAAAATGTGGGAAGTGTGTCATCCAAGTCCTATTTTCTCCTTTTTTGGCACTTTGAAAGAAAAACGTATCCTGCACAATTGACATAAACGTTCTAAGAGAAATGGAGCAACTAAAGACTTTTTAGTTCACTTTGTGTTCTCAGCAAATGATCAGGGGCCAATAATGAGCCAGCAGGCAGAGTTGTAATGAGGAGCGAGTAGATGTATCACATTTAATTCTTTATACATAGCATAGTCTAAACTATTTCTTCTGGAATTTGCCTGCAGTTGGTATTTACCAACCTGAACTGGCTAGTAGGAGAAATGCCCCAGTAGTTAACAGGCCACATCCCATTTGCTTTCCCTCGTTGGCTTCACTTTGAACTTCTTCACCTACACTCCAAAGATCTCCTGAAGGTCTCGTGAACAGTCAGTTGCTACAAGCTGTGCCTTGGGAAGCCTGATGTGAATGACACGTTGTCATCTTGCACAGGCTGAGGATAATTACGTGCTACTTTCCCATAGATTTGGGAGTTCTCCGTGTGCTTTCCATCTCCCCTGTACCCTGTGGGATATTTTTGTTTGGTAATTGTGGATTTCAACTGTTGTTTTGCAGCTCTCGCCATGCTTTTTTCTTTGTAGAGAAACTAAAGAACCATTGGTTTAATGAAAACATTTTCAATAATTATACACCCTAATGCACTTCCTTTTATTGTGGTATTAATGATACATAACCCCTCCTGAATTTGTCAGTCCCAGTCAACCAGAAAGATAAACTGAGCAGCTGTGATTGTTAGCAGAACATTTTGAAATTGGAGCAAACTGAAAAATTACCCTTATTACACATTAGACTTCTCTGCAGAAGAAGTATAAAACCCTACTTAAAGCTAATCTATAAAATCACACTGTGGAGCACATGTGAGCATTTCTAAACGCTGCTGTGTTTTTCCACCAGTGAGTTTTTCCTTCAGAAATGGTGGTTTGGTGGTTTTTTTGTTGCCTGTGTGTGTGCTTTTACTTTCAGTAAGTGAGCAAGGTCGAATTCTATTGCTGCTCTGGGAGTCATTTTTTTAATCGTTTCTCTGTGGCTTTTGTGGATGAGTAAGAAAGTCTATTGAAAGTGTAAAATAACAGTTTAAAGAGTGCAGTTCTTCTCTTAGGTGGCATAGGAAGTGTATCCTTCTTGCAGAAGGCACCTGCTAGGTATGTTGAGAGACTGCACTCATTCCTTCCTTGAGCCCTTTTCTGTCAGGGCTCTGCTGTGTTGGTGCCATCTAATGAGCAGCAGTCCTGCACTTACCCCCCCCTTACACAAAACTGGGATAAAACCTGAAGCTGATTGCTGTGGGCTTTTTATTGCTGCATTTTTCCTTTTCTGATCATGGTCCTTCAGAACCAGTCGAGCATTAGCCAGGCAATGGTACGTGCCAAGACCGTTGGCTTCTGCCAAGGGTTTGGAGAGTTTGAAGCTTGCTTTGGATTTACCATAATGCTTTTCTTAATTGTAGACCAACAGACCTCCAGAATTGAGTGAAAAACCTTTTGTAAGGCCTCCAAACATTACTGACTTCAGGGGTCATGTTTTGCTTGCCTCTCCCTGTCGCACTTCGCAGCGCAGGGACTCGTTTGTGCTCCCCACACCCTTTGCTGCTGCAGATGTCATCACGGTAGGGAGCACTGGCTCATCCAGTAGCTGCAAGAGTCATTGCAGTTGTTTTGTTGAGGAGGATGAAGAGAACAGATACCCCCTGGGCTAATCCATCACTTGCAAAGACCTAATGCAACTCATTAAAAATAAAATATACGCTGATGTTAGTGGAAGACTGATGAGAGAAGGGTGATGTGGCCAGAAGCCTGCCTTTTCTCAGAAGGCTTGAATTGGCCTATTAAGTACTTTACCTTTCTCTATGAACCTTGGTTCTTTAAATTTATATAAATGAAATACTCTCACACTACGGAGTGGCTTTTCCTGGTTCCTTTGCTTTGTCAGGAAGCATTTGTATCAACTCTTATGTTTCTCAGGGCAAAATCGATTTACTTTTAGGGGAAATCGGTTGGGCCAGAGGTAAGCAGAAAAGTTTAATTTGGTGAGCTTTGATGAATATTGTATTGCTCTTTATGGCCTGAAGCAAACATCATTCAACTTAATAAGTCTCAATTCAAGTGTATCAAGTGGTTCAGTTTCCTGTTTTCTTCTTTCAGAGACACACAGAGTTCAATGTGTCAAATTACATCTAAATTTAGGGCAACAGTGCTTGAATAAAAAGTGTGGTATTTTTTCTTTCCTTAGGACTTCCAAACATTTCGTGGTTATCTTGCATTATCCACTTTCTTTCTGCATTTTGTGTAAAATGCTGCTTTCACTTTGGATTGCTGGGCAATTTTCTATTATTAAATCACTGCACTGAGATTAAAATCTCTTCTTTAACTGAAAGGTATTTCTCTCTGTGATACTTGTTTTGTATTTTAATGCAGACCATCTTTTAAAATGAAAGAAGAGTTGCTTTTTTTTACCATATAAAAAAGACCTCACGAGAGAGTCAGTGATGGGTGGTGGTGGTAGTAATTGGCAAATAACATTTCAGCAGGAAAGAGAATACCTGTGAATCGAGCAGCAAAACACTTTCTTTTTAACAGAATGTCTGGACGTACAATTTCCAGGGAGACAGAGCAATAAAAAGGGGGGAAGAGGTGTATTAGTAACATGGAAACTCATTGCTCATCGAAGCACTGCTGTCTTTTATCGTATCCTGAACCACCCATCAGATTTCTGTTTTCAGGCTTCTTATTCTTGCTCTCTTGTCCTGTTTATCAGACGTTGGGGTTCTCTAGGAAGGATGGCTGCACGCAAAAGGGCTACTCGGCATCGATGGGATTTTCATTTGGCTTGCTTGCACTGGAATACTGAAAGCTTTTCCAGGATTTTTCTTGAAGTTCCTGACTCCATTAATGTGTGAAAAGAGAATTTTGCCTGTTTTCTTACAGAGCTGTCAGGGATAGTTTGATGAGGTAGAGAACAGGTGCCTAGAAAAACGAGGGGGTTTGATAAAGTTCCTTGGGTTTTAGGTAATCTTAGACTTTTTTTTTTAAATGGACTGAGTTAAAATTCCCAGTTTAGTGGAAGCTGGTGAAACAACAGGAGAAAAACCTCTGTTCTTTGCTGTTAGCTGAGTGTTTTCACCAAAGCTGATTTTTCTCTAGCCAAAGTAGATTAGTCATTCATTAATACAGGAACAGAATAGCTGAATTTCTTCTGAAATTTCCTCTTCAAAACATTTGCAGGGGACTTCTCTACACATACAGCTATTCCTGGTTATTTCTTAGCTTGAAATGTGTTTGTTCCACAATAGGATGGCTGCCTAGATCCTTCTTTATCCGTAAAGTGGCACCAGTGAAACAAAAACCAAAAGCAAATTGTTTTTCTAGAGCGTGTGTGTCACACAAAGAGCTATTCAGAAACTCCTGTTGAGCTTTAAGTGGACTCCTGTGTCAAATCTGAGCTGTAAAGAGCTTGACTACAGAGGAAGGTTCATCAGTTTTCTCCAAGTAAATGAAGCTGTTTGTATGGTTTATGACTTGAGGTTGGAAATATCAAATTGTTCAGGGGGTGGGTAGAAATTACACGCTCAGAACGAAGAGATTCTAGGATACGAAATGCACAGTGGGTCTGTTTTCAGGGAATTTTTGCTTATCTGAACAATTGTTTGCTACACATTGAGCAGCCTTTGTTGTCAGTTAAAACCACCTTTTATTTGATTTTATTTTTTATTTTCCCTTTTCTATCCCTTCTCATTTCAAAGTGTTTCTGTAATACAGAAACAAACATTCTGGCTTACGCCTGTGATGGAAACTCCTCGAGCTTTTGCCATAAGGATGTTTGGAACAAGTACTTATTACCAAAAAAAATTGTTAGATAACCAAACATAGAACTGTCTGGGTTGGAAGGGACCTCCAGAGGCCATCCAGTCCAACCCCCTGCTGAGAGCAGGGACAGCCTCAGCTAGAGCAGGGTGCTCAGAGCTCTGTCAGCCCCACCTCGGATGTCTCCAGGGATGGGGCCTCAGCCACCTCCCTGGGCATCCTTTACATGCAATTTGTACCTCTGAATCCATTTTTCTGCAGCTTTCAGCTGGTGACACACTTTGGGATTGCCACTTTTTTGGGGCTGCACGTTGCTTCTCCAGGTTTTTAAGCTTGCTCTCTCTCTTGTTCCAAGAAGACTGAGGTGGAGAAAGCTGGTGCAGCCATGAGCACCCAAACCAGGACAGCGTGTGAGAAGCATGTGACTTCACCTGGGGATATGAGGAGATCTGGAAAGAAATGTCCTCATTTCCTTCCTCCCCCCCAAACTTCAGGACCCAGCAGTTTCTTGTATGCTGATTTCTGAACAGTAGGAGAAGTTGGTGAATTAACATAGAAGCAAACCCACTGGGTCTTATTGTCAAATGCCTTTAATTGAATCTTTCAGAAATATTTTTAGGATTCCTTGTGTAACATCTCTGCTTCTTAAAGAACTAACTGCATTTTAGAAATGATTATATATGTGTAATTTCTAGGTACTATTGGAGAAATATTGTTAGCATCATTACTTACGAGCTTCTGAGATCCAGTTTTCGTTTCTTTAATTTAATTTGGATTTTCCTGACTTGGCTCATTAAAGTCCCTGAGAGAGATGTACATCAAAATTAATTCTATCAATGGTTGAATTGCTTAAGTAACTGAGAGAACTCAGTTTCAAATAGGTTGTAGGATGCTGTTTAGGTAGTATGCTTATGTTTCATAAAATGAGACCCTAGAAACCCTGTAGATTCTCATCTGAGATGGCTTTCAGAGAAGTGATGACCTCTGACAAGGCCCATGGAAATTACTGTTGTGCTTACACTTTATAAATGCCTTTCTGTAAATTCCGTTACTGAGCATCAGAAATTGCAAAGAAAGCAACAAATGTAGGTGCTGTAATAGAAACTGAACTGTCACAGATGGGATTCTGGGGAAAGGGTTAATTTTTATGGAAAGAAAAAAGTCAGAACTTCATGGAACAACTCATGCTATTTCACCTCACTATGAAGGAACTGTTCTGCAAAGCTGATTCAAGGTCTGCTTTTCTAGTAGACTTCAAAATGTGGCTGGGTCAGAACTAAAACGTCAAGTGTCAAGGGTTTTGATGATTCTTTGCTTTAGCAATTTTTACTTTGATCTGGAGTCGGAATTCCAGTTTTTCAAAGCTGCTGTTGGGGGAAAATAACCTTATTTTGTTTTGTTTTGTGGGGTTTTTTTCTTCTCCCCTGTCCTAGCACCTTTGGTTACCTGTGGAACACATTTCCTCTACATTTTTTCACTTAAAACCACCATAAAGCTACAAATTTGGCTTTGGTATTCTTGTTTGACTCCTATCCCTCCCTCCTCTTTTGGTGTTTTTTTGTGGCAATCCAGGCCTATAAAAATAGCAGTTCTGATATGTGTAATCAAGTACCTGTTTGAAAGGAGGGATGCAATTACAATACCAGAACTTCTGGGTTTTATAGAAAGATTTAGAATCATGTCATAAAGTGAACACAGAACCCTTATTTGAAAGTACTTTGATCTATTGAAAAGGTTTTAAAATCTTATTTAGTTGTTGCTTTTTGGGTTTTGTTTTTTCTTTTTTTTTTCTCCAGAAAGAAGTGCAAATACAACATCATATGATTTAACCTAATGAAAACCAGAATCACTTAGAAAACAGAGCAGTGCTGTGCTCCTGCTGTTTTACTCTCACCAGTTAAGGGCTGCAAAACTATTTCTCACTTTGCAGATCAAGAGAACGTACTTGGTGATCCACTTGTTGTTCCATCCTCACTGGAGGAGTTGCTTCCCTTCCTCCAAGCATGCCCTGAAATGCAGAGAAAGCCAATTTTAGAGCAGCTCTTGATTATTTTTATCAGCATTTCTTTTGTTCACTTTCACTGAAAGGCCAAGAGACTCTTCTTGGAGAAGGAGCAAAGTGAACGCGGTGCGAGCGACCTGCGTTCTGGGGGTAACCAGACCTCTGAAAGAAGCTTCTGTAATGCATCTGCATTATGAGAAAATGAAGCACTAAACAATAGCAGTCACCCATCAAGTCACCCATGAATTTTCTTGCCTTGTTGCAGACCCAGAGCTGACCGGATTAAAATGCAGATGCTGTGAACTTGTAAGTTCCACTTTGCACGCTGTCAGAAGCTGTTACCCAGGACTCTTGAAGAATTTGGTAACACACAAAGGGAATCAGTGCAGTTAAAAAAATTACTTCATGGGTATAAATAAAGAGACTTTAAATTGGGAAATAAACACAGTGAAGTCTTTAGAATGAAATTAAACAGGACTCTGATAAGGCTATTGCTGAGGTGATCACCCATGCTGGTTGTCCAGGCTCATTTGGCACATATTTTGAAGTTTGTATAGATCAGCTTGATACAAATTGGTGTAGAAAAACTTGTTATGTTTGTAATTTGGAAGTTTTGCTTTGAAATACACCGCTGGAAAAGAACAGATCTGATCGAGGCTGAGCAAGTGGCATAAATAGCACTGAATCCAAACATCTGGCTCTAGATCATTTTCAAATATTTGGATAAAATATTTGTATTGTAAATATATATTTAAGTTTGGCTTAAAGAGTCTATAAACACAAAGATAATACGTGTGGTTTAAGATGTCCTTGAGCTGCATGTCACTAGAGAGTGGAGATAAAGGAGGTGGGGTTTTTGCCCTGTTCTTTTGGCATCTGCTCTTGAAGGTTTTAAGAGACAGAATATTGGGGTGGATGGATCCAGCTCTGTGTCTGTTTTTTGCAGGGGTTGTGTGGGTTTTTTTCTTTGTTTGTTATTGTGGGTTTTTTTAATTGACTTAGTAAATACCTGGTTTCCTAGAAAGACTTGAGAATTGCTTTTCTACATGAACCTAACTCTATCTTTAATGTACATAGAAAGTATCAGTGGAGTATCTGCTCAGATGTCAAAATGGCCTGCTGCTGGGTGCTATTACATTGTTAATTTGTTTTAATGCCATTTTTATGTGCGTGCCATCTAGGGATGCGAGTTCATCAGCAAACAGCATTGATCCCTCTGGATGAGTTTAGGAAGTAAGGATGCTCACACAAACCCTTCGGAGACAAAAGTAATTTTGGCAGCTGCTGACTGGGAGGCGAGTGGTAGGGGCTGGCTGGTGTGGCTGGCCCCAAACCACACGGGATGTTCTCCACCTCTGACATTGTAAGAAGTACCATTTGAAGTGCAGTTCTTTCCCCACTGGTGTTCTGGGAGAGATGAAATCTCACTGATCTTCCCTTTCCACCTTCTCCCACTGTTAGAGTATGCAGGAAAAATATTTCCTTTCCCTTTGCTATTGCACTATGGTTCTGTATTTCCAATTATTATGCAGAGTAGATTGTGCTGTCTAATTACAGAAGAAGCTAGTTAAAGTAGGCATTTTTTGGTACATTTTACATTGAGCATGTCAGCCATGGTGTTTTTTTGTTATTATTGGCTTTTATTATTTCACTACATCAGAAAGAGACTTGATGGGTGACTGCTTTTGTTTAGTGCTTCTACATTTATCATATCACCAATCTTACTTGCTGTGAATTTACTGTGAGCTGAACTGACATTACCTGCTTGATTTAGTACTTATAATTTCACATAGAAAATTTAAGATAATATATTTTTTTCCTAAGGAAAAATAATGGTTCATTTATCAGTATTCTGCTTAAAAAAACCCCAATCTATCTCACATCTCTTTAATGGAATAGTTCAGGTAACCCAGCAAAAACAACCCCTAACCACAACCCAAACCTCATTGTACAAGCAGAAAAGGGCTACCTGATTTTCCCACCAAAGCCTAGAGAAGTAGGGGACATATTTTTCCTTCCCTTTTGCATCTCTAGCTTGTCTTCTGAACATCAGGCTAATAACTTCTTGCATGTTCAGAATATTTCATCTGAGGTCTGGTAGTAATAACCGTGTTTTATTTGGTGCCCCGTGAGATGGCCAGGTAATGTGGTCGTTCTTTGTCCAGTGAGAAGAGAGCACATTCACTGTCTAACACGATCTGAAAAGCATGAGAGGTAGTTAAGCTGATTTTAGGGTAAACAAAGGCAGTATATTTATTTGCAGTGGTACACTGCAAGTTGTTGGTTAGACTGGCACTGGTAGTTCCTTGGGGATTATGTGAAACAAGCCAAACCAAACACAGCCGTGGCTTTTGGAGACTTCTGCTGGTTCTGGAGATGCCACCACTCGAGATGCTTCTCTGTTTCCTGCATTTTGAAAGGTTTGAACCGTTCTCCATCCATGCTCTAGGATGTGTAAACCCTAATGAAAAGTCTGCAGTGAACAGGGAAATGCACTTCTGGGGACATCTGAGGTAAAAGCAGCCTGGCTGATTGCAGCCCAGTGTGGTGTGTAACAAGTGGTAACTGTGTAGGCCTGCTAAGCCCATTTAGCATGCTGCAAACTCTGAGGAGCCTGATGTGGGGATGAGGAATAATTCATCCCAAGACTCCCAAGAGTATCTGGCATATGTGTGGAGGCGTGCAGAGACTGGAGCAGTTCTGTTTCAAGGGATGTAGCTCCATCTCCATGTGGGCACAGCCCTGCAGCAGCAGGGGAGACCCGCTCTTCTCGGTGCTCGCTGGGTTCTGGCACACAGGGAATGCAGTTTGTGTTTGTTCACTCTATTTTTCCTCTTTTGTTTTCTCATTGTCCAGCTGTAGAATGTCAGAATAGGTTCCTGCTTTCTTGCCTGGTGGCAGTGACATAGGGGAAAGAATAGATATTGCTTTGCTTCTTGTTGCTCTCAGCTGCCTGAATCCTCGGGCGTCTGATTAGTCTGATACTTCTGAGTGTAAATCTTTAATAGCAAATGGCCTATGCTTGGGATTTCAGAGTGCCTGAAAAGATTCATATTGCACAAGAACAAAGTAGATGGATCATTAATAATTGACGGAGAGATCTGGAATCCTAAACCTAAACAGCCACCTGCTTATGCCTCCCAAAGGCCTGTGGTGGCAGGTCTGGCCTAGTTAAGGTAAGAAAGTCTTTCCTGGTTGATTGTCAGAGCGTGACGGGGATATGAGTGGGATTATTCACTGAGGAAGGCAGAGTTCTACTTGCTCGAGTTACTAGGTTGTGTCTAAAGTGATCTGCAAACAAAAACTGGGCTGTGCTCTTTGTAAATGCCTGAGAGGGGCATTTTCAGCCCAAAGTAGCAGGAGGCTCAGTGGCTAAAATTCAAATCATCAGTTTCTTCTCTGCTTGGGGAGCATTTCAGGGAAACTGGGGCAGGCAGCCCCTTATTATTTTCAGCTTTTGTCTCGACTGCATATCCTTCCTGAGGGCTAGTACCTCTGTGGGTCACAGTAGGACCAGCAGGGGACAGTGATTATGGGTACATGTGTCATGTGCCTAGTTTGGGGGATTCTGAGTACCTCTAACAGGAATTTTTGTCTAACATGCTCTCAGTGTTTTAATTAAAATGTTTCTGTAGCTTTCCAAATAGTCTTCTGTGTGACACCAATAAACATTTGACTGATTGCCCGTGTGACTAATGCAGCCAGACACTTGTCAAGATAATCTGAGATCTTTTCTTGTATACAAGAGTGAAGACGTCCGACCATCCAAATTTTTGTCTGTAGCCTATTCATTTTTTACTCGAGGACAGTCAACTCTCATTAGATTGCTGAGTCAAAGATGTGAAAATGACCCATTGTGTCATTTTGATGCAGTTTCAACTACAGCTTCAAAATACACATCAGATCACAGAACAGATGGACTCGGGAACACTTCATAACCTTTCAGTTCTTGCTTTCAGATTAGCTTTAAAACATTAGCCTTGGTCTAGAAAGAAAGAAACTGGTGAACATCATATTAACAGCCACGTTAGTCTCATAAATTATGGTTTTGTAGCCTTTTATTCAATTATTCCTTGATTTAGGCCATGTGGTTAAGGTGATGCCCAGCATATAACATTACTACGGTTGTTCCCCTTGTGAACATACGCTCTGTAGATTTAATGTTCCTTATATGTAGTAAATGGCATTTGATGGCAGCTCTCATATTTGTTAACATCTGATGGTTTAATAATTGGAAGGACAGCTCTTTAGTGGAATTTTACAGTGACCCTTTTTTATCTGCTGCTCTTCATTTCTGAAATACCTCTGCAGTTGAGTAGGGCAGATGGGTATTTGTGTTGCCTAATTTTAGACATCTGACTTGGGCTAAAGTTAAGCTGTTTATCCTCATGTCTGTGCAGCTACTGGAAGCCAGCTACACCCTCCTGAGAGCTCTTCAGCATTGGGCACGCCGAGTTCCCTGCCAATATGCAGAGGCCAGCTTCTCAAAACAAGATTCTAAAACTGATGTCTGAAATTAAACAACTCTTCTCCAGGAAAAAAGAAAAAAAAAATCACTGAAAGATGAAGTTCAGTCAAATTTTTAATGGTATAATCTTGAAGTCAATTTGCAAAGTTAAGTCTGCTGCATGACAGGTTCTAAACAGAACAAGCTGAGTGTGTAGAAGACTCTGTTTGGTGCACAGGTTGTAGGAAGTATGTCTGGCTGCTGAGGAGGTGCCAAGCAATTTAGTACTCGGTGCTCCTTGCTGGCTAGCTGTTCTGCTCACAGTCTTGCAAAATCCCAGACTTTGGGGTATCAGAAAAACATCTTACAGAGTATCTGTGAAATGCTACTACTTTAGGTTTAGCTGGCATTGATAACTGGGTTCTGGCAGGAGAGATTGATGTGTCTCAGTGAAGCAGTATACCCTGAATATAGTCACAACGTGTATCTTTAAAGGCTTTAGAATTGTGGAATCATTCTGGTTGGAAGAGACTTTCAGATCGTCAGGTCCAACTGTTAACCCAGCACTACAGGGCACAACTAAACCTTGTCCCTCAGAGCCACAGCTACATGTCTTTTAAATACCTCAGGGATGGGGACTCCACCACTGCCCTGAGCAGCCTGGGCCAGGGCTTGACAACCCTGCCTCTGAAGAAATTTTTCCTAATATCTAAAGTAAACTTGCAACTTGAGGCCATTTCCTCTTGTCCCATTGCTTGTCACTTGGGAGAATAAACTATCCCTGACCTTGCTACAACCTCATTTCAGTAGAGAGTGATGAGGTCTCCCCTGAGCCTCCTTTTCTTCAGGCTGAACAACCCCAGTTCCCTCAGCTGCTCCCCAAAGGACTTGTGGATACGAAACCTTTTAGTTTCTAACCACCAGTAGTTGGTACCTGTTGCAGGTACTGAACACAGAAAGTAAAATTTTATGCATAGCCTTCATTTTCTTACTTGGTTAATCAGACCTTGACCAAGAGGTATGAGCAGGAGGTTATGTAGAACCTTCATTTCCCAGCAGCAGCCTTTGGTCGTATGTCCTGTAGATGACCCTCCTGTTTTTCTGCTGCTGCTGCTGCTGTGCCCCTGCTGATGTTGGCCATTTCTCGCCATCTCTCCTTTCTTTGGCTTTGAAGGGAGCATGTGCTGCTGGGATTGGCAAATAAATCACTGCATGGTGGAAGTGTGTGATCTTCCAGTCCCTTCATCATCTTTGTAGCCTCCGTTGGGCTCTCTCCAGTATTTCCCTGACCCTCTTGAACTGGGGAGCCCGGAACTGGACACAATTCTTCAGCTGTGGCCTCACCAGTGCAGAGTAGAGGGGGAGCAGAACCTCTCTTGTCCTGCTGGCCACACTCTTCTTTATGCCCCACAGGACACCATTGGCCTTCCCAGCCACAGGATCCCATTGTTGTCCCAGGGATAACTTACTGTCCACCAGGTGGATGCTGAGGTCCCTCTCCGTGGAGCTGCTTTCCATGGTGGTGTTCCTCCCCAGGTGTAGGACTCTACACTTGCCCTTGTTTAACTTCCTTGTTGCACTTCTATGAAGTTCATACAAAAGGATAGTGAAGTTCAGTATGAAGGGATGGCTGAGACAGTCCAGGCAGCGTTCGCCTTTCTGCTGAAGGTTAGTTTTAGTTTTGCAAGACATATGTGTGCTTGGCAGCAAGCGTGGGCAGGCTGTGCTGGGTGGACACGCAGCCCCTCTTCTCTCTACCTCTTGGTTTCTCTTTGCCCACAGCTGCTTGTCTCTGCCAGGCTGAAGGAGCATTTCCTTTGGCGTGTAAAAGGAACTGTGTTTTTTCCAGGGTGATTTCTGAGGGAATTTAGTCAAATATCACCTTGGACTGAGCTTTGAGACTTGGTGCTGTCATCTGGGGCAGACACCAGTGTGTGTCCTGGTCCAAGCACAGCAGGGTGACACGTTCACATTTCCCCCTTGCATTTTTAGGCAGTTCTACATGTCCACCTCTGAGTCCTAATCTCCTTTTCTTCTGCATTAGCTATTCTGGAATGATGTGTAGAATGGAACTATTGCATATTTGAAACTTGAGGATTTATCACTTGGACTTTAAGGGACTTAACACAGGATTTGAACCTCGGGTATTCTTGGTAAAATAGCAGCATTTGAAATTTTAATTTAGATCAGCTTAAGGACAATATGCTTTATCACTGATCTGTAAATTGCATTAGGTACAACTCAAAATGCTACAAAACTTCCTATTCAGCTATTTTCACAAGGACTTCCATAATACCATAAGGAGATCCATTGCCTAGTCTTCTGCTAACATCATATGGTAGCAGGCCAGGGCTTTCAGACGTGTCTGCCCCAAATTAGGTTGAAGCAAAGAGTGTTTTAATGTCCTGTGGTGGTTTCTGTTCTAGTGGAAGATGTTACAGCCACTCTGTATGTCTCAAACTCAGGTTTGCTTCTGAAGTGCCTGGTTTTTACCCCAGCCAAATCAATAGTGCTTGGCATTGTAGGCAGCAAGAAGAATGTGTAAAGAGGTGAGTTCATTTCCTCAAATGATTTTAGTGTTTTGAGCCTGTATGGAGGCTCTCTTACACCTGTATGGAGGCTCTCTTACACACTCTTACAGCCCTATAGCTACAGCTAGATAGTTTTCCAGAGAAAAATGTGTATTATTTACTAGTGCATATGCTTCCCCAGCATACAGAGAAAGGTGAATCTCAAGTTATTAAAGCTGTCAGTGATGAGTGGAGGAGCAAAAAAGTGAGGAAGAATTCCCTATCTTTAGCTACCTGCCCTCCTCACTGCCTGTGCAGCCTGTCCCACCGCGGCGTAGCTGGGGGGGTCGGCCAGCAGCACCCCACTGCCTGCCCTAGCTGAGGAACAGCCTGCTCTGCCAGCTGCAGGTTTGTAAACTGGTGGTGCTGGAGTTTCATGAGGAGGAGGCTTCCCCTCCCTTCCCCCAGCTTCTGGCAGCCCACTACTTAGCTGTTATTCTTGTTATCCTTATTCTGCTCCATCAGACGTGTGGCCACTCTGTCGCCACTCTGTCCCAATTTGCTCTGTGTTCTCCCCAGGACACTTCAGTTTCCCATCTCCAGAATTTCTGCCAAGTTGTGAGCCCAGCATCTGTTCCTGACATTATCCAGATGCTCTAATTTTGGGGTCTTTAAAGCCATGCCCTTTCTGGTCCTGTGTTTCTCTGAAACCCAAGGAACCTGAAGCACCGAGAGGGTTGTGAAAGTGTTAATCGAATGGTAAACAGCAGTAAAGTCATTCTGGAAGTGACACTTTTGACCACGAGAGTTTTTGCAATAGCTGGTATGTGTAAATTAATTTATTCTGCCTGGGATAAAGTTACTTTTGTGGAGCTGTGGCTAGATGGAGCTGTCAGAATGCGTAAGGGAGTTTGATTTATGTGCAAGGGCTACGCTCGTTAGACTTTCCTGCTCTTCGTTTCACTACTTACAGGGTTCAGTGTTGATGCCCTTTCAGTGTTTTAGCAGAGATGATACAATATTTAGTAATTATTTTGGAAATGAGAGAAATCATTTGGGATACAACAATTAGGCACGGAGACTGTGAAATGAGGTTTGCTTTCAGGGAGGGACGGGATTATCTCAAAGCGAGGACGCTGGGAAAAGTAATGAATGCATTAATATTTCTGATGAAATGTGTATTTCACTTTATTTTTGGTATTAATGTGGGCAGATCTCTTTTAATAAGTGACTGATCTCCAGCGAGGCAGGTAATTTAAAAGTGGTCTTGCACATCAGGAAAGGTGCCCCCTAATGAAAAGCATAAAATCTATTCTCTTTAGATGCTATGCTCTCTGATTTTCAGTCTTTGCCTTTTAATATTAATTACTAGGATGTTTTAATTAAAAACAGATCTTGGAGGTATTATCTGCTTCCTCTGTTTAGTCCTTTAAAATGTTAATCACTTCTGACAGCATAATTTACCCAGCTACCTGTGCTAGCCTTTTGCAATGCATCTATTTTGTGCGGCGCCAGCCTGCAAACCGCGCTCCAAAAAGGCTTCCCAAAAGATCATACAATTGCAGAGATTAAGTCTGGCAGGAGAAATACAAAGAAAGAAGAATTAAATGAAAACTTAATGAGACAGTAACTCAGAAAAGCTATTTCAAGATGGCTGGAGCTTTCTGAGAAATTGTTCTCAGAGTAGAGGTAACCAGACCAAATTTGCTTCTGCTGGAGAAGCAGCAAGAGAGATGTGGAAGGTAAGAGGTGAGATTGGAAGTAGCCTTGGAGCCCACAGAGTTTCCACCTGGCAGGATTGGGAAGTGTACGTAGCAGAACACTTAGAGAGAGAAAAGATAAAAGCAAAACCTTAGTGCTGCCCCTCTTCAAAAAACCCCCAGCCAGTGTTAACTGCCTCAGTTTCCCTACTGCTCACCATGGCACTGATTTGATCCCCTCTCCCCTTCCCACCCTCCACCCCCAGCTGTTTCCTCCTTCCCTCTAGAGCTGGTTGTGCTTGTCCTCTGTCAGGCAAAGCAATGCAAGCTTCTTCCTCAAGCTACCTTGTGGCTAGGGTTATGTTTTGCTTAATGTATTTTAAAGCTGGAAATATTCTAAAGCAAAATAATGATTTTATTTTTTTTTTAAATAGCCACAGATCAGCAGAGAATCACCAAATCTTACTCAAATGGACATGGACTTAATGAAATCTCTAGCTATGCCATGAGTGTAGAAGCAGAGCAATTTGCTTTGATTGAATTTTTCTGTATAATTTACCAAGAAATTAAATTCAGCAACAAAGTCTTCCCAAACACATGGCTTAGATAGCCATGCCTTTCCCAGCTAGTGAAAAAGAAAAGCTCCTTTTCTCTGTGCTAGGCCCTCTGAGACTTCATATTTTAAATATTTTCTAAGGGTGTTTGAAAGGGAATATTTGGTTCTGAAAGATTTGGGGTTATTTTGGAATATATAGTAGTACAAATTAAAGGGAACTATAAATGAATCAGTGAGCAAGGACTCAGAATAATTTATCTGTAAGTTAAAAATAAATAATCTTCTGCTGCACGAGTCAAGCAGCTTGTTGTGTGATGTTTCTGAATGGAGCCTTTGGTAATCAGATTCCATAGATGCTTTAGCCTTGTGCAAAATTTAATGAAAAATAGAGTTACAACTGAATATACTGTTTTGCCAGCTCAACAAAAGATGTTAAGTTCTGCATATTTTTGCATAATAAAGATGAATGTTGACAGTGTAATGATCCATTTGGCACAGATAAAATCATGAATGATTTTAATAACCTTACAACAATATTGGAATTCACTACGAAATAGAATGCAGACGTTTCAAACAGAGACAGGTCTGCTGCCCTGGTGTGGAGTGTCAGCTGCTGATAACCTCAATTCTGCTGGGGGAGAAAAGAGGAGGAACAAAGAACTCCATCAGCCCACGGGAGATGGGGAGGAATTGGGCATCTACAGGATGGGAGGGATCTGGTTCGAAGCAGCCTGTGAAGTCCTTGTCCACAGGTTGAAGCTGATGGGTTTTACCAACTCTTGTATCTCCTGCCCCAGGCTGGGTGACATTTGTATTTCAGGTTGAAAAATGTATTCATGGATATGGGATGAGCCCAGGAAAAAGCTCAGAACGACAGTGTGTTCCTGAGTTTCATAGCTTGAAAAGCATGCAAATGTGACTTCACTTGTGTTTCTTTTTTTCAAAGAGGGTTTGGGTTCATCTGGGTGATGTAGGTCCATCGGTCCCAGTTCCCACAGGGATTTAGGGAATTAGTTTTCCAGTGAGTCTGTGAAGCTTTCAGACTAAACTGTCTAGGAGTCTAAGTTTAGCAGTGTAGTTCCACCTCAGCATGAGGAGGAACTTCTTTACTCCGAGGGTGCTGGAGCTCTGGAACAGGCTGCCCTAGGAGGTGGTGGAGTCTCTGTTTCTGAAGACATTCACAACCCTCCTGGACACGTTCCTGAGCAACCTTCTCTAGGTGAACCTGCCTTGGCAGGGGGCTTGCACTAGATTAGATGATCTCCAGAGGTCCCTTCCCTACCCTTCAGTGAACAGTCTCTGTTTATGTTGCTGTCTCTTTGTTTGTGATGCTCGAGTGCTGCATCCCCGTGTAAAGAAAGCGCCCGGTAAGGTGGTGGAGGCTTTAGCACCAAGCAGGCAGGAACCACAGCTTGATGCAAACTGTTAATGCCAGAGGTGGCCTTTCATTGCTGCATGGCACGGGGACAAAAGCATTTGATTTCTAGTGAATGTGTTTTGAAGATGGATGTTGTGATCCAAACCAGCTGGTTTCCTTCTGAGCCCCTCTCTCCTTTTCACTTCTTCCTGCTGCTGGGTTTTTTGTTTTTCTGTTTGTTTTTCATAAGCATTTAGAGGTCAGATTTGAGAAGTCACCAGGCTGCTTTTTAAAGTAGAGTTTCAAACGTATCTTGGCCATGTGATTTCTAACGATGTTATGGGGAGAAAATAAATAAGATACTTTTCTTCAACTTTATCTACCAAATCATTGTTGAAAACGTGCCTCTGGGACGTCCTGAAAATGGTTTTGACACTGGGAGCCTGTGTTTTGGTGGAAGTCCCTGGGGCTCAGTTANTTCTGTTTGTTTTTCATAAGCATTTAGAGGTCAGATTTGAGAAGTCACCAGGCTGCTTTTTAAAGTAGAGTTTCAAACGTATCTTGGCCATGTGATTTCTAACGATGTTATGGGGAGAAAATAAATAAGATACTTTTCTTCAACTTTATCTACCAAATCATTGTTGAAAACGTGCCTCTGGGACGTCCTGAAAATGGTTTTGACACTGGGAGCCTGTGTTTTGGTGGAAGTCCCTGGGGCTCAGTTACTACCTCATTTAACTTGGTGGGAAATAACTGCGCACCCTGTTTCCTCCTCCTAGCAGACTATGGTGTATGCTAGATGGATAGCCATCAGGATGTGGATGCACCAGGCTATTTTTCCTTCATCCAGAATCCTCTTGGTTGTAGAAAACCTAAATATGTTGAGGAAGAACCCTAGTAGGCAGCTGGGAGATCCTCTCCCTTCTTGGACTATCAGATGTTACCTAACGGGTGTCTTTTGCTTAAGAGCAGAGCTCCTTATCTGCCACAGCTTCCTAATTCTAGTGAATCCTGTGCCTGGGGGTGACCACAGGAGGGGACAACCTCCATGGATCTCCTGGTATGTGTCACTTGCCATCTGCCTGGCACCGTTGGACCTTTTATCCTTTGTTTTTTAAGGATAGTCCTAATGGAGTGTAAGTTGAGTTGTTTTCGCTGTTGTTACTCTTCACTATACAATGTTAGTCAGGAGGGAACATCAGTCGTTTGCATTGAAGATTTTTTTTTTTCTAGAGCCTTATTTAAAGAAGGGGAGGCATGAATTATTGCCTAATGTGCTGATTATTTTTGTCATTATGCAGAAAATGAACACTATTGTTATTGTCTTAAAATGCCAGAGGTAAATGTCTCTCGCTGTCGCTTTTTAGTACGAGATAATGAAGTTAGTTAAAAACCCACCTCTAGCTTGTTGTTTTTAAGACCTCTGGAAAGTTTCTTGGCAGGGGGGGGTGTGCGTGTGAGAAAGTGTTGTATGAAAGGCAAAAGGTACACAGAGTTTTACCTTTTGAAACAGACCTTGAAGTTGATTTAAAATAAGCCTAATTTAATAGGTATTGTATTGCACACGGAAGATAATTTAGGCTAATGTCAAGGACAAGTGTTATCTATTCCTTTGTTGTAGTGAGGTATTGAAATAATGAGTGGAACAGAAGGGAATCAGAAAATGTTTGAAGTTTTTCATCTGTGTCTCTAGATGGGTATTTTTAATCACATTCTCCTGGCTTTTGCATGCAAATTACACTGAACAGCACACACTACATAAAATGAAGAGCTGTATTTTACAGAATCTATTTTCTTGAAGTTTAATAAGCTTGCAAAGATTGGCCTGTGCTTTAACTAACTAGGTACCTTTTGTATCTCGGCTGAAATTACAATCTTAGATTTCAAATGCTGCTCTTCTGAGGCTGCAACACAGGGATGGGGAAGCCTGGACTTTCTGGAGGTTTCTGAAACCATGTCTAAGTTGAGGATTTGGAGCTGGAGCTCCCAGTGACAGATGAGACAACTGTTAAGATTTAATACATCTCTATTTCAGCAATATATCTTGCTGTGTGACACCAGGCCCTCTAATAACCCAGCGTCTGGATTACTTACTGCATAGCATCACTGCTTAACTCCTGACCTCTGGGGCAGATGGAAAACACTGAGCTCCTGGAAGGTCCATGCTGCTGACCTGGAAATCTGCTGACCTGCAGTCATTCCATACCCACAAACTCAGCTGCATGGAGAACAAGCAGGGTACCTTTTCAAGCTTCATCCCCTTGGAGGAGGAGGCAGACTTTTAAAATGCACTCTAAAAATGTAAAATAGCTTCCAAGAGAATATTGCCAACACTGGCAGCAGCGTGCAGGACGTGTGTGTTCACCTAGACATTCATTTGTGCTGAGGAGCTGAAATTGGCTGATTCACATGCTCAGAAGTGTCCCTGCTGCTTTCCAAGCACAGCACTCTCTCTTCTTGCACCATGCTGTCTTTACTCACCTCTTTCAAGCCAAGACAGATCTCTTTTTTATTTCGTTCTTTCAAAACAAGCTAAGGAGATACCATGATAGATCATATGTTGTGGTAATTTTGCAGAGGACATTTTTGACTCGAACAAGAGGGCTGTCTTTTACAGAGGGATTTTGGAAGAAATCTTTTCTGTCTAAGTTGAGGATTTAAGGAAATAACAAGGTGGCATTTTACTCTATATGCTTTCCAAGGAAGAGTCGGTGAAGAACCAACCCATGACAAGAATTCCATGATTAAAAAACCCCCTATGATTGAAAATCTGTCTTAAATTAAATACAGAGATATTTTCCCTAGATGTTCTCACAGACCAAATGAGAAAGGAATTAGGCATTTTGGTACCTGCTGTGTGGAGGGACTGCAGCAACTGAGGAGGGCAAGCTCCTAAGTGCATTAGCTTCAGTTTAGCTGGGAAGCATTAAAGAAAAAAAAAAGTATTGTTTGAAAGAAGTGAGGATGTTCATCCCAAAACTGCTGCTAAAATGAGAGTGCAAGAATAGTGTTTAGCTGAAAGCTCTGGAATCTCTTACCCCAGAATCTTAATCAACCCTCTTCTGTGGTGTTTCTGCTTGGTGGATTCTGCACGGCTGTGCCCATCCTCCTGGAGATCAGAGAGCTGTGCTGGCACTGCCCACTCTCTCACAGCTCTTGGTGGCAAGTGTTGATGAATGCACTCGGTCCTTATCCCCATTGGGAAGGCTGGGGTCAGTAGCTAATGGATACTGCTTGTGGAGCCTTCCTTAGCATGGGAGGAGTTAGCAGCAGAAATTCAGGGGCATGAGTTAATGGCATGGAATAGAACTTCTGTCTGCTCCTGGCACAGGTGAGTGTGTCCAGCCTGCTGGATAGATGTCCTGCTCCCTGCCTCTGCCAGCTTTATGAAATGTAGACTGCTTCCACTTTCCTTTCTGCCAGCAACATCTTCTGGCCATGTAGACCAGGGCCACTGGGATGTGTGTCTGTAGAGATGACAAACACGGATGCTTGGTCTGGCTGTGGAAGTTAGCTGGTGATGAACTCCAAGATCCAAGCTCTGCTGTGTGACTTGCTGTGTCCATGTAGGTTCAGCCAGGTGACTTGGCAGGATGATCAGTTTGTGAGTGCTCTCTACACAGGCCACATGCAGGGCAGCTCATCTCCTTCAGTATGTCAGGCAGAACCAGCACCTCTGGTATCTTCAAGGGCTGAGGTCATGAAAAAGCAAATCCAGCCAACCTGACAGGCAGCTCAGTAGTAGCTACCTCTAATAACCCTTATAATACTTTAAACACTGCTCAGTTATTGTCTTCTTTGTCTAAACCTCAGCCTGACTTAACCCGTGGAGGTCAAGTAGAGAGCAATTCATGCAGAATATACAGGAATCACTTTCTGGGTGCCACAGTGGTGCTTTGCCTTTAGCCTGTTGCTCAGCCATAGAAGGGAGAAGGGAGAAAAAGTCTTTTAAATAGATCTAATATTAAACTAATATGTTTTAAATATTTTAAAATGTTAAACATACTTTAAATATATTTAATAGCCTGGGAACTTACAGGATAGTACCTAAAACTGCATTTGATTCCTCCTGGGAGAAGATTAGGTTGCAATTTAATATCAGTTCTAAAATTTCTCAGATCAAAGTGCTGGAGGAAATGAATAATCAAAAGCAATGCCTTAATAAAAAGCTTGTATATTTACTTCAGAATAATTTCTTACAGAATCATGAAAGCAGCAGATTTTAAACTATCTATAAAATTAATGCTTCCTTTGAATCAATATCTGAGTTCTGATCTTGCAAATATGAGTTAACTTGGTATATGATGTTGAGCTTCCAGAGTGAAGTCAGCAGATTTGAGAATGACTTTCAGTGAGATCTGTGATGTATTTTCCAGTGGTGATTATTTTATATCATGGGGTTCTGAGGGGGCAGGTTATGCCCAGCAGAGGCAAATGCAGAGTCCTCCTGCATGGGGGCTGGAATAACTCCATGCAGCACTATGGGTTCCTACCCTGCCTGGGGAGGAGCAGGGCTGGTGGACAACTCCATGGCATGAGTCAGCAGCATGCCCTTGGGATAAAGATGACCAGCTCCATCCTGGGCCATCCGAGTACACCTGTAGCCAGCAGGTTGAGAGAAGTGACCATTTCTCTGCTTCTGGAGTATTTTGGCCTCCTCAATACAAGGAAGATGACAGCAGAGGCCACCAGGGTGAGTTAGGGTGCTGGAGACCATCAGTCACAGGAAAGGGAGGCTTGCTGGGGTGCTGGAGACCATCAGTCACAGGAAAGAGAGCCTTGCTGGGGTGCTGCATGGCCAGGAGGTCTCCTAAGGCACAGCATTCCAAGTGCTCTCCATCAGATAGGGTCAAGGTGGAGCTAGACTTCCAGAACGGACACAAGAAGGGAAGTTTCATCTTGTTACAGGGAAAACAGTTGTTAAAACCAAGAGTGCTCAAACACTGGGAGAGGTTGCCTAGAGAGGCTGTGGAGTTTCCATCCTCAGGGTTATTAAAAATGCAACTAGAGGTGGCCAGAGCGACTTTCCCTCCCGGACCCCAGTTTGAACAGGGGCTTGGACTACCTAATGTGACCCTTAGAACAGCCTTATTTTTCCAGAAGTAATAACACAGTGAATTTATTCTGAGAATCTCAGTTGTTTGGCTCCCCTCTAGCTACCCTTCTTTGAAAAGTTGTTAATGAAAAGCTTGTTCTGGCTGTATGACTGAATTTGACCATTAGGACAAGTAAAGATTTTCTTGACATTATAAAGGTTTGCTGTTTGTGTTACAGTTTGCCTGAAACTGCAACTGCTTGCCCTTTTAATTTGGAATTGTTGGCTGATCTCTGTGTCTGTCGAGGGGACACGCAGGTTACACGCATAGCACAGAATGCCTCTTATCTTTTTTTTTGAATGTCTTGGGGTAGTAGTGCATTGTTTGTGCAAATGTTCATTTTTCCCCCTGTTTTTCTTCTTACCAGTTCATTGAAACAGTAGTTATATTTAAATGGGTTTTTAATGAGCCATGGAGAGAAGTGAAGCTCAAGGAATAATAAGATTTTGGGACTGCCATGGGGCTATTAAAGTCAGTTCAGTTATCAGAAAGCCTCCAAATTGATTTCATATGTAGGTTCTTTCATAGCTAAGTAATAATTGGCTACTCCTTTGCTAATTATTTTCCCAAACTGATGTTTTTTTTCCTATTATACTCACCTGTTTATTCACAAGCCTCTTGTGCTCCAGCGTATTTTGGAGTCTGAGGTGCCAGGAGCTGAAATTTGATTTACTACTGGGCCTTATTAAACAAGTCCTCTTTAGTTCTGCATAATAATGTGGACTGCAAGGCAGGCTGCTTGGGGTACACGTGGGTTTTACCAACCCTGAAGAGTTACTACAGGAGTCTTCTATCCTCCTGAAGTCTCCTCGGGCTGTGCTCAGTGCAGGGGAAGTGTGCAGCCAGTTCTGTGGTTGCCTTGTGGGTTCACTGCACAGACTGGAAAGGTTTTTTGCTGAGGAAAGGATGCCAGGGATGCTCATATTTAAATCTTCTTCCAGCCTCCTCCATCTTCTCTTCCCAGATACTCGCTGCTCACGTCCTAAGTGCGTGGCAATGCTCTGAGGGTGACTGAAATCTCACAGCAGCAGATGAGGTGGCTGTGAGAAAGTGTGTGCAGACAGAGACCTTATTTATTGGGACTGCAGGACAGGGCTGGACTCAACCCTCTGGCATTGGGTTTTAAAGGAGCTGGTCCAAACAGGTATTCTAGGTGGAGATACATTGACAAGGCTAATTTAGAGGCTCGTTTGGACCAACAAAATCTCTCTCTTCAAGGACTAAAGTTTCCTGTGAAAAAGGAATTTAGATATCAGGGCTATGAGGATGCTGAAGGGGNTCTTAAGCATAAACTGAGAACCAGAATCCTTCAAGTCAGCATGGGGACCTCACCAGAAGTTGGTGTCGAGCTGCTCTATCCCTTGGAGCTGCCTCAGAAGGGCTATGCTCTCTATTCTACTGGAAACAGGGAGGGAATCACTTGTGCAAAAGGTGGTTTTGAACACAGATGGCCATCCTGCAGGAGAAGATACGTAGCATGGATGCCAGAAGACCATAACAGCTGTGAAAGGGAAGCCCACATCTGGAAGTTGTCGTATGGCCTGGGGAGGGGAAGTGCCTGGTTCAGACAGGGGAGTCGAGGCACTTCTGGTTGCTCAACAGATCAGCTGCAGAGCAATTGGCACTGAACAACACAACAGCTTGGGAATATTCATCCTCCTATGAAATTCTTTGGTAAATGTCCTTCTGGTGAGAATAAAACCAGATATTTAAGCTGGATCCTAATCATTAAAAAAGAGGAGTGTTTTCAATTTTATTCTGTGTCAAAAAGAGTGACCAGCAAGTGCAGAGGATGTGAAAACCAGAGAATCACTCACTGTCTTTCCAGCAGGAGAACAGAGCTGTAATCCTACCTGACCTTCAGATAGGTCTGAAATCATTACTGGTTGCTACACGTGAGCCAGTATCTGCTTCATCAATAAATATTGCAAGAGAATTAACAAATTTTGGGCAGGTACTTAGGAATATGAAAAATTCAGGTGATTTTCTGACAGCATCACTTGTTGTGGCGGGGTGTGTGTGGGGGAATACAGCAAAAGTTTCTGGCTTTGTAAGTTTCTGGGTAGTGGAGGAGTGAGAAATGTAGAGCCACAAAGATGATGGAATGGAACATCTCCCTGATGAGGAGAGGCTGAGGGAACTGGGTCCCTGAGTGACTGAGGGGTGACCTCAGGAATGTTGGTAAAGATGGAAAGGGTGTCAGGAGGATGGAGCCAGACTCTGCTCAGGGATGTCCAATGACAGGACAAGGGGCAGTGGGTGCCAGCTGGAACAGAGGAGATTCCATGGAAACAAGGAAAACTTTTTTGTGGTGAGGGTGACAGAGCCTGGCCCAGGCTGCCCAGAGAGGCTGTGGAGTCTCCTGCTCTGGAGACTTCCCAGCTCCCCCTGGCTCTGTTCCTGTGTGGGCTGCCCTGGGTGACCCTGCTCTGGCAGGGGGGGTGGACTCGATGATCTCCAGAGGTCCCTTCCAACCCCCACCTTTCTGGGCTCTCTGGTTTGGTGGTGGTATGCTGCAGATGACCTGATTTCACCAACTGGTAGTGATTTGTTTTGTAAGGTCTTAGTGCTTAATGAAAATGTAAACAACCCTTGCTGGTGCAAATAGTTTTAAAATCCAGTTAATTAACATTCAAGTACTTAATCTAGTCTATTAATTAAGACTGCATATGTGTTTACTAATTTTTAATTACCTTAGAATAGAGGAAAATTGTAATAATTAATGTTGGAATGCAGACTGCTGCTGCTGTGTCAATATTAAAATAAATCAGTCTTCTCGCTTTTTATTTGTTTAAGTAAATCTAACCTGGTTAGTGTGACACATCGAGTCCCAGACAGAGCAAGGAGAAGCTCATCCTGCTGTCTCTGAGAAGAACTAAAGGTGGGGTGTAACTCATTCCCTACAATTCCGAGTCCTGGGAAGTCAGTCCCATGTGTCCGAGGGTTGAATGCAGTGATTGCTGCATTGCCTTCCCCCTGCCCCAACCCCTGGTGCTGCTCACTGAAACTCCAGTTTGATATTGGGCAGTGGAATCATTTCTCTGTGAGCCATTTGCTTGACAAAGCCAGGGTATTTAGCAGAAAGAATTAAATTACGTTGCTCCCTCTTTTTCTGTTTGCTGTGGAAAGAGGCTTTCTCAGTCCAAAGAGAGGAGCAGTGGGTTAGTAGCTGGCTTTTAAGTTGTGCTCCTATTTATTGTTATTGTTTTTATCATTGGAGGATGGTGGTAGCAACAAAAAACCCAACCCAAACCTCCTAAAATGAACTAAAGATCACAACTCCACTGTTAACCACTGGGATAATTATGGACTACTTCAGCTCATGCATCTTGACCTTTTGAAGACTTACTCCAACTCCATTGATGAAGTGGAATAACACTTTCCTGAAGTTGTGATCAAAACAAAGCTGCTGTCACAATATTTCAAAGTGCTGCTGAACATTTGAAACTTCATTTTGCTTGAAAACTAAGTATCTGCTTACACTGGGGACCAGATTCTTCTTCAAACAGGTGATTCTTCCCGTGGCAGCTTCCGTTGCTGAAGGATGTGGATCTGTATGGAAACCTCCTTTCTATTGCTTTTCCTGTCTTCTAATTAGAAATGTAAACGTGCTGATCTAAATTAAGCCAATCACAGAATGGTAGGGGCTGGAAGGGGCTGAGTCCAACTCCCCTGTCATTAATTATATTTCTTTTGGGATGACAAAGTGCTTTATAGCAACTTGATTTTATTTCCCACGTCTGGATTTTTAGTTCAGGGATTGAAAAATGCAAATCCTGTTACCCTGGATGATTAAAACTTATTTAATCATATTTTCACCTCTTTGGTGCATTTAACTTCAAGTCCCATGAAGTGGGGCGGGGGTGGTGGGTATACTTTATTCTTATAACTACTACTAATATGATTTATTATCATTGTTGAGAGGATTTTTCATCTTTGGCCATGGTGTTGTCTCTTTAAAATGTATTCAGACGAGTCAGATGGCTCCAATATTCACTGTGTTTTGGTGGAAGAACTAATCCTGATCAAATATTGAGCAGTTAAGCTATTTTCTTCTTTCTTTGGGCATTGTTATGTTTTTTCAGCCCTTCTGCTGCTTAGGAATGGATGGTATAATGAGTTTCATCCCATCTATTTATAATGTCTCCAAGTAATGAGATCTAAAACTGAAGGGCAGAGAACAGGAGGCACAGATTCTGTCAGGTGTTAGAATTAATCAGAAAGTGATTCTGGAACGGAGTGTGCAGTTCCTTGCCTTTGAAAAGTGGCACTCTTCATGGTTGTGGTCATTTCATTCATTTGTTTCTTGGTTTAGTTCTTAAAAAATAAAGTCAAGGTGGAGGAAGTCTCCTGAGAGTAAAGATTATGTTCCCAGAATTGATAGGCAACTTTGTATTCTACTCTGGTATTTAAAGCCTAGCAAAATAACATTGGTTGACCATTGATTTAAGGCTGACAAAAGCTGGCCCAGTAATCTATGCTCCATGCTTTGCCAACTTCAGAACATTTCTTTGGCCTTTTTCCAGCACTGGCATCTCACTGACAGGCTTATTGCTGTGGATTCCTGCTGCAAAGAATGCTTTGTAGGTCCAGTGATCTACTTGAGTGGCTTCCTTCTAAGTAGCTGTAAGGTGTCCCTTCAGATGGTTTTGTGATGGAATCTCCTGCTCTGGAGACTTTCCAGCCCCCCCCTGGATCTGTTCCTGTGTGGGCTGCCCTGGGTGATCCTGCTCTGGCAGGGGGGTTGGACTCAATGGTCTCCAGAGGTCCCTTCCAACCCCCACCATTCTGGGATTCTATGAAAATAAAATGTGTTGGAGAAATCAGAGCTGAATGCTTGATATGAGAACAGAGCTGAAGATGCTTTCGCTGCCCTTGTTTCCTGTGAGCTCATCACCATCAGTGGCACACCAAGCTCTGGAAATCAAGATCTAACACCATTTCTCACATGAAAGTCTTCCAATCCCAAAGACTTTCTAGCTTTTACAAAGACTGTGTGTACCTTTCTAACATACTTCTCAATGAACTTCCCCACCCGTGTTCCTAATGCAAATCAGCTCTGGAGAAGACTGATGTGGCTTCTGTTTCTGCACGTGTCACATGCAAAAGATGTTACAACTCCGTCCCCTTTTTAATGGAACTGAAACCTTCTGAAGTTTTGATGCTGTCAGAATGGCAAATACCTGTGAAAATGTACAAGATCAAAAGCTAACCTTGAAATGGGAAACATTTGTTTTTAGATATTCTGAACTCCTAGAATAAGCAAAAAGCTGGAGGCAGCTTGGCGTAGAACATATCCATGTAGAGCTTTACATGCACACAGCTTTTAACATATATGTGATATATGTAAACTACTTGTAGCAGCATGCACTGGGTAGTATTTCTCAGCTGGCCTCAAAGGAACAGAATGTAAGTTGAGGATTTGTCTCCATACGTGCCGTACAAAGGAGAAAAAAGATTTGATGTTTCAGGGCTGGAAATCTTCAGTGCATCGTTTGTGTTTTGTTCCAATACTTGCCACACCTTTACTCGTGGATTAGTTTATTTTCAGTTGCTGGAGATGGGCAATTAACTTTTTATAAAACAGAAGGTAAAAGTCTGAAGAGTGGAGTGTGCTTCTTTTGGGAAAGATGCTTCAAGTTCTGTAAGCATTGGTATTTCACAACGTGTTAGAAAATTAAATTTCCAGTAGTCTTGAGCTAGTGACATTTTATTTGTTGTCACATCTCTTTTGTGTGTAGATTTCTCAAGCATAAAATAATGAATTGTAATGTGAAAAACATGCTCTAGGTGCCTGCAGCTGCAGCCTGCTTTCCTTCTGCTCCCTACCTTCCGAGTAACACTGGAGAGAGCGCGGAATTTTTACCCATTACCAGTGAATTCTTTCTGGTCTGTGCATGCCAGGGCCTATATTTGCATGAGGTACGGAATTATTGGCAGAAGTTTGCTACTCTCTGCACTTTCAAAACTTCCTTGTTAGAAAAAGTTAATGCCCTGAAAGGACTTTTGCAAACAGAACTCTTCCCAAATGGTTTTCACTCGCATTTACGGTTGCAGTTTGAGATTTTTTTAGTGATGTTTGTGTGAATTAGATTTGAATAATAATAAAGCTTGTAGGGTGAAATGTTAGCAAATTCACTTCAAAAAATAAAAAAGAAAAGATCACTTCTCTGTTTCCTTTAGGTTATACGAAGCTTTTAAGTGGTGTTCTAACAAAATAAACCATTTGCAGAGATCAGTGGGGGTTTAAGTTGATTTACCCTACCAATTTAGACAGAAGAATGTCATGCTTTCCCAAGAATGCCTTTCAAATATTACATTAGACAGGAATTTATAGGTTGCAGAATGTTATCCAGAAAACTTCTTTACTCATCTTCAAAATTAAGTTCTAAAATTCAACATGTTTAAGAGCTGCCCTTTTCTTTTTCAGTAGGTCACCAAAGATAAATTGGGATCAATGATTTGTTGACCAAAAACCACCATGACAATTTTCCTATTTCCCTTGCAGTGGTGAAGACAGATTAGTAAATGAAATTAGTGACTTGGCTAAGTTGCAAATTGGGCTGGAGTTCTTTGGCTTCTCTTGGAGAAGTTGATTGCCAGGAAAGACAGAAGTATCTTGGTCTATTCGTCGAGAGAAGTTTTGCAAGGGAACCCCCCAATTTAAAGCACAGTAATAGACAGTAGATGATGACTGGGTGGCAGCTTAATAGATGGCAACTTCTAAAGTGTTTAGAACACTTCCAAGTGGCCTTGTGTTTGTCTGCAGCTTTCGATGTGTAGTAAGATAATTTCTTGATTGATGTTTGCTGCTCTTTGGTGGGAAGAGATGATCCAACCCTGATCTACGATGGCACTCGGATGTCGCTGGAAGTTTTGGTTTTTTTTAACAGTAGATTAAATTGTCATTTGCAGCTCGTAGCTGTGTTTGATGAGCAAGATCCACACCATGGAGGCGATGGCACCAGTGCCAGCTCAACAGGGACGCAAAGCCCGGAGATTTTTGGCAGTGAGCTTGGCTCCAACGCGGCATCAGCCTTTCAGCCTTACCAAGCAACAAGTGAAATTGAGGTCACCCCTTCAGTCCTCCGCGCAAGTAAGTAAATGTTCTCAGTGTCTTGATGTGTTTCCTCTTCCTTTATGAAGATGCCAAGTGCTGTTACCCATTTGTGCTGCTGGGAAAGGGATTCATTCTCCATCCTCGTCGACTGCTGATCGGAATTGAGGAGCTGCGTAAGTGCTTGTTGCATGCAAGTAAACAAACCTTTCTGGTTTAATAGATTATTTATAAACTGCTTTTAGAAGCAATAAGCTCCTCCTGTGCTGCCAGTTTCAACTTGTCCTCACACTGAGAATCTCAGCAGAAGTTCCAAATGCAGTTGCTGCACGGTGTAATTTTCAAGTTTGCCAGTTTTATTCCATTTCATGAAGAAAAGGGTAAAAAGAAGCTAAAGATAGGAGCACTTTGCTCCTGAACCTGTCAGTGGTGCTAGGTTCTGCTTGTCACCTTTCCATAAAAACACCTGCTGATCCGTGCATTTACTGGAATACAGTAAATACTGTGTTCTGCATTGCAGAATTACACTCCTTGAAAAGCAGCATAGCCAGGAACAACCCTTTATTTCAGGTATTTCAGTGTCAGGAACATTCGTTGCAAAACCATGAAGCAGGAGTTATAGATCACTTTTTTTTTTCTTTTACTCTAGGCAGGATCTTTGAGTATTTCAGCTTATTAAAAAGAAAAATCACCCAGTGAGATCTACCGTGTAATTTTCATTGTTGCTAAAAGTGCTGTGCAAACAAGACAATGATGGATAAATCATTGTGCCCTTTTACGGGTAGCATCTGTCAGTTTGCTCACTCAGCTTCTGAAGTAGTGACTCCAGAAAATTCCAGGAGTTGGGATCAGTCAGTCCTTTTGCATTCTCTACATACAGTGTTTTAAACAACTGTTCATCATTCCTGAGAGATTCCTTTTCTGTAGGTGTTCTTTTAGCCATTGAAATCTTTATTTACAGAATCAGGTGGATGGCAAATGAAGAAGTTACCACCCCATCAAGTTTGAGGGGTTTTGCACTACAGTGTTTGCTGTAAAATGAAGGTAACATTTAGCAATTAGCTTACATAGACTGGAACGTGTCATTTCAAGCTATAACTCGCTTCATTAGAAGACAGAATTAAATTAGGGAGAGGATTAATGGCAGAATAAAGGAATTTCAGGCCCCTTCCATTCTGCTGTCACTAGGGTATGCCACTTCTAAATGCATAGCTCCTTTCCAGGCACAAACCCAGCAGCTGCCTTCCTGGTTTCTCAGCTCGGGGGGGTTTAGCACAGGCAAATCCATGCACGTTTGCTCCTTGGAGTGATGATCTGGTGCATTACACAGTGCCTCAAAATCATACAGTGCAGACAAAAAGCAAGGATGTATTGGACAGCTCACTTAGCTCTGGTGTTATTCTGGAAAATCCAGGGAATATTTAGCTGGTTCACTGATTGCTAAAAGGTCCCCAAAGTGTTTTGAGATCTACAGTACAAAGGTCTGTAGAAATGCAGAAGACTTTCAGAACCCTCAATAGAAATTAGAACTCTTTCAACGCTTTTAATAAAAGCATGCAAGAATAAAACAGATGAAAGAGTTTGTCATGAATATGTTATCACAAATCAGAGATGTTCTCTTACCTAGCTAATTCCTTTTTTTTTTTGGTGTGTGTGTTGACAGATACATTTTGGTTTTAAATGTTCCAAATCACAGGCTTAGGATCTCCGTCCAGTAATATTATCCCATATTAAACATACCTATTTCAAGAATTTCATTTAAATATACATAGAAAATGGAAATAATATCCCCATTGTATTTCCTTTATAACTCGTGAAGTGAAGCATAGCATACAAATGGTATTCTCAGTATTTCAAATAATTATCTTCATACTGTGGAAGTTCTATTCAGCAAATAAAACCCATCCAGTTTTGTGGTAGATGCAGATCCTGATTATTACATGTTGACAAGGTCATATATCTATTAATTGGATTGGAGATGGGATACAAAATTGCTGTAATTATTGTAATTTTCTAGCTAATTGCAGGGTTGGCAGTGAATATTTTACTTCTAACAAATGAAAAACAGTATTCCAGCTGAAATTGGTTTATCGCGTTTTCGACGTCGTGTTTTACATCCCTTGGTGCTTTTTGCTCACGAGCAGGCTTCTGTTTCGCAGCGGTTTGCTCGCAGAAGCAGAGCTTTTGTGCCATTCTGCTGCTGCTCACCTGCACCCCAGGGGCAGGGAGAGCTTCTCCGTTCCGAGGCGGCATCGGAGAGCTTAAGGACCTGCTGAGATTTTCATCTCTTTGTTCTGGTTGCCACGCTACCCCTTTTGTTTGTTTATAGATCACGCCATCCCTCCTCTCCCAGCAAGGGAAAGGTTAGCTAGATCAGGTCCAGCTGGAAAAGTAATATTCATCTGGATTCCTCCTTTTCCCGTGCACAAACACAGCCTGCGCTGCGCACGTGGGGAGGCTGCGTCAAATTGACTCTTCCCATCTAAACGTGGAAACAAAAATGAAGCTGGCCCCATACCCCCTACGCTGCTTTGCGGTGTGAAAACGCAATTTCATCGATGCAGTTGAGATAAGAACCAATTTACTGCTCTTATCTTGCTCTTCCTCTCTTACTGCTTGTCTCTCACCCCTTAAAACCTCCTCTGGTTGTGTTTCCCCGGCCGAGCCGCGCTTATTTCCGAAGCACACAGCGCACGAGGCGTGTGCCTGCCTGCTTCCCGAGAAGAGGTTGGAAGCTCGGTGCAGGAGATTGTTAAAGCAGACTGATGTTTATTCCCTGCTGAAATCTAAACCGGAGGCGCAGGTGAAAATTGCCAAACGTAATGAGCAATTTGGCAGAGAAGGCAGGATGGCAGGCGGCGACACTTCAGCAGCGGGTGCGGAGCCTGGGAATCAAGTTGGTTGTTTCACAGTGCTGCATTTCAACATTGGAAATAAAAATCCCTTTCCGACGACATGAGGGATTGTGAAAAGGGTCATCACTGCGTCCAGTTTTCCTTTTGAAGTTATTTAGCTCTGTAAATAACTGTGGGTGGTCCTAGTTCTGGGTGTCGGTGTTGTTACACGTTACAAATCTCTGGGAATGTTTCGGCAGTTACAGCTCAGAAGTGTTTTTAATATATAACAGTATTTGGAAAATGTATTCAGAGGGGGTTAGAGGACTGGTGGGTTTTTTGGATGGTTGGTTTGTGGGCTGTGGGGGTTTTTTCTGACTCAAGAGTAAGGGGGCTGGAAGATCTTCAGCTCTGTAATGGCAGGATATCAAGAAGACAAAGCCAGACTCTTCTTGCATGGGCACGTTATTGTTGGAGACAACAAACAGAAGGAAACAGCCAGTTACATATTAGGGAAACAATTTTTACCTCGAGAGTGAAGCAGACTGCTCCGAGAAGTTGTGGCATCTCTGTCCTTGGAGATGGACAGAACTTGTCTGAACGTGGCCCTGGGGAAGCTGCTCTAGCTAGCTCTAGACCAAATGACCCCCCGAGATCTCATCCAGCCTCTGAAGCTACTGTGTAATTCTGTGACTCCAAATATAAGACATGAAATTAAAGTGATTATCCTTGTTTTCAGGATGTCTGTGGTAGGTGCCTCAGTCCCTTCAGAATGAGATAACAGGGTAACTCTAAAGTTCTCCCAATGCCTGGAGGGTGAGCATCTTCCTTCCCAACACCCTGGCCGGAGCAGTCTGAGAAGTTACAAAGAGCTGACTGGAAATGGTGCTCTCCAGTCACGGATCTGCACCCGTAGCATGTATTGTAGTACAGCTCTGGGTATTGGTTTTGTATGCTGGGCACAGAAGCAGGCTGTGGGGTGGGGTGTCGGGGGTGGTGAAGCCTTGATGAGCATGTTCTGTGAAGATACACTGGAAGTGCAGAGCAGCAAAGAACTTGCTGCAGCTTCACATCATCCTTTACCCAGCAGCACGTTTGTCACACCGAGGTTCCCAATGCCCGTGTCTGTTCTTACCCTGCAGTAAGCACAAGTTTATTCCTCAAGAGATAAGAGACTTTCCCTGGGAATTCGCTGATCTATTACAGTTCAGGACCTTACTTGCCTTTGCATTTGTGGATCTCTCTCTGCTTTCTGAGTACTTGTTGGTAGGTCACTGGCAAATTAGTAGGACACACCGAGTATAGTCCCTGAGGGCTCTCTTAGATTAAGGACTGTTCAAATATTTTAGTAAGTCTGAAATGGAATATAGAGTATTGCATAAAAAAACCCCAAAGATGAAGTTACAAGCACTTTGGATGTCAAAGTTTTAGTTTAGTATTAGCTTCATATGTTCATAAACTGTCCTGAAATCAGTGAGATGTGCACAGACTGAATCTAGGAAGAAAAACAAATGTAATTTTCAAGTCAGTACCAGTGAACAGCTCAGTGCACAGTACTGTGAGAAGGATCTGGGTGTTAGAGTGCATTGTTACAGTGCATCTGGGCATTCTGCTCTCCCATTAAATGATCAAAGGCAAATGCTGGTACTGGCTTACTGGAATAGTTGTGCCAGCCTTGGTGAAATCCTAAACGAATTGGAGAAAGCAAAAGAGAGCAACACGAGTAAGATGCTTTGGAGACTATCACCAGCATTGGAAGGACTGGTTTGTTTAGTTAAGAAAAGAGAAAAACTGTCAGAATGCAAGTCTTCAGATGTATTATTTTATTTTCATCCTCCACATTTACATCTCTCTTTTCTTAGCATCTCCCAATTTGCATGTTCAAAAAATCCCACACGAAACACACCAGTCAAAGGTGTGCACGCATAAATAACTGAATTTCAAGTACTGTAAAATTGCTGTTTTAAATGTGGCACTTCACTGATTGGATACAAGTATTTATCTAGCGTCCCAAATGCATATTCTGAGAATTAACTTGCTAATATTTCTAAGGGCCTTTGTTTAAAGGTTTGGAGTGTTGCATGTTAAAGAACTGCAGAGGTGAGTTCATATTTCTTCTGGTTTCCAAAGTGCTGATTGTTTGAGCTCTCTTTCCCACGTGTGGCCACTGTACAAATAGGAAGGGAGAAGTTTCTCTCTCTGACTCCTTATTCAGGTGCCAGTCAGATTGCTATATGGAAATAAAGTCATTTTCAAATGTCAAAGAACTAAGGAAGCAGGAGATGGGAGGAAGAGAAAAATGTGTTCATCAAAAACCAGATGTGTGGAGCTTATCAGATGGAGTTAATAGCTGCTTAGAAAATGCAGAGCAAGTCATCCACATCTGCAGTGAGAGACTGAGGCTTTACAGGCAGTGCTTGCTAACGTCAGTGGGGAGGTTTTCTGCTCAGCTTGGGGTCAGGTCAGCTTTCCACAGCGAGTCTCCTCGGTCAGGAACCTTCACTGGTCACCAGCCAGTGTTCAGGTGCCCATCATTCCAATCCCTGAAACCAAAAGATTTCCTAACCACCGTTCCCACTTTTACTTCCTTGCCAGGTTCTCAGACGTTTCCTTTACTGTGTCAGATAATACCAAAAGAACCTCAAACTGAGGCTTGCACCAAGCTGTTGGCAGCTGAATAAGGAAGGCTTTCCATGCATTGGAGTTGGAGGAGAAGATTTAGCAAAGTCTGTTCCCTCACCTTCTGGTGCTCTCGCCGTTCAGGAATTCTTATCTCCTTTATCCCTGTATCAAGGATATGATTGTTTGAAAGCCAGAGTTATTGAATAAAAAAAATCAGTACCAGGTGCTGCTTTCTTCTGTGAGGCTAAATTTGTTCTTTCTGCAGCACAGTTCTGACTTGAGTGATCTCCAGTTGGTGTTTTCTCCAAGTGCAGTGCTCTGCTGTTAATTTGGGATTGTTGAGCAGTTTAAAAACCATGTGTTTTTGATGAGGCCGTGACACATTTGTAAAAACAAATGGATTTTAAACTGCTTAAGTTTCTAAATTAACCTTTAATATCTTCAATCTTCTCAGTAAACCATCAAGCAAAATACTGTAGCTTCTAGGAAGAGTCAAAAAAAAAAATCCCTGAAACCAATAAAGGAAAGAATTTTAGAACTTCTCTAGAAGAAACTCGAGTAATCACAGGGTATTTGAAGATGTCATTCCATGTGGTGAGGGATTCCATCTCTGAGTATTGACAATAGGGAGTAATAAAAATATGGTATTATAGCTGATACCTGGTGACATTTTGTACCATAGCTATAGAGTAAAGTACAAGAGAGATAATAAGGAAGGGTTATTAAGATGTGAAGTATTGAATTTGAATAGTTTAAGAAGTCAGGTTTGGATATTAGTCTAAATTTGGCATGTTAAATAGATTTAATGATCACTTGAACAAGAAGCTATTATGAAAATTACAGCTGGATTCTGAGAATGCTTCAGTATGTGTGTGGTGGGGCTGTTGTTGATGGGCTTTATTTTCCCCATCTTCAGATGTAGCTTTCTCCTTCGGGGAGCTGTGTTTGTCATCACACACGGATCAGGAAGTGTAATAACTCTTTATAGAGAATTTCTTGATTACTCTATTACTTGTTATTTCATCGTGAGCAAACGGGGAGCACGGTGAAGGGAAAGGGACATGAATGTGAAATGAGTAGGGGGTGGTACCCTGTAATATTTTTTACACTTCTTCTTCACCCGAAAATAAATCTCAGTTGGTATTTATAGTGACTTCCTTTGAAGCCTGATAAACCAGTATGCTCCAAGGCATCAGCTTTCATATCCAGCAGCACCAGTCTGTGAGTGTAACTGGTATCCTGGTTATGTTTTGCTTTGCTTTGAGGCAACAGCCCTGCTCTCTGGGGGGGTTGACTGTTGGCATAAATTACTCGCAGACACTTTGCCAACAGGAGACACTGTGGAGTTTGCCAAATGTATTTAATTATTCACTTGGTCCTAAGTGGGGTGATCTAATGGGAAGGGTGTTGTGAAGCTGGGGGCTCTGTGCTCTGCTGGCTGCAGGGTTATCCTGTGTTCAGTGCAACAATCAGTGCATGTCCCACCCTGCTGAGCAAGCATGTAGATGTGTTTGACCAGAAGCCCAAGGCTGTAAGGTGGTGTACTTGAAGTAGATCCCTAATTAGGCTAAACTTGCCCTTCAGTGAGAGCATTGTTACTCGCTTTTGTTCTTAATTCACAAAGGATCTTCTTATTCCCTTCTTTATTGCATTTGCAGCACGTGAACTCACATACTGTTTTTTTCAGACAGGGAGGTGTTTGGAGATAAACCATCTCTTTTGGTGATTATTGTGAAGAGGTTGTTTTAAATTCTGTGTCTTTTGACACGGTGCTTTGAGGAGAATGAAACGGGGACAGATGGCTGCTAGCTGAATAGGCTTGGGGTTTGTTTTGTTTTTTATTTGCTCTTACATGCATTGGAAAGGGCTGAACGATGATACAGAAATAAAGGAGTGGATGAGGGGTAACTTTTCATTAATTTATTGTCTTATTTCATACTTAGAAAAAGATAAAATTTGTTCTTTCTCCCACCCACCTCATGTTGTAAATCTTGAATGAATTGTGTAAGTAAGATGAGCTCCAGCTTCAGAAATGTTGTGGGTTCGTGTTAGGGGCGGATTAAGCATTTAGAGTGAGAATCAATCATATTTAGAAGAACTTTCCTCCAGAGATGTTGGCCCTCAGTGGCACTGGATGCCATGGAGGTGACAAATTCAGCTGAGCCCATGAACCCAGTCTGAGCCAGGGTGAGGCACGAGCCCATTGCCTGCTCTCCTGCCAGTACAGCCCAGTGCAGCTCAGTGTCCCCAGCCGGTCCGCAGCCAGGACCCCCCTCATCTGCCCCCTTTGACACCTGAAGGGGCAGACAAGGTCCCCCTTTGTGACAGAGCACTCACTGGGGGGGTGCTGGGGCTTTCACTTGGGCTGATGCCAGAGCTCAGCTGATGGGGATCGGCGGTGCACGTGAACTTGGGCTGTGCTCCAGGTCTTGCCTCTGTTATCGATTTAGGTAAATAATCCTGACAACATCTTTGGATTCCCAGAAACTGGAAGTGATTGTATATGTTGGAAGGGAGGTGGGGACATCGTGGGTCTACAAACAAAGGCAAAAAGTGATGCTTAGGTTAAGGTAACGTATTTGTACTCCTACTCGCACGCGTACAGTGAAGGGCTGTGCAAAGACAGCAATACCAAGCTACTGTCTTATCCTGAGGGATCGGGTTTGATTCAGCTCTCCCTTCAGTGCTGTTCACAGCTGAAGTAAAACTGGGGCTTTTTTGCCAATTGCTGGGCAACAGCTGGTACAAAACAGACAGAATGTGTGGCTGAGGTTGCTATCAACAGACTTCAGGTTCTACAGCTGAGCCGAATACTGGAGGCAGCCCAGTTTCTTATTCCCAGAGAGGAATGGACACCGTTAGGGGGAGTTCAGCTGATCTGTTTGACATCTGATGTCAGGCTGAAATGGAGTGTGCCCCAGACTGGCTGCACCCACTAATCTCCATTGATGGGAGAAGAAGAGTTGTCCAGTTCTGCAGTAGGTGTCTGTGGAAGCCATTCTGTGCATCACTGACATCACACCAGAAAAGGACATTTTGAAATGACAGGGTTTTTTTCTTTTTGAAGTAGGAAGTTGCCTTTGTTGACTTAGAAATGGCCATTTGTACATTTTGGAGAGAAACTCTAAGCAGCTTTTTACAAAGCCAAAGGCTTCTCAGTTTGACCCACAGATCAGTTTTATGTGGCTCCAGGAAGTTCCTACACAGCTATAATTATTCTGAAGAAGTATATTGGGGTTGTGGACAGTATGTCATGAATGCCAGATAGTATGTCAGGTTTTTTTCAGAATAAAATTTTGTTTGAGAAACTTGCTTTGAATTCTGTAGTTAAACTATCACTGTCATCTGCCTTGGGCATGAAGCTGGTAGCTGGACACTTGGTACAGTACTGCTCCCAAACTGGTAACCCTCTGCCAAGAGGCAGCTGTACTTTTTCTTTCTACCCCTTCTCAGCCCTTGAAGCATAACAGGTCATGCTGTGTGGGGTGAACTGGAAAGGGCCAGTCTCTTTTCAGTGGTGCCCTGGGATAGGTTGAGAGACAATGAAAGTTCCAGCTCAACACGAGGAGAAACTTCTTCCCTGTGAGAGTGACAGAGCCTGGCCCAGGCTGCCCAGAGAGGCTGTGGAGTCTCCTGCTCTGGAGACTTTCCAGCCCCCCCTGGATCTGTTCCTGTGTGGGCTGCCCTGGGTGACCCTGCTGTGGCAGGGGGGTTGGACTNGCGCTGGCAGGGGGATGGACTTGAGGATCTCCAGAGGTCCCTTCCAACCCCCACCATTCTAGGATTTTACATGGCACTGAAAAGCCAGGCTAAATCTGGGGTAACAAGCAGGACATTGATTTAATGACACCAAAGAACTTGAACTGTCTTTACTGCTCGGTGCAGTTGAGCACCTCTGTACCCCATTCCCCCACACACTGATCAGCAGCTGGCTGTTCTGCCATCCTGCCCTTACCTCTGTTCAGGGTGTCCCAGATCCCCGGGAGCTCGGGGGAGGAAAGATCTCTCTGCATGTGCTCAGCCTCTGGGTGGATGGCTGGGGAAAGGAGCCATCCCTCAAATATAGGCTGTTAAAGGAAGTTCATTTGCAGGTTTGCAGACAGAATAATGGTGAACAACAACTGCTGAGGGTCTTTTGAATGAACTAACATTTGAAGCAATTCTAGCAGTTAATTTTTAGGTGATTATAAAAGAATGAAATTATGTTCCCTAGTTTCTGACAACAATGATTTGTTAATCAGCCCTTACAATGTATCACGGAATGTTCAGGGTTGGAAGGGATCTTGAAAGATCATTGAGTCCAACTCCCTTGCCAGAGCAAGATCACCTAGATCAGGTCACCCAGGAACAGAGCCAGGCGGGGTTTGAAAGTCTCCAGAGCAGGAGACTCCACACCCTCCATGGGCAGCCTGTTCCAGACTCTTTCACCCTCACCATGAAAATATTTCTCCTTATGTTTATACACGGAACCTCCTCTGTTCCAGCTTGCACCCGTTGCCCCTTGTCCTGTCATTGGACATCCCTGAGCAGAGCCTGGCTCCATCCTCCTGACACCCTTTCCATGTTTATCAGCATCATTGAGGTCACCCCTCAGTCTCCTCCCAGCTCCCCCAGCCTTTCCTCAGAAGGGAGAGGCTCCACTCCTTTTATATTTAATATAAATTAGTCTTTCAGTGATTTTTGGTATGTCCTCTCTTGATCTCTCTGCTTTTGGATGTTTTGGAACCAAAGCCTCAGAAATGTTTGCTGCGTATGAAACCTTTTTTCTATTCCAACATTTTAAGCTCTGATGTTTAAGGCCTTCATTAGATGACAGAGGGATTTTTAGGTCAAGCACTGCCTGACTTTCATGATGATTTCCATCTGAAGGGTCTTTCATAGTGAAGTCTCTTCATGTTTTATTTAAAATTTTAGTTGGGCTCTCGACTCATGGAAAAATAAATAAAAATGAAGGGCTTACTAGAAGTGCCGCGGTGAAAAAAAGATGGAACTGCTATTTCAAATGAACTGCATGACATTTATCCATGAGAAATGTCCATTGAGTGAGTGAATAAAGTCACTGCTCTGGTTTGACATAGGCAATATTTCTGTGAGTATTGTACATGTAGATGATTTACCTCTACCTCTGTTTAAAGTTCATCTTTACAGTAATAAAACACAAGTGGCAAAGTCTTCCTGCAATCCCTCTTTGCCATGGCTCTCTTGCTGTGTTGCCTAAAACATGACATTACAGTGAAATAAGTATTTTTGCTTCATCCACCTGTAAGGGTGGGAGATCTCTGTGCAGTTCTTGCTGGTACTGAGATAGCGTTTCCAGTCTGTGCTTTGGCAGTGACCAGGAGTGGGGGGACACGTAGCTGAAGGCTTGGGGAGAAGGTCTCTGCCAGAGCACTGGCTCTGTGCTGGGCAGGGCTGTCCCCGTGGCAGGGTTTAGGGCCAGGGCAGCTGCTCGACCTGCAGCAGCCGCTCTCTGTTAACCCCGCTCCCTTCCCACAGGGGAGAGGAAGGGAATGAGGGAGAGGGACTCAGACAGTGGACAAGGGAACTGGGACAGCTTGAATCACAATGAAAATAATCATAATAAAAATGGAATAGATATAAATATATACAAAACCAGTATCAAAACCAACTCCTCTGATGGCAGTTCCATCATTGTCACCGGTGGTGCTGCGGAGCAGGCACTGGGAGAGTCCCAGCCTGGGCCCAGCAGC
>VWZY01008052.1:248560-262420 GCA_013399075.1 Chloroceryle aenea
AGCAGTGATGGAGTAAAAGAGGACACAACTGAACTGCTTAAAAACCTAGCCCCCCAAAAGTGAAGGGTGAGAAAGCTTCAGTGAAACTGCAGCTGTGAATATGCCTAGTTATTTATTACAGCTTGGTCTGCATATTTCTTGTGTTAGCTGAAGAATTTATCCTCAGCCGTGTGTGTCTGTTGGCAGTTCATCTGTGCAGCGGTGCATCGTGGTGGCATCAGATCTAGAAAGCCCATCTTCCCCATGAGAACACCCAAAACCCACACGGTTGGGCAGTGTGCTCGGTGGCATCAGGGGCAAGCAGATGGTAGGTTTGCTGCATGGCAAGGAGCTGTGCCATGGAGCGTGGTCCAGGACAGGACAGCGAAGCTCAGAGCACTGGGTGCTTTGATAGGGTTGGACATCGTGGTCTTCTCCTTGCCCAGGTACGGTCCCAGTAGGATGTGCTTGTGGAGGAGTGGAGCATCTGCACCTGTAAACTTGTTTGTGCTTTTATAGTAGTATTTCCTTCAGGTTCTCAATGGCTGCAAATTCAAGGTAGTGTTCCTCTCTCATGAGGAAAGGCAGAGAGCCCTGGGGCTGTTTACTCTGGAGAAGACTGAGGGGGGGTCTGATGAATGTTTACAGATATCTGCCGGGTGGGGGTCAAGGAGAAGGGGCCAGGCTCTTGTCAGTGGTGCCCTGGGATAGGACAAGGGGCAGTGATCACAAGTTGAAACACAAGAAGTTCCACCTCAACACGAGGAGAAACTTCTTCCCTGTGAGAGTGACAGAGCCTGGCCCAGGCTGCCCAGAGAGGTTGTGGAGTCTCCTGCTCTGGAGACGTTCCAGCCCCCCCTGGCTCTGTTCCTGTGTGGGCTGCCCTGGGTGACCCTGCTCTGGCAGGGGGGTTGGACTCGCTGATCTCCAGAGGTCCCTTCCCACCCCACCATTCTAGGATTCTATGACTGTAATGCTGACATTTATGTGCTGTTTGCCTGGCGTTGACTGCTGGTGTACAAGCAAACTTCTGGGAGTTTTACTTTATTCTTATTCTTATTTTGTGGATGTGATTTCTTTGCATGGAATTCCTATTAGAGGCTGAATTGAATATTGAATGACTCCTCAAACCCTGAAGGCAGAACATCAGCCTCACTCATACTGAGCAATTTGTGCTGTGCTGTCTGTACCATGTACCAGCTTCAGCTTCTCAATTCTCCCAGGGCTGGGATTTTGCTCTGTTCGTTTCCATTTTTAGTTTTCAAAGCCGGAATGTTTTACTAAGGGTGAAAAAATATTTTTAATGCAGTATTTTAATTTGTTCTCATATTATGGGCTTGTATTGCCCCCTCCCCCAGGTCTCACCAGCTGTTTCAAATGTTTTCTGTGACACGTGCTTTCAAGGATTTTTGGCAAATCCAATTGTGTTTAACAGGCTCCGAGTCCTTGTGAATCAATGATCTGTTTTTCTCTGCGCCTCCCAGATCTGGCAGATGTCTTGAGTTCTAGGACAAGAGATTTTCAGCATTTTCTGTATGAAAGCAGATAAGATTGGTGGATAGTTCAGATTTCCTTGGAAAGGAACAGTTTCAGACCTCTGTGGGAGGAAGGCATTTCATTGACCATGGTTGGTAACATTTAACAAGTTTAGTAAGTAATTAAAACCAGTATTGCATTTTATGGATGGTAATTTTCACTCACAGATACACGTGCTTAATTCAGAATTTAATTTTCACCTTGACCAGCCAAATTAAATGTATTTGTTTCATTTTAGCCATAACTATTTTCTTTCTTTTTTTTTTCCACTTGCACTGCAATACAAATTGTTCTGTGTTTCCTTACTTGACTTTTTCCCCCCACTATTTTTTCTGTCACTTGCTCTAAGACACCTGAAGGGTCATTTTTAACAATCAAAAGGTGAGGAAATGTCAAAAGGTAAGACTGCTGATTAAGGCCCTTTGTGTCCTCCGTGCTTTCTGCCTGTAGTTACCAAGCTGCAGAATGTGAGATGCTCAGCACGTGTGATGGGGATCAGGCTTTAACCCGAGAGAAGGGCAGCTGGTGACTTGATGCTCCTTCCTTCTCTTTCCAGTTGTTGACTTCCAAACTGGGAACCCGGTGCAGCTGGGTTAACTTGATGCCTCGTGGAAATTTTAGGAGACAACCACTTCATCTTGGCCTGTAATCAGAAACAGAGGGAGAAAGGAAAAGAGAAGGCATGAAGAATTAAAGAATAATCGGCATAAATCAGGGAGGGAAAAAGAAATAATCAAGAAAAGGATAAAGAAGAGGAGCTAGTGTCAGGGAGTTGTTGCCTCCCTGCAGACAAATAAAAATACCTCGCTGTTTCCTTGATATTACTTTGCCATATAAACAATTACCCAAGGAGCCATGTAAATGAAGAATGATTATGAGAAAAGCGAGTAGCTTTCTGCTGCCCTCCCTCTCTTTCTCTCTTCCTTTCTCTTTGCAAAACTGGCTGTAGAATCTGCGACATGGTCCATGCCAGAAACTGCAGGGAAAGAAAAGTTAGAGCCGTGAAAAGGAAGGATAATCCCCCATGATTACACTGTTGTTATTTCTCCAGCGTTAATCGCAAAATGAAAAATGGTATTGTGTGTAATCTTAGATTTGTGTAAGTGCATGATGACATTTGGAATTACCTTTCCCGAAACACAAACTGTGGATGTCTCAGGCGCAGGAGACGTTCCCTGAATTGCAGAGCTTTAAAAATGACAGTCCTGGGGCTTTGATGGATTCTCTGTCTCCTGAAGGCTTGAAATGAAAGTCAATATTTTTCTGTATTTCCAGCAGAAGTTAAAAGACAAAATGCAGACGTTATTGCACAGTGTACCTGGGCTTATATAGGTGTTTGACAGGATGATCACAGGGTGTCTTCAGGATTTGAGTTGTGAGGCTTGTTTGGAGTCTCGCCGAAGCGCCGCAGCGAATGATTCTTTGCATACTTGGACTTGTGTTTTTATCACAGAACATTCTTCTGTATTTGTTTTCTTAACATTTTCTTTCTTGGTGCAGTTTTTCCAGCTGCACTTTTTCCCTCCCTATTTATGGTGTCCATTCCAACTGCCTCTGTAGCCTTCCCATCCCATCTGCTGCATCCTGTCTTTCTCTTGCTGTGCTGCTGTAATTCCCTTTTCTCCTGCAAAAACCAGCCAGCAACCATCTCTCATCCATACCCTATTTTGTTTGTAGGTGGAGAATGTAGGTTTTTTTTCAGTGTTTTTTTAATTTGGTTTGATTTGGTTTTAGGAGCAAAGGGAGAAAATTAGCTTTCAAGGTTATTTGCATTTTCTTTTTGATTCAGCTCCTCCTTAGTGTGGGCTAAGGAGGATGGACAGCATCTGATTCCATCACCATGCCTTGGGTTGGGCTTGTTCTGCAGGACTGGCAGCTGAGCTGCTACCCAGGAAACTGGGGCTGATAAAAGTTCTGTGTTTTGACTCATTCTTAGCCCCTTAAGAGAAACTTACCTGTTTTAGTTCAGCTGAAAAATGGACATTTTGAGGCCTTTCCAAAATATTCTCCTCTTTTCTGTACTTCAGGGCCAACTGCTGGCCCAGCTGTACCACGAAAAATTTCCCAAGATTGTATTTTACAACAATGGTTGGACTTAATCAGTAGGAAAAGCCCCATCTTATATCTCTGGCTGTATTAGGGGGCTTCAGTCTGCTGTGGTGTGACTACTTCTTGTTGAATCTTCAAGGCAGAAGACAGATTACCTTACTTTATTGTATTTATTTTTATTTTCTCTTTTCTTTTGTAAGAAAAATGGGTTCAAGATGTAAGCCACCACTTGCTAAGTAGGATTCCAAAATGCAAAAATAATGATGAGACAGAATTCTGTGAGGAAAGCCATGTAAGAATGCCTGTGGGCCTAGGCTTTTATTCTTTTGTTTTTACAGCGAGAGGCTTAAAATGCTTATGCAATATTAATTCAGGATATACAGCAAATTGGCGTTTGGAAGCATTCAATTTTCTTCATAATTGTTCTCCATTCACTTGGCCGATTATCAGTAATTTTAGGGAATTAGAGATGCTCCTTTTAGAAGTTTCTAGTGAACTCTTTAGAATTGTCAAACAATAACAAACCTGCCACTTAGGCAGCAATTTTCCCTCTCGCTGTCCTCGCACTAATGTTAGATTGCTGTTTGGAAAGGCCAGACAACAAAACTGCCGTGTAGTAAATCGGTAGGAAATTTTTTTTAGCCTCATGCTGCTGAGCCAATTTGGATCCAAGGATTTTCGTGCTTGTTTTGTTCGTGCAGAATCTTTTATCCTCCACTTTGGGTCCTGAGAAGTTGGTTTTGTTTTTTTTTTCTTGAAAGCAAGATCTGCAAGCAGTATATTATTTAATCTGTCTCTCCTTGTCTCCCAGAATTTGCAGCCCAAAGGGACCAGTGCTGTCCCTGGGCCAACTAGGAGCGAGGAATGTGAATGTAGAATGAGTGTGGGCTTAGGTGATTTTGTAGCTGGTTCCCAGCCCTGCTGAGGTGCTGCAAAGCTCTCGGAGATGTTGAACTGCTTTTCTCTCCAGCTATGTGGAAATCAGCAAAAAATGATCCGTGGCACTTGATTAATCTTTCCAGTCCCATAGTTGTATTGGAGATAACCCAACTGCTCTGAGTAACATGAGAGCAGCCTTGCTTGATACGAATGGCTTTGTTATTCCCAGGGAAAGCAAATATATCTGTTTGGTTCATTTGCTGGAATTGCTGTAGTAACCACACTAAAAGTGATGGTTGTATTCCAGCAACCAATAAAAACTGGGGCAGGTGAGTGAAGGGTGCTTGGTGCTGAGCATGGAAGAGGGAGCAGCCCAATCTGTTTCCAGTCCAGCAACAACATGTTTTGCAATACCTGTGGCCCAAGAGTCATTCCTCTGTGAGAGGCCCTTCCTCTTGCAGGCTGTTGCATTAGGAAGAGGAGGCCCTCCCTTAGAAGTGTTCTTTTGTGGAGAGGAGAGGACACCTCCATTACTGAGATTTCAGGCTTGATTTCCCACCTATCCTGAGTCTTGGCTCCCCTTTTAAACTTTTTGGAGAGGTTTGCATTTTGCATAGGTGTTGCATGACCAATGGAAAGTTTCCTCTGCTTCTGACTTTGAGCTTGAGGCTAAGAGGAAGGGTATTAAACATTCTTTGGAAGTATTTTCAAACGCTTAAGGAATACATAGATCCAAATCTATGTATTTGGATGTATAATATCTAAGTATCTTAGATATTATTTAATGCAGTAGATTTTTTGACACCTCGTATGAAATATTAGGTACCCTGGCTCTCATACACTTGGTTAAAATACTCTGACTTCAGAGGTTGCATAAGCATAGGTAAGTGAACAATAGTAAGTTATTTTTCTGGTCTCACTTGAAATTCAAGATTGCTACTTTAATAAAAGTAATTTTTAGTTAGAAGAAATATTTTTAATGTCAAAATAGCACAGTTTGGAAAAATAGATGTGGCCAATTTCTTAAGAGTTCACTCTCTAATTTTGAACTAAGCACTTGGAAAGAAGGAGGCAGTTTCCTGCTAGCAGCACGTTGACTGCTTGATGCCCACTGCAGAGAAGCTGGTGACCTGTGAGAGCCTGTGGATGTCCTCTACTTGCAGTTATTTGTACACCTCCCCCTTGTTCATTCTGTCATTGTCCAGGTGCTGTCTACAAACCTCCCAAGGATTCATGGGCTGAAAAATCAATGTGCTAGGGAGGTCCTAATACCAGAAAGCTTTCTACATTCTAATGTAGGATAAAAATGATGATACTAAGACTTGTTCCCTAAAATCCATTGTTCTCAGGTGGGTTAAAGAAATAACTCCATCAGTACACGAGATGGCTCTCTTCTACTGTGACTTTCTTTTAGTGGTTATGCAAGATAACTTTCTTCCTTTTGTGGAGGGAGCATATCTGAATTGCATTTCACAGAGCCTTTGTGGACAGCTTAAGTTAAAAAAGAGTATTATTACAGTGAATTTTAATTTTGGCTGTAGCATCAGCTTCTTTCAGATGTGCAGCTACGAGCTGGGTATGGGGAGCCTGTGGATGCTGAGGATTGGTTGCCATAGTGCTCATACAGCTGTCCTTACATCCTGACTGGGGCATCAAAGTGCAGCTCAGGTGCTTGTCCTTCTTTGCATCTCTGCATTAACGGTTGGATGGAGAGCGACCCTTCCGTGTTGCTGCTTCACCCCTGGATGTATTTTCTCATAGGCTGAGGTTGTTTGTTGCAGGGGCTGTGTCTGAGTGCAAGGTACTTGGTGAAATGAGTGCTCTGTCCATCAGTCCATGTGCAGGCAGCCCTGCCCGTGGCTCTATGTGGACTAAAGGAACTGTTTCCTTTGTTTCCCCAATTTCTCTTCTGTCTGCCCTCAGCAGAGGTTTTGTCTAGAGAGAGTGAGATCTGCATAGCAGTAGCACAAGGCACTTCACTGGGTTCAGCTGAAGAAGGAGGCATTCAATTGCCAAATCAGTTGTAAGAGCATTTTCCTTCTGCTCTGTGGAAAACGCAGCGTGCTCGAGAGGTTTTGCAGACTACCAATGTCCAACTGACTACTTGCAGGTCATTTCCTGGATAACCCATCCTGGGCTATTGATTTTCCTTGGAATCTGTTGGGATTTCTCTTGCTCAAGCAACAGCATTCAATTATTCATGCTAATGGAAGAGGACCAAGTGTATATTCTGGCTGTCTTCTCCTTTGCTCAGTTCAGTGTATCAATACATTTTTGGACTGCAGAACAAGAAATCCCTTATTAATGTCCTTTGAAGAATGAAACTTGAAGAATGAAACTCCTTAACAGCATAAAGTAAATAATAATCATCATAACTTCAAAAATATTTCCACCTCATGTTCCTTCTCTGTATGGAGATGCAATTGTTGTAGCACATTCCAGGATGAGACAGGGAGGGAAGCTTGTGGTGTGGAGACAGCTTGGAAAAGTTAGCTGCTGGGAACCTGACAAATTCTGGCATGAAGCATATACCATAGGATTTCAGTAAATATCTTCTGTTAGTTCTGGCTAAAGCTGTTTCTCCACTAAGAAAGATGATCTTCATCTCTGGGCTAGAACCAATCACAAATTATAGTGAAAATTGGCAACTGCAAGCATGAAAAGTCATTGATCCAAAAATTCATGAACTGTCTTTCATGTAGTGAGATTTCATTTTGAACTTCAGCTGAGACTCTTCCTATTTGCTTATTCTTGGGTTTGAACTTTTAGGAATGATTTTTTGACTTTCTTTAGCCTTGGCAATGGGAAATAAAATTAAAAAAGAGGAGTGAGAGATAGGTAATTAAAGATGCAGTGTGACCACGTGTTACCAGGGCTGTAAAAGGGAGGGGAGAAAAATAAGAAAGGGGTGTGTGTGTGTGTATAAAATATTTAACCAAAGTTTCTCTTGGTGAACAGTCCATGTTCTGTTTTATTGTCCCATTGTGGGCATTATCTGACCAATTTAAGTAGCAATTTGCAATGTAGCCTGAATTGTCCTCCCCTCTGTTCAGCCACTGGGTACACTGGAGTTTTCTGCACTTCATGAAGTGATCTTTGACCTTGAGAGCTCATGAGAAGATTTCAGCATGTTGTGGTGGTAGCTGGAGCTTCTTATTCCCCACTCATATAATTGGAAAGAGCCTTTAGGTTTGTGTAGTCCCCAAACTTTGCAGCTTCCCAGGCCATTCTGTGAGCTACCCTCGATGAAAGGTCAGGCACAGCATCATATTTTCTTGCAGAGGGCTGTGCTGTGTGGTGGGCAGGGCAGCTCTGCTGCCGTGCATCCCCCGTGGATGAGGAGGGTTGGTGGCATTTCATCTCATTACTTAAACACGCAAAGATTTGATTTGTCTTTGGGGATTCAGCTCGATACTTGGAGCTGAATGACAGAAAATAATATTCTTGAGATCTTCATGCTCTGTGCTTTGCCTTTAGGCTGCATTAGTCCCTGCGTGCGGAAGAGACCTCTGCTAAAAATTGTGTATCTGAGCACGTGGGGTGGCATGACATGGCCTTTTCTTAGTTCTGCTTCAGATCTTTTACTCTCCTTGGTCATCAGCTGCAAATATGAGCTCAGCGAAACTCAGAGAGATTTGATAACACTTTAAATGAGACTGTTTTCCTAACGTGTTTCTAATAATCCTAGTTAAACGTTTCTGTCATGGAAACAAGAACAAATGCTGTTAAAATTGCAGTCATTTTTAATAGTTGCTCAAGATTCTGTTCCCTCTATCTTATTGGAGATGTTAGTTGTGATTTTTTATTTCATTTTATTTTATTTTTGCTGTGCCAGAAAACGGTGGCGTGCAGAGAGGCTATTCCTGCCCGTGCATTTTATCTTGCAGTTTTCTGTATACAGCTGTGATAACGCACGCACAGATCGTTTCTGACAAAAAAAATTAAGCCAAACCTTTACATGACTGTAATCAAGTTTTCTGGGCTGTCATATCTGTTATTCTTCACCTCAAAATCTGTCTAAATAATTCCTATAATGAAGCTAGGTGAATTTTGGGTTATGCAGGTTCAGATCCACCTCCAGGTGTTGATATCCCCAAATTGTTGCCTTCTCCATCCAGACAGTGGCCTGGGAGTTGGATGTAAGCAATAATTTTTCTATCTCAGGAAAAGCCCAGCTGGGTTTTTGATGCTTTCTGTATTTGTCTGCAGTGGAGTGAGGCTGGAGCTGGCCCTGCTTGCCCCAGCATGCCAGGGGGAGAGGCCAGGGGCCTAGTGCCCACTCAGTGACAGAGCCTTCACAGAAATGTGGTGATGTGCCAGATTAACAGCCAAAGGCTTTCAAAGATGGGAGTATTCCATCTTTTGATTGGCCAAGAAATACCCCTTCCCTCATTGTTTCAAACAGAAATGAGGTAAACAACCATCCTGGGTGACTTGTCTCCTCAGAGTTAAGGTACCAGTAGTGTGTCCACCCCTTGCTGTCACCTCTTTCTTACCATACCCTGTGTGCACACTGGACTATTTGGTGATGGTCCCATTGTGATGTCCTTTTAGAAAAGTCAATTAGCTCCATAATCCATGAGCTGGTGGATGTGAGCCCCTGATATCTGATGCTGCAGAGTAATGGCACTTTTTACCCACCCCTTTTCCTTCCCATATAAAGTCACAGCGGTGACTCGGGGACCAGGAGGAGGGCGTGACATTGGCAACCTCAGCAGGTTTTGTCCTCCTGAAACTCACTGATGAAAGAACTATAATGTGTATTATACACTTGATACTGTTCCTGGTTCTTCCCAACTGAGCTCTTCAAATTACAATCTAAATCCATCATTGCATCTGCATTTGTTCCATTCTCTTCTAGGAAAAAATCACAAACTTCTTCCTCCGAGTCTTTCTGAACCTAAATTATTTAGACAATAAACAACCAACACTTTTCACACCACTCTCCCTAACAGGAGCAATTTCACCATTCGGGTTTTAGGGAATTTTTCAAAGTTGTGGTAAGAAAAATACCAGCCAACTTCCTTCTTGTGTTTCAGAGCAGCGAAGCGTTATCAGCTCAGAGCAGCTAGGAAATGGCTCCTGTCACTGCAAACCCTTGCCCCAAAATGACTTGTGAATGAAGATGCAAAACACAGGGTCTTCATTATAACAGAACTAAATATCAGTCCTATTAGCAAGGCACAATCTTTGATGTGAGCAGAAAAACTTCAGCAGTGGCGAAGTTGATGCTGCTTCTGCTGTTACACAACTGTTTGAAGAAGTAAGGAACAGGTTGTGCAACAGAACTGGAACATCTGGGGACTGGAAGTGCATTTTCCCTACATTTATAGCAGTGGTGTGAAAACTGATAATGAGGTAATCCAGCATGTTGTAAGAAAACCCATGAAGAGTGTACCCAAAAACCTGAGCCTGCAGCTCATTAAAACACACTGAACCATAATTTCCTGACAGAGACGAGTAGAACATTTGTAAGACCTGACATTTTTGTCTTTTCTTTTGGCATACAAAGATATTTGCATTTTAGAAAAAAAGCCCAGAGAAAGAAGACTGAGAAGGGTGTAGGTAATTAAATTTTAATTTCAATTTTAAAGATCTTTCTCTAATTAGCTTTAAAAGTCAGTGTCTAAGTAAATTGAGTTTCAAGGTGCAATCATCTTTTTCCTCCTGGATCTCAGTATTCAGAAGTAAGAAGAAAGAATATTAGAGGAAGAGAAGGAAGATTGTTATTTTAAAGGCCTTTCAAGATAAGGATTTAACATTACCTCATTATTAAAATATAACTGTGGCAGGTTGATGTTTTCTTATTTCTGAATTTCAAAGTCATTGAGCAGTCACAGTTAGGAAAATGGAAAACTTCAGTTCTATTTAAAGAAATTGAAAATGATCCTAAGAAGGTAAAGCTTTTCTTTCTTTTACTTTCCAGTAAGACTTCATTGGTGTCTTAGAGCCTTCGTTTTCACTGTTGTCCACTGTTCCAGAGATGATGTTATGTGATGGCTGGGGACACGCTCACCCCTGTCAGGTTTTGCAGGCTGAGGGTAAGAGTCTCACGACCTGTCTCCTTCATCTGCCATCTGTTAGACCACCTCGTGCACTTCTTTCCTGCCACGCTGCGGCCTCTGCCCCGCTCCTGATGGGGCTGCCTGGCAGATCTCCAACTGCATGGGGCAGCGGCACGAGGAGAACAGAAGAATTGGGATTTGTCATGGTTTTAATGTGAGAATGCTTATAAATGTGCCATTTTAAAGCTAAGGAAATAAGAAAACAGAGAACAATATTTTATAACATTGAAAATATGTCTGTGAGGAAGTACATAAGCTGTTGTTTGAAGAGGAATAGCTAGAAGAGTAACTGAAAACAGTTGGGTTTGTACATGAATTAGTTATAAATATCTGGAATTGTGTGAAGTTAACAATGTTTTTTCTTCTCTGTAAGGGGAATGGCAGTCGTGTTTTTGAACGAAGAGTTCTGCGTGTGGAGAAATTAATTTTAGAAGTTGACATTTTTAAGCATAAACATATTTTCAAGTAGAGAAATACTAATTAGCTAAACTATGTCATCTTAAGCTTTCTTGTAATTCTGATGGAGAGAGCTGCAAACACTAAGTAGTTGGTATTTGTAGGTGAGTGATGTACAACTGATAGAGTATTTGGAAATGTGAAAGTCTCTGATAGAAATGTATCTTGGAAGGACAGGGACCTGATGGAGCGGGGCCAGAGGAGGCCACAAGGAGGCTCAGGGGCTGGAGCACCTCTGCTGTAAGGACAGGCTGAGGGAGCTGGGATTGTTCAGCTTGGAGAAGAGAAGGCTCCAGGGAGACCCAACAGCCACCTTCCAGTGCCTGAAGGGAGCTGACAAACAGACTGGAGAGGGGCTGGTTACAAAGGCCTGGAGTGAAAGAATGAGGGGCAATGGGTTTGAATTAGAAAGGAGAGGATTTAGATTGGAAATAAGAAGGAAGTTCTTAACCCCTGAGAGTGGTGGAGCCCTGGAACAGGTTGCCCAGGGAGGTGGTTGAGGCCCCATCCCTGGAGACATCCAAGGTGGGTCTGACAGAGCTCTGAGCACCCTGCTCTAGTTGAGGATGTTTCTGCTCTTAGCAGGGGGTTGGCCTGGATGGCCTCTGGAGGTCCCTTCCAACCCAGACAGTTCTATGATTCTTGGAAATTCCAAACTAATGTGAACATAAACACTTCAGTATGGTTTGAAAATCAGTGTAAAAATCTTAAAGGTTGGAGGCAGTCTTACTCTCTGTGTTGTCCAGTTGGGTGTCATGAGGATTCCTGTTAGTTTTAGCTTTCTTTAACATCTCGAAGTCTGGGAGAAGCAGTACTGTAAATAACATGTTAATTAAATTTCCAGATGTTGAGAAATTAGGAAAAGAGAACACTCTGAATGGAGGTAAGATAAATAACCTAACAGAGGGATAGTGCACATACAGGAAAAATACAGTTTGATTCATCTGGGTTAAATAGAAGCTAACCTAGAAGACTGTTGATCTCAACTGAACATACACGTTCATTAACAAGACAATGATGCTGAAGTGAGGCTATTGAAAGTGGTTTGGGATTTCTGTGGATGTTCTGGATTGAAACCATGGCAATGAACACCCAGATGTGATTATTGTTGACTGTGGATCTGTGTCAGAGTTCAAAAAAATACTGGAAGCTACTCTTTGTAAGACAACACAGAGAGAAAGACACTATTCTGATCAGGTGTCTTCTGAACAGGTTAAGACCACAATAATATTTGCAGAAATGAACAGCAGTAGAGAATAAGGAGAGGCAGAGGTGAAGTTTTGTGCTGTGTAGCACCATTCAGGGGAGAGATGCTGTAATTGTCTATGACACATGAAAAGAAAAGATAGTTCTGTAAGTGAAGGGGAGATAACTAATAACAGGAGGACAAACTTGGGGAAAAAAATACAAATTGCTGTTAAAAAAATTAAAGTTTTGAAGATATTGACCAGGTAAAGAATATTTGCATTTGGAAGTGCTGCAAATTCTTATTAAATAATCATTACTTAAAAGGGGAGTGGATTCTAGGAGAGAGAAAAATACTCCTCTGGGCATGAAGAGACAGTTGTTGGTGTATCTTTTACCCTTGCTCTCGTGTTCAAAAGTATGTTTCTGAAAAGACCTGCAACTGGTGGTAGCTTTGCAGTGCTACTGTCACATCCCTCCCAGCAGCCATCTCCTCACAGCACGCCTGGAATTACTTCTGCAGGACAGATGATGCAGTTATCCAAGGAATACAGGTCTTCAACTCTTACAGCTGCTATGCTTTTAGTATTTTTCCTTTCCTCATTTAAGATGTCTACAGCTGATGTGCACTGCTTTGTTAATCTTGTAGAGAAATGCTGACTTACTGTTAGCTGCTGCTAGGGTTTGTAGATATGCTCACAATCAGCTGGGTTTTGTCTCTATTTTTCTCCTATTCGTAGCCCAATTTACAGTGGTCTTTGGAAATTACCATCACTGTTCTCTCTAGTGATTTGCAAGAATGAAAGTTGAACAGATTTGGGAATTTGAACTTCTGAGGGTCGTAAGGGATGTTTGGCTCTTGCTGTGTCCAACTGAGTGGAAGAAGGAGCTGAACTGAACCTACTGAAACTGGAACCTGAGCTCAGGGAGCTCTGCCACAGTGTGAAACTCAAGGCTAATCTAAATACTTTTTAAGAGATATTTCAGCTAAATACGGACACAATCTGAACTTGTAGTTTCAAGTACTTCAGGCTGAACAAAGCGGTCTTGCTTTCCTTAGCCCCGGGTTAACCCTAATTCATCCTTTCTCCTCGACTCTGGACAAGGATTTGAGTGGTGTGATGAGCTGGATGAGCAACACAGGCAGTAAAACTTCAGAATCTCTGCCTCCTGTCCCCAGAGCAGTTTCCTGATGCAGAGATAGGATTTATGTCTTGTGCATACAGTGCACCCCGGTGTACGTACATACCACTGGGGTCACTCTTGGGGGAGAACCTGAGAAGCTTCCTTGCTTGAAATCTACTCCAGTGGGTGACCTCTAACTAGCAGTGTTCCCCAGGGGGCAGTTCTGGGTCCAGTCTTACTCAACACCTTCATCAGTGACCTGGATGAAGGAATGGAGTGTACCCTCAGCAAGTTTGCTGATGATGCTAAACTGGGTGGAGTGGCTGATACACTGGGGGCTGTGCTGCCAGATGGTGAGATCTGGAGAGACTGGAGAGCTGGGCAAAGGCAAACCAAAGGATGTGCAACAAGGGTACGTGTAGAGTCCTACATCTGGGAGGAACATCACCATGCACCAGAGATGGTACAGGTAGACCTGCTGGAAAGCATCTCCATGGAGAAGGACCATGGTGTCCTGGTGGACAATAAGTTATCCCTGGAGCTGCAGTGGGCTCTTGTGGCCAGGAAGGCCAATGGTAGCCTGGGG
>VWZY01008052.1:262481-301240 GCA_013399075.1 Chloroceryle aenea
TGTGGAGTCTCCTGCTCTGGAGGCTTTCAAGACCTGCCTGGATCTGTTGCTGTGTGGGCTGCCCCGGGTGACCCTGCTCTGGCAGGGGGGTTGGACTCGATGGTTTCCAGAGGTCCCTCCCAACCCCCACCATACTATGAATCTACTCTTTCCCAAAAAGATTTTTTTTTCTTTTAGTGAATCATCATTTTCCCAGAAATCTCTGGCGTGTGGAGAGAAGAAGAATGTCCCCAGTTCAGGTCCACTCATCAGTCATAAGTCTCATGATCTGTTTTAGGTGGCCAGAAATGACCATAAGATCATTTTTCATTTCCCTTAAATTCACTGCACACTGAACTGTTCAAGTTGCCAATGACACTGAGGAGTCGAAACATCAGTTGAAATCTTCACAGAGTAAAATTATCTTGGCTCCCCTGTATAAATGTACATATATATTTTTCTAGTCACTCCCTCCAGAGTGACACCTGAGTGGAAATTGGCTTGGGAGGGTCTAGAATAGCTCTGCTCTGCTCGACCACCGCTCTTTGCGCAGAACGCCTGCTGCAGGACGATGTGTTCAGCTTTATGGATGAAATTTGCCAGCCTCTCAAATGCTTTTTGCCTCGTGAGCATATTTGAAAATCAGAGAAGGTGATGACCCTTTTGAAATAAAAATGGAATTGCTGGCAGGAAAGGAAGGTACAACTCTGTGTTCTTAACATTTAAAGATGGTTATAAAATGGCTATTGGCTGGTTTTATAATTTATTGTGAAACTGCTGTTGCTTTTAATAAAATGAGACTTCCAGTCAGAATTTCATGGTTATGAATATGAGCATTTTGTTATCCAGCTCGGATTTATCCTGCAAATAACCATTTTCTAGCAGAAGTCTGGCTATATGCATAATTTAATGGGATTCTCTGTCGCACGCAGTTCTTTCTGAAGTTACACTGTTGGACTTGGGGTTGAATACTTCACGTCCTTGAATGTTGCTCAAGAACTGAGTTAGTGGTAACTTTCATGATTTTTAATTTAATTTTTCCCTTAATTTTTTAGAGTTTTAAAACTTCCTGTAATTCATTATTAGATTTACCGTTTCAAGTGCTTCTTTAAAAGGCACCTTAGCTACAGAAGCAAATCAATATTTACAGTGCATTAGTGCCACAGAGAATTTGAAGCCTTGTGATTAGAGTTCATTGCTGTTTTATCCACTCTTCAAAGAAACCACAGACTTCAAACAGTATCAGCCATCATCCTGGAATCAGTGACACTGCGTCGGTCCCATGCGTACTTCATCTTGCGGTTTAATTATTAAGTTCCTTTCCTTTGATTTTCCTTTTCATATTTCAAAGTATATCCTCTTCAAATCTATACGTTCAAGTAAACCAGAAGATCGTAACCAACAAAATATTTGTTGAAAAATCTGATCAATATTTTCTTTTTATGTTGTTGTTTTGATGGAGGGTATCAAAACTGAGATGTAGTGGCCTCTCCGAGTAGAACTGGAGAGAGCAACGCAGGAGATTATGGTTACAACTTGGGGTTAACGTAGTGTGAATAAGATTTAATTCTTGGATTAATACTTGGAGCAGCACTGACCATTGCCAAGCAGTGTACACTGGAGTTAGCTCCGTATGCTTGTCCCATTCCAGCAATAAAAAGAAACAATTACCATATGGTTAAATTTCTCATTTACCTGGGAAACAGCGACATCCAGCAGGCCCAGATTATTCTCTTTCATGCTTCCCTTTATTGTGAACTGTAGTTAGCAATACAAATCACTTTTCCTTACATGTGGAAACATTTTCATGTGGAGAGACTAGAATTGACCATGCTGTATCTTTATACTGACAGAATGTCTTTTTTTTTTCTTTAAAGAAAAGAAAAAAACCTTTGGAGAGTTGTTCACTAAATGAAATAACTCAGTAACTCTACCCTTACCAAAATGAAATGGGTTGTGTTCAAGGTGGCTCATCAGCGAATAGATTTTTGTAGAGAAACTTCTCATATTTATGTTTACTCTGAAGCTTAATAATATTTAGGAATTCTAGTGCAGAATTAACTTCCTGTATCTTGGAAAGTCTCTGCTACTTTCCGTGGTGCAGACCATCAGGCTTTCCTCACAAAGCAAAAAGCAAGGCAGTAGTGATTGCTCTCTCTTCTCCAGAAGCGCCGTCTCCAGTTCCAGTTTCTTCCTTTCCTTTCTTTGTTGGCAATTCAACTCAGCTTCTTACAAAAGTTCATCCAACTGAACTTTTGTTTTGTCAAGCAATTTGAAGAAAAAGTGTAAAATATGAGAACATTTTGCTATCACCGTGCTTATATATATAGATGTACGAGCAGAAGGAGCAAGTGAACTCATGTTGGAAAATTGTACTTCTCTGTTGTAGGGTGGGTAGCTGAGGCAAACGGGATAATATGCATGGGCAGCTGCTTGGAACAAATATAGATTGGTATTTTTCTTAAGTGGCACTACATACAGAGCCACTTTCTTGCCCGGGCTAATGTAATAAATGAGAGTGTAGGATCAGGGCTGCGCCGGCACCGCCGCTAATGGGGCACTTCATGAGATGCTGCGGGGCCGTTGCTGGGAGCGCAGCTGTGCCACCTCTGGTACCCAGGCCTCTTGTGATGTGATAATGCAGCTCTTCTTATGCTGCCCATCGAGGGGGAAAGGAGAGGCTTTTCCTTCAGCTGCTTCAGGAAATTGCAAGTAGTTGAAGATGAGGCAGTCAAAGAGCAGCCCTCTGTTATGAGTTTGAGTATATACTGAGTAATCGAAGTCAAAGTACAGTTGATACAAAGAGTAAATGCTTCTTTGTGTAATTAAAGTAATAGTACCTGAAATGTTCTTTAAATTACTTCTGTTATTCACACGTATTTGTGTATATACATGTGTATGTGTATAAATATATGTGTACATATTTATGTAAGTGTATCAATATTTCTAATAGAAAACATTCTTTTTTCTCCTGGAATTCACTCTCGTGAATATCTTTGCTATGAAAAGGGGAACAAAAGAATAATTCTTTGTTGTTCTTGTTTACCTGAATGAAACATTAAATGGAGGGACTGTTCTGGTGTTTGGTCACTTGTGCATCCTTTTAGCAGTGTGTGTCCTGGGTGAGAAAACCAAAAATTCTCACACAGTTTTTGTGTGTGCGTGGCGTGACCGAACCGTATTTCTCAGTGTCTTTTAATGCAATGCAAAATAAGAGCATTTATGTTAATATTATGAATATGTAGCCATGACATCAAGACATTGCAAAGCTTAAGACCAGTCATTTAACATACTCTTGACGTGTTTTCCTGCACCTTCAACTTCCCTGAGAACTCTTTCATCAAAGCATTAGAACATAGTCCTGCTTTTCATTCTCAGCTGTTGCCCAGTGTGCCTTTTCCACTGACTCTGCTGCCATAGCTTTCACCTTTTCTCTTTCCACTTTGCATTCAAGGTTCCCAGTTCAGCAATAAGGAGAAATAAACTGATAAATCATGTCCCCCCTGTTCTGATGCTGAGGGAGAGAGTGCTGAAAGGTCACAAATACAGACAATGAAACTTCTGTTTGGACAAGGATGTGATGTGTGGATATTTGTTGCAGGATAATAAATGAAATTGGAAAAAAATAAGTTGTATTTCAAGAGAAACTAACTTGAATGGTACATCAAAGTTTCCAGAAAGGATTTGACCTCTACTTCTATTAAAACAAACCTCTCTCTTCCCAATCATCCTACCTACCTCCTGTATCGTTCATTACTAATGAAATACTCTCCTCTGTCAGTCACACCAGAGTAAGGGAATCAGGGTAAATCACCATAGATCTCGTTTCAGCTGCCAGGAAGAGGCAAAAAAGAAGAATGCAGAGTAGAAAACAGTCACTTTCATAACTTTTAAGGAAGAAATGGAGAGGGTATTTCAGGCAAGGAGGCTGCTTTTTGCTGCAGAGGCTGGCGTGCAGATTCTCTCAAGCCGGTTGTGCTGGCACTGCCCATGCTGCAGCCGTGGGGCTGGGGACACCTCATCCTATTCCCCCCCCTTACTGTGTCACCAAGCTGTTGAATTTAAACCTTTGGCTACTTGCTTTATAAAATACCTGCAAGTCACCTTAGCCTCTTAGATGTTCAAGCTTGTGTTGTTTTGTTTTATGCAACCACTGATGGCTGATAGCGATGCTATGTTTGGACTTGTAAAGCCAATGAGCTGTGCTAGGTTCAGAGAATTTGATTTTTGCCCTCATTTTCTTCTCGTGCAGCCAAGGCTGTGGTTTTGAGGAAACAGACCTTGTCCTCAAGTTGCTATGCTGAGGTCAATAACTCCTTACTCTCTAAAACCACATTTGGTCAAAACCACCCATCCAAAGCTTGGAAAAATATTTTTCCTATGTGAAAAGCATTTTAAATCTAGTCAGTGTTTATTTACTTGTCTGTTTTATTCTTCAGATATGCCTCTTCATGTCCGACGGAGTAGTGACCCTGCACTGATTGGCCTCTCGACCTCTGTAAGTGACACAAATTTTCCCTCGGAAGAGCCTTCACGGAAAAACCCTACAAGGTGGTCCACAACAGCAGGCTTTCTCAAGCAGAACACCCCTGGCGTACCCAGTGCTCATGAAAGAAAGGTATATTTCTTTCTCCTTTTTTACCTAATAAATGACAAATGGTGCTTGAATCTTGGATTGTTGTTTTATCCTTCTCTCACCCGCTTCTGGTTGATGTTTTCTGACTTGGTGCACCTTGGCCACCAAACCCCACTGTTAGCAGAGGTCTTATCTGAGTCACTTGCATATCCTGCCCTTTGGAGATACTTGGTGATGCTCACAGCAAGGGCTCTAAAAAGATAATTTTTGCCATTAACTGTGGTGGAAGCTCTGATTACTCATTACTCTGCAAAGCAGGGCCCGAATGCTGTGCTGGGTGTTCTTGGAATGCAAATAGGCTACGTCTGTAATGATTTTTCCTGATCTGCATAGAAGTCCTCATGTCAGTGAATAATCTGCATGCCCACAGCTGGCCTGGTCTGTCTTTCTGACAAGTCCCATCATACAAAACATGAATTGCAAATGCTTTCTCTCCTTGATGACATTCTTAAAACTAAACCAGTGAAATTTAGAGTGAGTTCTTCCTTTCTTTTTTTTTTTTAATATGATTTCAGTATCTGTCCATGAATTGCATTATTCCTAGGCAGGAAGCTCTTTTCTCAGTGCATTATTGAAAAAAAGGTTGGTAGAAATACCCTCTTTTGTACAGCCCCTGACATCTCCCATAATTGCGACGTTAAACTTGCAGACAAACTCAGAAGGAACACGTAGTGTATTTTCCAAGAGAGGTGAGTCATTTTCAAAGAAAGTTGCACTTTCAGTTACCCTTCTGACTGCACAGCACAAACTCCAGTTGTAAAATACGCAGCTTATAATAGCTATCTACTTATCTATCTATTTATTATCATAATAATGATAATAATTCTGTGTAGCATAAATGCAAATTAAGACTCCGCAGCCAGGACTCCCACATCCCAAATAAAGAAGTCTTTACTTTCAGCTAATGAACTGAGTAATCTTTGGTGGGCTTTTAGTTATTTCAAAAAACACCTCTGAAATCACGGTGCTCATAGGGAGTGAGGTCCATGCTCTTACAGAGCTGTCAGTTTATCTTGGAATCATCGTTAGGTCTCTGCTTGCTTGGGAATTCAGGTAGGAAACAGTGTATTTTATGTCCCATTGGTTTGAAAAATGTCTTTTATCCTATTCTATTTTGGAGAACAAAAATTATAGTCTGATCCATTTGAAGTGCTAATATTTTTCTGTTGATTTTTCTGCAATGACAATGAGTCTGCACTTCCTTACTCCACATGCATAGATCTGGAAGGCCATGCGTAGTGTAGTCAGATTTCTTTGAGGGCCTGAAATGAGCAGAAATTGGAAAGAATTGAACAAGCTCTAATCTTTCATTCTAGTCTTCTTGCATCGTTAGTTGTTCAGCATGTAGTTACTCCTGATTTTTGAGAAAATATTTCATGTTTACTGGAGCATGGTGACCAAACTGGAAAGGAATGCATGTGTTCTCCCGTAGCGATGGGAAGCAAGGCACAGAAGAACATTAAATCAAGAAGATTAGAAAGAGCTAATGTGGGTTGGTTAATTAGTACCACAGATACTGATAATTTCTTTTAGCTTTTTTGCATACTCTGTACATGAATTCTTGGAATAGGACAGATCACTGAGTGCACTATTTTTAATAGATAAACATCTGGATATAAATAATAATTGCTTGTCTTATGTGTTATGTATTAATCCTGAGTTCCATTGTGCTAGAGTCTCTTTGTCACTTTTTTCAGCATCTTGATTACTTCATGTGAGACAAGATTTTGTAGTGAGTCCTTTTTATCTTAGGAGTGAATATTAAGAGTTCTTTCCTTTCCCAGTATCAACAACAATTTGTTTTGTAGTATTATTCTATAAGGTGCATTTTGGAAGTCTGTCACCAATAACTTAGCAAAGTACTAACACCCAATGTCACAAGTGTATTTTGGTTATATGAACAGTAACAGGTCCTCACTGCTTTTCTTACTTAGATTATTTTCTTCAGCTACTCAGATAACAGAAAGAAATGGCTGTGCTTTGTTCCAGACGTTTTATATTTCATTGATTATAGATGACCCAGACACTTCAAGCAAACCAATGAGAACTATCTTGATTTTCTGCTCAGTACGCTGGGCTCAAGCACCCATCTATCTTTTGTGGGCGGTTGGCACTACGTAATGTTTTCCCTGCAGTTCTCTCTCTTGACAGCACAAGAACATATGTTCTTGGGCTGAGATTTGCAGCACAGTTGTAGATTAGCAACTTTGCCCCAGCAGTATCTTGCAGAAACAAGAAAAGCGTTTCTGGGAGAGTTGCCAAAAGCTTCATCCACCTACTGACTCTCAGAAGTGACATTACTTTCAGCCCGTCACCTCTAAAGAGAAATAATTGACAGGTAGAAACCTTGTCCAATTTTTCTGGAAGAATTAGCAGAGGGAAACTGCATGTATCTGGCAGAAGGGATTTATTTCTTGAGGGCGAGCGAGAGAAGACTCCTTATTAATGTTTGTTTCATTTTGGGTAAGAAGAACTTGGAATGGCAGGAGAACGGGCAGATGCCCAAGCTGAGATGAAATGAAGGGGTAGGAGTGCTGCCGTGCACCAGAGGCTGTGAGGAGCCAGGACATATGCCAGTAGTTCCAGGCAAACAGAAAGGGAAAAGGGCACTGGGGGAGAGGATTCTGTAGAATAAACTCTAGTGCTACCTGTCGTTGGTAGGGTAGATGAAGCAGCACACCAGGCTCTCCCGTGTCCTTAGGGAAAGAAGAGAATGACCAGAGAAGGACAGAGTTTGGTGTGGAGGGACCTGAGTAGGTCCTGCAGAGATGTGGAAGGATGTTGAACTTGAGAAACATTTTCTACTGCAGTAAGTAGGATGTTCTGGTATGAAACCTATGTACTAACCTGGACGTGCTCTCTCATCCATTTCTCCTATCATCTCATTGTAAAACAGCATTTATTGTCAGGATATCACAATACACTCTTGTATTTCATTAGAATTGGAATTGGCAAGATTAGGTTTGTGTTGCTTATCTGTTAGAGCAACTTGAAACCAGGTGTTCCAAATACTATTTATTTGAGGAATTATTATTATTGATTATCTACAAGTTACTGTGGTGTTGGTAACTGTACTCAGCTAGGTATTCCCCGACTTCATTCTCCTGACTCATTCCTACGAGTGGTCTCAACCACATAATGAGGTCTTCTCATCTGTGCAAGCATTCACAAAATTGGCACCTGATTATCAGCAGCTTTAGTAGGTAAATTCACTTGGGATTATTATTTTTTTTTAAAACTGAATATTAAAATCACTTCCAGTTACTTTGTGTGTGTGTGAGAGACAGATCTGTATTACCTGGTGACTCGTGGCTTGACTTAATCCCATCTTTTGCTTCCTTGAGCCATTCTAATGAAACAAGAAGAAATCTCTTAGTAAAAATATCTTCTCAGAGGCCTGCAGTAATACCTGATTTGCAAGCTGTAATTTTGTTTGAATTGTGTTGAACTGCACAGCTGAACAGATTGTATGCAACTGGAGCATATAATGTGTGCTCTCTTTCTGCTGCGGGAAAATGTGTTGTTTTTTTTTGATATTGCTGTTTTCTGTTAATTTGAATCCCATTCTTAATAATTCAGTAGAAAGCCTGTTGGATTAACTAGCTGCCCATAATAGGTGTGAGCTGAAGTAATGAAAATCACGTTTCTTTCCCTCAGATGTTTCTCCTGTGGAATTAGGAGAATATAAATGCAACGACCATATACGTGGCATCTTATAACGACTGTGAATTAATTATCAGTGTGGGTTTTTTTTTAACTTTCCATCTCCATTTGTGGTGAGGAATTGCATATCGTCACAAATTAGTTACCTGCTTTGATCCTGCTTTTCTGAAAGACTTGAGGCTTCTGTAGTTAACCTGCCTTGCTTAATGCAGGGCTATACCAAGGCCAACTGGCTTAGGGAAAATTCCCCACTGCCCCTTTCCTGAACTGGATTCAGTTATTGTTGTATCAGAGAGAACAGCCCCGGTACAGCAGAAAGAAGTGAAAATGTACAGTAAGGAGGAGGGCTCAAGAGAGAGCAATGAGAAAGAAAAATGATTGTGCCTGGGCTTCTGTGCCCCTCTTGATCCTGGGTTCACCCACCTGGAGCAATGGAAGTGGTGTGTAACGTGCTCTGGAGGGTGGATAAGCGACAGCAAACGCGTAGCCACATCACTTCTAATTTCCTTCTCCTTCTCTTTTTGCCTTGGCCATTTAGTCAGTGGCAAGTTTGGGTGTTTGTTTTTTTTTTCTGTTTGTTTTTAAATGGGTTTGTCTGTATATGTGTTTTTGAGGTTGAAAATAGGAATAATTATTTTTAGGATGTGCTGTCTTCCTACTTGGAAACCTGATTTTTGGCGGCTCTGTAAACTGCAGAGGAAGGATTTGATACTGTATGGGAGTGATGTTAAGTCTCATCTAGTGTCAGATCCTTTGCATTGTGTTTGCCTCATCACTTCTGGCAGGTATTTCTGCTGTTCCTATGGGCTGAGACTGCTGAGTACAAATTTTCAGGCTGTTGAACTTGAGGGTTTTTATTTATATGAAAGATGCAATGCTTTCTAATCCTCTTTATAAACAGAATAAATAAGAAGTATTTCTCTAATGAAGTTTGTCTAGATAGGAGAAATGCGTTGTATGAAAAGCTTGAAAATTATTTTAATTCAGCTTTGAGTCTTTTTAAACAGCTTAGTGGAGTTTGCTTTGTCCCTGTTACCAAAGACACAGTATTTGGACAGTTTTTAGCTATAATTCAGAGGATTGAAGAGCCCTGTATTAGAGCTATGTGTGTTAGCATCATTTTATAGCTAGGGAGTTTGAATTGCAGAACATAAATTGGTTAGATTGAGTAGGGAAGACTGTGGACTGAAAGCCTGGGCATCATTCTAGGAACAAGAGACCAAAGTGATGTTTCCTGGCCAGTTTCGTTTCTGGTTCATGCTCCTGCAGAAGGGAGGTGGCATGTGCCAGGTGAACGGTGTTGGTGAAATGCTGCAATACAACAGGATCAGCTAAGCAGAAGTACAGGGTAAATGCAGAGAGCCTGGCATCTCTGCCACAATAGGTTTTGAACCCCCACATAATGAATGGAGTTTTCTGCTTTCAAAATCCAATGCTTTAAACAAGTTCTGAAGGGTCCAATAGCCATGAGTATTTCTTCATCCAGGTTTATCTGAGCAGGGCTTTTCTCTTTCCAGTGAGACAGTCATGATTTTGTCATTTCAGACAGAATTTCACTTAGACTGAGGGGATGGGAGAATGAGAAGGACTTTGGGAGTTATCCCCAGATGATAACAGAATTTTTAATGAAGAAAATGTTGTTATAGGAGAGACATTAATGGAAATCCAAAACCCAGAAGTTACATGCACCAGTTTTCCTTCTTTGTGGTGGTAACTCATTGCTGGCACCTTGTCATGTGATGATGAAATAGTTCAGAGGAATTGTACCCCAAAAGAGTGCAATATAAAATAAACATAGGATGTGATATTTTGTCCTGGGTGGTGTCTAAAATTCATGACTTTCACAGAATCAGAGAGCAGCTGAGGTTGGAAGGTGCCTCTGGAGATTGTCTGGTTTTTGACCTTTCTGGTCAAATCAGGGTCAGGTAGAGCAGTTCCTCAGGTCTGTGTCTAGCTGGGTTTTGGGTATGTACATCTCCGAGGATGGAGGCTGCACCAGCTTTCTGGGCAGCCTCTTCCAGTGTTTGATCACCCTTGTAATAAGTAAGTTCTCAAGACTTGATAGAATAACTTGTATTTCTTTGTGTGCCCATTGCCTCTTGCGCTTTCACTGAATACCCCAAAGAAGAGTCTGACTTTCTTCAGTACAACAGCTAGTAATATTTTAGGGCAATAAAAAATCAAATCTCTGGTTACGAACTCGAAAGTCCTGACTTTCAAAATGTGAAAACAAATGGAGTATTTTTTATCAGCAGCTGTGAAAAATCCTTGCCTGGTGCACAGGGGTAACAGCCAATGTGCATCATTTGATGCTGTGCTGTTGTGTTTGCTGAGCATGGTGTGCACGGACACGATCCAACTGTTTGCATCCAAAAACCAGGCATGATCTGGTGTGTTAAGAAGCAGGGAAAAAACCAACGGCAAATCCCAAGTGAAGGTGTGATTTTTCTCATCTTTTTTTTGTTGTTTTACCTCTTTTTGCTCTGAGTCACCCATTTGTGGAAGCCCATCTATTCAGTTTCCCCTCTGGCCCCCAAAAGAGACACTTTATTGGTACAAAATGCTACAGATCTGAGAGCTGGTGAGGGGCTTTTTATCACTTCTGCTTTGAGGCTCTGCAACTCTAAGTTTGTTGACCAGCCTCTGTTCTTTGTTGGTAGTACAGGAAGACTGTATTTTTCTGCCAGTGCCATGCTATCCCATTCCTCTTTCTGTGTGATGGGTGAGCAGTGTCTGAGTGAGCAATGCCTGGTCCATAGGTGAGGGGATGTGGTGCTGCATCACGAGCTGGGAGTGCCCAGGAGGGTCTGGATGAGCAAGTCTCTCGCTGGTGATGGAGTGGTGGAACGTGCCCAGGTTGTTTGTCTCTTCACTTCAGTAGATGTGCTGTACAGCATCTCTCTCTGAGAGACAATGAGAGCTCTGCTGAAAATAGCAAGTGCTCTAGTATGTGGTATAGGAGAATTGAGGTTGGAATCAATGTCTGACTTTCCCTCTGTCATTATTCTAAGTGAATGTGTACTCTGCAAGTTCCCATGTTGAAATGTTCATCTCTATTTGTTTTATTTTTTATTTCTTGCAGCTTTCCCTGGGTTTGAGGGTAAAAAACTCTAGGCTTTCAAGAGTAGGTTGATAAGAAAGTGTTGGGTTTTTTGTTTATTTGTTTGTTTGTTTTTTAAGAGGAAGAAAAAGTTGGATGGTCAGGTTTAGTGATTTCATTTGGTTTAAGTTCAGAAACACAGGCATATTTCCACTGGCAATAGCAGGATCTGGGATTTGGTCTGCTTTCATCTATTTAGTTGTAACACACAGCCGTGCATTTACAGACTATGCTCGTGGTTCAAGAGTTCCTGAAGATTCATGGATTTGTCTGTCTGTCTTGTTTTCATGGTATCAAGGTTGTGGATTGCTGAGAAGTGCATTTGGATTTTGGCTGAGTGTGTGGGTAGCAAGAAAAAGAAGTTTCAAGTACAATTCAGGTTGCAGGCTCTGCTTCCTTGCAGCATTTTGTCATGAGCCTGCATGGTTTAGTGATTATTTCAGTCTTTTTTACTGTATTTGTTGTATTTTTAAATGAACTTAGGAAAGACAACCAGGCAAAGTAGTCTCTGAATAAAATTCAAACCCATACGTGAATTTAATCTGGATAAAGGAATAGTATGGCTGAGGAGGAGATTTAAAGCTTTAATTAGCAGGGAAATTCAGCTGCAGTAAATACAGGAAGGATTTCAAACTAGGAACAAGATAATCACCTTCTGGATTTCTTTCTGCTATGACCAAATCTGGGACTGAAGCAGATGTCAGTTAGGTTGGGTTTGTTTCACAGCCTGGCAGAAAGGGTGTGATCATTCTGTGCCAGCACCCTGGTTTGTTGCTCTGTGAACAAGATCTTCAGCTCCTGGAGACAGATATAACTTAAGTCCAACTTAAGAGCAATGCCTGATGAGCACAGTCAGAAAAGTCTGAAAATCTAAAAGAAATCTGGAAAAAAGCTAAAACTATGAGGTGGAGACTGATGTGGAGCTGTTCAGGGTGAGAAAGGCCTGGGTGACTGTAAGGAGCTGAAGGTGATGGTGCTGCTGTGAAGTCAGATAAAAGAGAAATGCGCTGCTATGAGCCACCCACCTGGTACCCATTTGGGCCTCTCCCTGCAGGCTGCAGGAGGGATTCTGGCCAAGATCTGAAATGAAGTGCAAAGACACAGCTGCTTGCCACGAGTTTGGAGCATTGCTTTGTGCTTCTGATCTTGAATCACCGCTCTTCTCCACGCTTCTCAATGTAACGAAGAAGAAGGGGAAAAAAAGAAAGTTTAGGTATTCTGAGAAGACAAAAATGGTTACCTCATCCCCCAGCATCTTTTCTTCATTTCAGCACTGCAGGTGCAAGTTTCTAAACATACGAACAGCAGGTTGCACCATTTTGAAGGTATGGCCACTTGAAAGCATCTACCTGAAACTTAAAGGATAGTGCTGGTGGGTTGTAAGATAATTCTTCATTTCAGGATCCTCCTAGAAGATCCTTGTGGAGTTTTCTGTACCTCTTAGTTTCTTGTTTCCCTTAGCTCCCCAAATATACTTAATATTTAACATTCTGGTTTTAAATCTTACCTTCAGAGTGTACTTTTGAAATGAATTTGTTACCAGCTTTTTTCCCCTCCTGCAATTTCTTGGCCGTCCCAAGGAATCAAATGAAATGATGTCGACATTTCTAATAAACAAACAACTCCACAAATGCTCTTTCATCTAAATCCAAATTGACATAAAGCTTTGGATAAATTTGGGAACAAAAGCAAATATCTGCTGAAAATGGCAGCATTGTGCAGAATGACAATATTGCATTTAAATGGCCTTATAGATTCACATACAGCTGGATTTACATGGAAACCCTTCAGAGGCCTTTAAAGTGGCCCAGCAAAAGAGAATATTTCACTTGATTAAAAAATATTACAAGGGGAAACTGGTTGCTAAATGTTATGTGTAGAAGAATCAGAACTGTAGCTTCATGGCATTTTAAGTTAACTGGTTCATTTCTTTTTCTTTAAAATGAAACTATGGAAAGCCATGCCTTTTTAGTTAAGAAGCTTATAGAAATAAAATCCAGCTTCTGAATTATAATTCCAGAATATCAACTGCTGTATGATATTTGGGTTGTTTTGCATGATCTCTTGTGAGGGTTTATTGTGAGATTAATAAGTAAAGAGCGAATGGAAGAAGCAGTTTCTTTCTTGTCCCTCAGTATGAGAAATGATGATATACACTGCCTGGTAACTTCTGGCCGTGCTTGTATACGTGCAGAGATCAGGATAGTTTGGATTTTTCCATTGTAAAGAAGAGAGATTAACAGAATGTTTTGGATAGACAGTCTCACGTGGTTTAGTTTGCTGTTAAATCTTTGCCCATACATATTACATACAGCAGGGCATGCACATGAAACTGGCCATTCCTCATGGTCCCCAGTTACTGCCTTTTTCTTTGTTTTAAGGTCAGGCTCTGCTTGTCAATCAAAGGATAACATGGAATATATGAATTGGAATTGGACAACTCTGGAAATTTCTGAGCATAAGGTGGTACAGAACTTAAGCAGAACACAGGCTTTTCAATTACCTTTTTCCTCACTGGCATCTAATGAGCTGGTTTTGATGCATAATACATTGATTCAATTCACAGAGCTATAGAGGGGGTCATTTCTGAAGATGAATCTTTCTGAAAACATCAGAATGACTACTGAGTGGTCATTTTTCCTCATCTACTTTCACCATAAATAGGGCATACACGTTCTTTTTTAGACTATTGGGTTTGCATCTTCTGCATTCTAAGACAGGTTTACCTGTTGCTGGAAATAACCCACGTTCCAGGTCAGAGCTGAGGGGTGGCACGAAGCTGCAATAATTCTTTAATGGGGAAGTCCTTTTTTACTTAACTCCTTGGAGAAGGGCCTAAGATCAAAGGTTCCTGATACTGGGTAACTGGAACTGGTTCTTTCTTAGATGCCTGGATTATTGCAGTCCTGGGGTCATGTTCTTCCATCCACTTAAAAAAAGAGAAAGCTTTGAAGCCAAACTGTGAAAAGATAAACTGAATCTACGGAGAGGAAAAGGAAAGTTGCCTAAGCAGTAGAGTCAAGATTCTTAAGATTTATGGCTATTTATAAAGAATGACTGGTACAACTGAAGGTAAACTGTTGAAATTTAGTCCAATTTATTGTTAAAAACTGCTGATGAATAGAGAAAACTCTTCCAAATCTGACCTCTATATAAGAAGATTTATTTTTCAGAAGGGAATTTCTTTTAATTCAATACATCTATTGGGTTAATTAATTTTTCCTTATCGTGATGTATTTTCCCTCTAAAATAGGGATTATTTTGGTTTTGAGATAATGGGGATCTAGTTTTTCTTATCCCTCAATTATTTGTCTAAAGTCTAATTAAAAAAACAACCACAAAAAACCCCAACAAAATAAAACCAAAAAACACTCTCCACAAAAAGCAACCAAACAAAAAATTCCAGGAATGTGTTTGCTAGACCTTCAGACAGCATGGAAGATGTATATGTGTATATTACTGCATTTATAAACAGATGTCTGCAGCAGACAGGGATGCTGTTACATAAACTATGGGAATGGTTTGTTAATGACAGCTTTTAGCATCCTGTCTGAGAGTGACACCAAAGGGGGCAGAGTCAAACAGAGTGGAGCATAAAAATAAAGAGCAGCTTTTGCAGTGATTCAACAACAACAATACACTCGTAGATGTGAATTTGCCTAAACTCTGTCAAAGGAAGTTATAATCTCAAAAAGATTATACAATGTCTCATCTCTCATGAACATGAACAAATCCTACCTCAGTCTGAGGCTATCACAAGGAATCAAACCCAAGCAAGTGAGAAGCCTTTCCCAAAGTTCACAGGCTACAAGAAAAAAGAATGAAGAGCAAAAAAAAAAGGCAGTGCCCCAAATGGTCTCTCTTAGTGAAGATCTTCCATGAGAGGTGGGTTATTTGCTGTAGAAATAATAGGAAGTGCAAGCCTGGATTACATTTTTGGCTCTCCTTCCAGAGAATTACAGTGATTAGGTCTTCAATCTGTTTGACTCCTGTTGTATTGCTATCTAGTATTAAAAAACAAAACAAAACAAACACACACCCCCCAAAATTTACCACACAGAAGGTCAAAAGAAAGGGGAAAAACTCAATTTCTTCACTCTTTGGGAAGTGGCCTAGTGGCAAATGAGGTAGCAGATGTGAAACTGTCACCGTACCACGTGGAGGACATTCTGGTGGGGTTAGAGATACTGGGAGTACAACTGAGGGTTAAAATCACTGACAGCTAATAATTGAAGTACATATTTCATGCTAATGTATCATTTCATCCAGAAGCTGCAGACTCTTTGATGAGGAGCTTGTTATATATTGCAACTCATCTGAAATTAAAAGTATAGCAAAATCGCTTCGTTTTTCCCGTCCCCTTTCACCCAACCCTCCAGCAAAGCTCCACAGGGACACCACACTGAACTAAATCTTTAGGTGTTAGATTATGTGTCCTCGTTAAAAACACTGCAAATTGCTGTTATTAAGTGTAGTGCTAATATTGTGACTTGGCAGTTTTAGTGGTATATTGATCAATCTCCATTTCAAACCTGATAAAGCTGACATGGCTCGTGGTCCCCAAAGATGTTTGGGAAAGAAACTTTTTTTTTTTTTTTTAAATTAGGACATTTAATTGTAACTGATGATGCATGTCAGCCCTGGTCTCAGGAGGGCTTAGAGCTGCAGCTCCAGAAGAAATGAGAATTCCCTGCGTGACCCTGGTGGCTTCTGTACCATGAAATCTTTTTCGTTATGGTATTGAAGTTAAAAGTGACACACACCTTTTCCAGTCAGATATGTATGCTAATACTGGATCATGCTGAAGAGAAGTAAAGCCTTCTGGGTTAACATTTGCCTATTGAACAAAAAAACCTCAACAACCCAGTGTGTGTCTATGTATCCATATCTTTATTTTTCTTAAATAGCAAGTACCATTACAGCTGGTTCAGGAAATCCTGATGTCTAAGCTGCAGTGATGTGTTTTTCACCAGTGCCTCTATAGTTTATCCCCATTTCTACATTTGAATTAGGTCTGGCAGTAGCAGTAATGAAGATCCCCTCATAGCTGGGGTTCCAGGTAGCCAGCAGCATTTTATGGTGTTGGTGTGTGCCTGTCTGCAAGGACTGCCTGTGTCAGTGTTGAAAGTGCTGGTCCTTCTGCTCCTACTCCAGCTTAGTGCTTTGCCCCAGTGCTGTCATGCTGGGATACGGGGGTAGCTGGTTGCCAAAAAGCAATGACAAAGAAAGGAGTGGAGGACTGATGTATGTCTGGTTATTTTTCTCCTGTCTGGCTGTTTGACTAACGCTGACATGCGTCGGTGTGGGATTGCAACACTGGTAAGGTATTTTATTCCACTCTGATAATAATATTATTTTGAGTAGGTCAGCAACGCTGGGAAGCATAAGAAGTTGCAGGAACTACATCTCTTGATATTGTTCTAGCTTTTACTTGTGCTGTCAGGAACATTGCTGAGGGACTTTGATGCCTTCTGGATAAAATGAGCTGTAGGTCTTAGGAGGAGAAAGGCAATCTTCTGCAGAGGTGTGCCACAGCAGAAATACTGCAGTAGCTGAATATACTCTTCAGTACAGTACTAGGTATAAACTCCTTGCAGAATTCTTGATCTTAGTGTTGATGAACCAGAGGCCAAGTTTAACTCTTTGAGATGAGATAATTTAACTTGTGTGCTGTGAAGTTTGACTTGTTACAGTGCCGTGTTCCAATGTAAGCAATAAGACTGTCCTGCATGATTCCCATCAGAGACTTAGTGTTTGAGTGACTGAAGAACAACAGAACCCTTGATGAATGCTTTTCTTTCTCTCTGGCTCTTGAAAAAAACTCCTGTGCATGGAAATAGCTGCTGTACATAGAGAGATTTTTGTGTCGCGTAGATAAAAATGTCTTTTTTTGCCTTAAAGTTTATATTAAGCATTGTAAACATGAACCAATAAAAAATGGAATTATCTATAAAGTATAGAAATACAGAAAATAGCTCGTTACACAGGAAGAAAATTTAATTCATTCAGACTAGACGATGGTCTGTCAGTGAGTTATTGTTAGATGACAATAACTCATGCACCAACTATATGGTTTTTTTGTGCATAGAATGATCTTTTGCTATTTCTTTGTCAGGTTTTGATTTTGTTTTTATACCTTCCCATCACTTTGAACAAGAGAAATTACTGTTTTGGCTTGTAGGAACTGGGCCACCTCTATCGCCAGAAGAGAAGAATTGAATAAGAGAAGCAACAGGGAAAAAATCAATTTGTACACATCGTTCCCTGGCTTTTATAGCTCTGCTGAGGGACAGTTGTGCAAAGCAGCAAGCGACTTCCACTATCCCTTTCTAAGCAAGAGACTGAGCCTGTTTCTAGTTTGCTGCGTGGTTAACCACAGGGGAAAACTGTTTGTTTGGTTTGGTTTGGGGTTTTCATTTTTTTTTTTTGCAGTTGCTGTAAGACACAAAGTTCTTGCTCATTTGCAGCAGAATAAACTAATTCAGGATGGTGATTTGTTAGTCAGGTGACTTGGGCAGACTTAGTTTATCTGGTGCTGGTTAAATTCAAGCTTTAATGTCTTGAAATGGAAGAATTATTTTCTACTATGAAGTCTCTTCCAAGAGAAGAGGTTGTCATCAATTAAGAAAGCTTAAGTTTGATATGTCTGGGAAAAGACTGCTCTTGCACAGGAAGCTTTTGAAAACCGTGCTACATATCACAGTTAAACTGAGCCCTGAATTTCCTATCAAAGCCTGTCATACATTTACAAGAAATAAAGTTGTGAAGGATGGTTGTAAGGGATTGATGCTACTCTCTGTATTTTAGAACATTGGACTAAAGAAATACAAATACAGTAAATAGGGAATGGAAATATGCTGATGGAATGAAGGATTGATTTAGGAAAGGGTCAAAAATCTGCTGTGTGCTACGAATTTAAGTAGTTTATAGCTGCCAATGTACACTGATGTTTGTTTATTCTTTTTTAGAGATTTTCAAGGTTCCTAAAAGTGGTAGTATAGCAAAATACAGGAGAACAATCCAATTTTTAATATAGATTCTGTCTCTAAATTATTTGATTTGGTGCAAAGATAGACAAACAGTGACTGGACAAAACACTCTGCTTCTGAACGAAGGAAAGATATTTATAATTTGCTTTTGAAAAGCTAAGTAGGATTTCAGCTCCATGTGCTATTCCAGTTGGAGGGAATTAACTTATGTAATTTCTCAGTGATTCATTGACTTTAGGCTAAGGGTAACTCCCACCCTTAAGGATCTTCCTCTGTGTTTTTACTGGCTTTTAGTGATCAGACTGGCTAAGGACTAATCATTAGAAGCTGAAGAATTTGTACAGCCTGTTGGAAAGATGTGCAGGAAAATTCATCAATTAAAAGGAAAAAAAAAAGGTTTTTTCTTCTTTTTTTCTTTTTGTTTTATCAGTCTCAATGGGATAAAAGTCTCTCCTTCAGCACAACCTCCATCTGCTGCTGTTTTACAAATGTGACTGTATTTCTTTACCTTCAGGCAAATTAAGCAAAGTGTTATCATATGGAATACTAAATTCAGGTTTTGAACTCGTATGGCATGCTGGTGTAAAGGACAGTACCTAGAGCAGTGAGACACCTTTGATTGTAAAATTGATTACATACAGAGACTTGGGAAAATAGTATAATGGCCTCAGCTGTCACTGGCTGGACTGTTGTGTGTTGTATTTGCGTTGGGAGAATGAAACGAAGGAGCACGATGCTCTGAAAGCCTTGCTGAGTATGTACTTGGGAAGTCTGTGCATTAGAGGTTTGAGCTTGGAAAAGAGAGACAGGGAAGCACAAATAGGTGCAGGAGCTACAAACCCCCAAAGGCTTTATCTGCACTTCACGGGCGTTAAGGAAGGGGAGCTCCTGCAATTGAATGGCCGGGCAGTCGCGTTGTCCTTGCGTCCAGCTGGGCCTGTGTTCCTCTTTGTCAGTCTTCCTTTTGTATTCATTTAATAACCAGCTGCATTGTTAATGTGCAAGGACTGGTTGTTTTTTATAAGACACTTTTTTGTTTCTTTTAAACTAGAAAGATGAAAACTACAGAAGCCTACCACGAGATACTAGTAGCTGGTCTAACCAGTTTCAGAGAGACAATGCTCGTTCATCGTTAAGTGCCAGTCATCCCATGGTGGACAAGTGGCTGGAGAGGCAAGAACAGGTAATATATATGCCTATATATATATTACTTTATCAATCTAATCTTTATGCTACTCCAAGCTATTATGAAGAAGTGTGTTCTTATGTGATATAAGCTCTCTAAGCATGATACAAGCACCAGTATAATGCTGACTAAATATGTACGGGATCTTTCTCCTTCCAAAAAACTCCCAAACAGTCATTAAGACTAAAATGGACAGCTGCAATTATTTCATTTTTGAGTCATAAACACATTTTTATAGTCTGTGGAGTGCTGCTGTTCTTCACAACTGATACTAACAGGGTTATTTTAATCTGGGGCGATTATTTCGATAAAAATTGAAAGCTAATAATGTTATTGCAGAATAGCCAAACGTGGGTCACTTTTGACATTGCACTTTGAAATGTCTGTTGTTCTTAACATTGTAAAATACATTAAGTATAAATTCGAGGACAGTGTTACCATATTTATTTAGTGTACCTTTATACAGCTTTTTGTTCGTGGGCTTTTTTCAGACACAAGTAATTCCAATTTGGGTTCTTTTATTAATAAGGTGGTGGTCATAGATGATTAAAGGTCTCAAATTAAAATGACCTGGAAGTCGCTTCATGTATTTGTGTGTCTGAAACTTTCCAAAAAGTGTCTTTAAATGCATAACAAAATGCATCTTTACTGTGAAGACCAGAAATATAACAGGAAGCCCATATATAGGATACTCCATATGTTGGATTATTACCTCATTTGTCTTTTTAACACAATGTGACATGAAAGCATTGACTGCTGCATTGAACATAAATGTGCAATTTATGTATTTTACAGCCATAGGGCATAAAACCAGAATTTGCTTTCTATAGAGAAGCTTCAAAATGAAATTTGCAGTTTGACACAGCCCAAGCTTATTATGCTGTGCCTTGTAAATGGAGGGGAAGGTTTAGAGTCCAACACCGGGCTGGTGTCCTGGGACTGATCTCCTTCACCCACAAATGCCATACAGATATTTAGAATCATAGTATCATTTTGATTGGAAGAGACCTTTAAAATCAGTCAAGTACAACTGTTAATCCAGCACTGCCAGTCACCACTAAACCATGTCCCTCAGCACCACATCTACATGTCTTTTAAATACCTTCAGGGATGGGGACTCCACCATTTCCCTGGGCAGCCTGTCCTAGTGCTTTCCCGCCCTTTCTGTGAAGAAATTTTTAATTACTTTCCTAGTCCTTTTGGCGATATTATTGCTAGTATATGCCAGGATACCCTTGGACTTCTTGCCCACCTGGGCACACTGCTGGCTCATATTTATCTGGCCATCAACCAGCACCCCAGGTCCTTCTCCACCAGGCAGCTTCCCAGCCACCCCTCCTCAAGCCTGGAGCTGCCAGGGGTTGTTGTGACCCAGGTGCAGGACCCGGCCCTTGGCCTTGTTGAACCTCATCCCGCTGGCCTTGGCCCATCGGCCCAGCCTGTCCGGATCCTTCTGCAGAGCCCCCCGGCCTTCAGGCAGCTCAGCACACCCAGCTACCTTGGTGTCAGCTGCAGACTGGCTGAGGGTGCTGGATCCCCTCAGCCAGATCATGGTTAAAGATATTAAAGAGAAGAGGCCCCAGTGCTGAGCCCTGGGGAACACCACTGGTGACCAGCTGCCAACTGGATTTACTCCATTTCCACCACTCTCTGGGCCCGGCCACCCAGCCAGTTTTTTATCCATCAGAGCGTGAGCCCATCCAGGCCAGGAGCAGCCCATTTCTCCAGGAGATTGCTGTGGGCAACAGTGTCTAAAGCTTTACTGGAGTCCAGGCAGACAACATCCACAGACCTTCCCTCATCCACTGAGCGAGCCACCTTGTCAGAGAAGATCGGGTTAGTCAAGCAGGACCTGCCTTTCATAAACCCTGTTGACTGGGTGCTATTAACTATTTTTGTATCTTGTAATTGGCCACAGATTCATTTAAAATTCTGTGCTTTATGAAAAAACTCTGTCTTTGGTCCTTGTGTATTTTCCTCTGCACGTTTAATGGTAGTGGTCGTTCCGTTACTATTTTCCTCTCCAGAGATGTAGAGTTAGTGCAGGTGAGTTTATCTGCTGTCTCTGCATCAGCCTGTGTTGAAATGTTGTTGGTGCCCAGATTCAAAGGCATCTCTTGTGACAGGCAGTTCATGTTTTCATGCTTGTTTCATGTTTTTGAGGCATATTTCTCTGCATCATTAGATTTGCACCCTGGCAGTTAATTAAACTGTCTCAGCAAAAGAAGTTGGATTAGGAATCTTAATAGTGATCATCTTAGAAAGTGTTTGGTGCATGAATATTTTCGTATACGATACTTTATACTACATTTTGTGCTGATTTTGGTCTCTGAACAGCTTAACTAGTTCAGTTTTTTCACCAATTAGGCAAATAATTGTGCACTAGTTGGAATCTGGAAGCGTATTTGTTACCTGAGTTCACTGGCTGAAATCAGAAATTGCTAATATCAGTTTAAGCATGTTTTCTGCTTATTGGGTTTGTTTGTTTGTAGTGGTGGGTGTTTTTTTCTTTGAGAGAGAGAGTGTTTATTCTTTAAATGTGTTAGGGAATCTGCTCGTACCTAGAAGACCAGGTTCCTTTTGCGATTTTCTATCAGCAGGATAATTAATTAGATTGAAACCTGTTTAACAGGAGAAGAAAACCTGTAGAGAGAGTGGGATGCAGCACAGCTCTGCAGAGAGAGGGAGTGAAAGGCCCGGCAGGGGATGGAGTAGTTTCAGAGAGAGATGTTCTTGCACTCTTTTTTTTGGGTTTTAAACTCTACTATCTTTTCCAGTATTCTCTGGGGGTTTTTTATTTCCCACTGGTTAAGGCTTCTACTTCTGTGAAGAAGAAACTTGAGCAATGAGGCTGCTATCTGGCATAATCAATTAATTTACCACCTTCCAGTCTTGTTCCTGTGGGCTCATCAAAGCCGTGAAGGAGTTGGAGTGCTCTGTGCACCCTGCCAGTACGTGTGTAAGAAGTGGTAGAGAGCACGTCTGGCACCAGGGGTAAGGCAGTGACAGTGCCAAGAAACATCTAGGACAGAACCCATTACAGATACCAGGGGTAATAACAGTCCTGGTGTAACCTGCCTTCATGGCTCTTTCGTGAAGACAGTAGTAAACACTGGGTTCATCTTGCAGACTCCAGAGGCTTGTTGTTGGATGAAGGCTCTTCTGGCTTGGATTGAATTACTTCTCTCAAAGCCTCCTTCATCCTTTTGAATCTAAGATGAAAACAAAAAATCCAGGATAGTCTTTGTCAGCTTCTAACATAGATGAATATACACTGGGATTGCACTTTAAGGCAGGGAGGTGTGATGTGCCAAAGAAGTGCAATTATTTTTGTGTGGACAACACCTCCTTTCCTACAGACAGAACTACAGAGCAAACTGAAATTCAGCAGCATCGCAGCCCCTTCTGCAGAGGAAACTGCAAGAGACCTTGTTTCTAGGACATCATTAGAAGCTACTGTAGCAGGGATTAATAAAGGCACAGAATTAGATCTGTTCAAATAGTTGCTAGCAAAATAGTTCTGTAAACATATCAAGTTTTTAGCACCTAAAAGTGGAGGAATGCATGAAGCCCATTAAAATTCTCGGAAGTAATTGCTTTTGCTCCTATCTGTTGTGCTTTACTAGGGCTCTGCTAAATTAGAGTGATACATCAAAGAAATGGAAAAGATGAATTCTGTTTTCTGAGCCCCTTCAGGTATTCTGGTTGTATATGCTGGTTAGCTGTATCCAGCGAAGGACTGTTTCCAGTTTGTTCCAGAGCCCTCTGGTTGTCCACGGGACAAATGATCTGTGTATTTCTCAGAAAGTTTGGTACTTCTCAAGCCCATGAATAATGTGAAACTGTTTTTACCAAAGAAACATTTCACCACTATAAAGCTAAAATCCAAACAGAGTTTTAGGATACAGTTAGGAAGATAAGGATTGTATTTTTTTACTCTTTCAATTATTTCATAAATTCTCCCTTACACTTTGTCAAGTAGCAGAAAAAAAAAAAGTGCAATCTTTAATTTAATCCGGAAATATATTAAAAAAAGAAAAAGTTGGGTTTTGTTCTTCACCTTTCCCTCCAAAGGACTTTCTTTCCCTCCACAGCATCAAACTTTGAGGAATACTTGAAAAAAAATCTTATTTCCTCTGAAATGTATTCATATATATGGTAATATCACTCTTATTTCAGAAATCTTTTTTCCCTTCAGTTCACCTCAAGACTTGCTCAGGCCCTGATCAAATCTGTACTCATGCTGTTTCGTACCATGGAGACATGAAAAGGGGACGCATGAAAGAGTTAAACTTTTCACCAATTCCTTAAGTTTTAAGTACACAGAAGGCTGCTCTTGCGTGGTCATTTTAGTTTCATTAGTCAAATACTGGAACTGGCAGCAATCAGGACACCTTGAACTGCAGCGGTGTATTCCTTGCTGTGCTGGTCTGGTCTGTTTTGCAGAAGGATTAAGAGCACCTGGCTGTGCTGTGTGCTGTGAAGGGGTGTGAGAGCAGCAGGAGAGGGGAAATCCTGGAGCAGGGCTGCTTAATTATCAAGTGGTTGAGCAGATTTGCAAATACAGTGAGATCTCTTCCATTAAAACTAGAGGTAAATCTACCACACATACAGAATCAGTCAGGTTGGAAAAGACCCTTGGGTTCATTGAGTCCAACCATAAACTCTACAATGTTCACCCCTAAACCATGTCCCTCAGAACCACATCTAAACCACCCTTAAACACATCCAGGGATGGTGACTCAGCCACCTCCCTGGGCAGCCTATTCCAGTAGCCTGACTCCTCTTGCTGTGAAAATGTTTTCCCTAATGTCCAGTCTAAGCCTGCCCTGTTGCAGCTTGAGTCCATTCCCTCTTGTTCTATTGCTGATTACCTGTGAGAAGAGTGAAAAGGTGAAAAGCTTGATCTGGTCCAAGAATATTTTCTGTTACCCACTGCTGGTACAGGTGATTGGGTATTGACTGCTCTTGAAAAAAGTGGTACAGCACTTAAAATTGGCAAGATGTTAACTCCTTCCACTCAGGAGCTCAAATGCTGTACCCCCGTGGGGGTGCAGAAAGTAAAAGGCTGCACTTTCAGGGAGGAGTGGCCAGGACAGGCGAGTGACCCTGAAGTGATTGATAAGGGATTCCATCCCATTTATGTCATATCTTCTACAAAGCTGAAGGGTCATGGGGGTCGAGCCTCTTCTTCAATGGCTGACATCCAGAGAGGATTCTGTCCATTCTGCCTTCGATCCCAATACATGTGGTCCTGAATCCAGTTCCAGAATCCATCCCCTAGATCCAGTCTCTCCTTTATTCCCTTTTTCTTCCCCTCTGGGAATGGAGAGGGCTTAATAGAGAGCATCTGTCATTCCTTTAGTGGCAAACACAGCACTTTGACTAAACACACCTGTGGAATAGTTTTGTATATGGAATATGGTCAAAAGTATTACATAATTTTTAACAGCCTTTGACTTCCCATAAGGATGTGGTGGTGTTTGGGTATCACTGATCTGTACATTATCATAATTAAGTGATTGTTCTGTAGACTTGTTTCAGTGTTCTCCCTGTGTTGCATTTATTATTGTATTAGAAAAAAAAATACCATGCATAGTGAGCTTCAAAATGAGAAACCTCTATTTAGGTGTTTCTAATGTGAGTAGTTACATAAAAATATCTAAACTCCTACTGTGTAGTGGTGGGGTCTGGATCTGCATGGAGTCAAGACATGCATGAGCTCTGCTGGATCTGCTTCGAGGCTGGATCCTGCTGAGCTGCTTCCAGCAGCTTAGGCCCTGTGGTGGTGAAGTGCCCAGTTCCCACAGATGCATCCTGATCTGAGACACTTGCTGGAAGGGGTTCTGTATTGGTTCAGAATTCTTCAAAGAAGAATTTCTTATTTTTATGTAGACTTGTAATTCCTACTCCCTGGAAGAGCTGTCTTCTGAACTCAGAAGAGTCTCTATATTCTTCTGTATAAAGCTTGGAAATAGATTCTTCTTACTATTTGTCTTGGAGTCCTGAACAGATCTGAAGCTGTTTTTCAGTGCTGAGGTTTTCAGTTTGTATGAGGCGGGAGGTTGGAATAAACAGCTTTATTGCTTGGGGACAGCTGTAGTGGTGCTGCTTTTATAAACAACATTTCATGCTGGCATCTATCTTGTTCTCCTTTGAAAAATAATCTCTCCTTTCATACTGTGTATTAAATAGACAAGCCAGTTTGGGGGCTACAGTCTACTTTCAGTTCCATGCTGCTGTGTGGATATGAATTCAGTGGCAGAATGTAGCTCCAGATGTGTCCACAGTTTAAAAAACCCAAACAAACCAACACCAGAAGAGCTGCTTTTACAAAAATACAGGTTTTAATTACTACAGAAAAAGATATGCGTGGTGCTCAGGTTTATAATCTCACACTTGAACACTCCCATAGATGTATGTACACATACGTGTAAGTTTGCAGATGAACTGGGGTGAAATTTGAGAAATCATACAGGTTAAAGGGGAACTGGTCATTTGGTTCAAACTTCTGAGAGAAAGAGAGCCTAGATGAGACTACCTAGCCCACTGTCCAGTCCCATCTCGAGAACTTCCAGTGATGGGGGCTCTACCATGTCCCCAGGGAGGTTGCTCCAGTGGTTGATTGTTCTCATTATAAAAAAATAACAAACTAACAACTCCTTTACATCATGTTGTAACCTGTACTGGTTCAACTTGTCTCTTGGCTTCTCCGTGTGGTTTCTTGTATAGAGACATTCTCTGTCCTTTTTGTATCCACTCCTTAAATACTTCAATGTTGTGATGAGGTCCCCCCCAGAGCCTTCTGATCTCCAGGAGAAAAGACCTAACTCCTTCAGGCTTCCCTCACAGCAGTTTTTCCAACCCTTTAATCATTTTCATGGCCCTCCTTTGGACCCTCTCCAATCTGTCCACACCTTTCACGAACTGTGGTGACCAGCACTGGACACAGTACTCCAGGTACAACCTGACAAGCACCAAGAAGACGTGATCACAGCTCTTGTCTCTGCTGCTGTCTGCTAGAAGACCTGCTCTGTTCTGTGGAAACTTTCTGACAAATGAAGACGAGGGGCATTTTCAGCCTTGCTAGAAACCATACACTGCAGTTTTCCTGCCCTTTTGGACCAAACCAATCTCAATAATCCTGTTGTTATGGTAGTTACTGGTGATAGACTTACAACAGCAGAGCTCCCAGTAATATTCCTTTCAATTGCATGGAGATACTGTAATAAGCTTTAAATAAATGACTTCTGTTAGCTCTCTGACTATTTTCTAAATATTTTTTCAGAAGGTTATCATCTCCAGCTTTTTTGATTGCCATCTGCCCGCGATAGCAGGTCAGATAAGGACATCTGAAAATCCCTTGCTGGGCCTGGCAAAGCATTTCATCTAAAAGATATCTCAGGTCTTCCTTTTCTTCTTTGAAGAATTTGTTTTCTTGCTGCATGCTGTCAAAGAGGTTTATCTTCTCTCATGTTTACTTTTTAGTCCAGGCGTATATAATGTAGCCCAAGTAGTTGTTTATAAGAGAAACTCTCTTGCTATTTTCCTAATGTGCTTGTTGCTGCTACCATGCTGCATCCTCAAAAGCCCCCGTGGGAACACGATGTGATTAGCACTGTGAAGCCCTGCTCGTGGCTCAGAGGGCTACTGGTCCCAGTGGCTCCTGCCTGAGTGGGCGAGGTGGCCCCAGGAGCGACAGCGAGCAGGAGCTGCAATTACAGAGTGCCAAACAAAGGCAGAAGTGAAATACATTAGTAAAATTAAAATTTGTCCTCGTTCCCTCAGTGGGTAATAGAGTTAATGAAAATAGATCTAGCCAAATTAAGATAATTTATTTCATTAGTTTACAGCACTGTAAAACTTTCCAGGGCAGTGCGGCCTTTGGGTACAAACCTGAAATAGATGCTGTTCTGCTACTCACTTCAAAGACCACAAAGGTTAAAAGTTTTAAGTGTATTAAAGCAATTCTGTTAATTGTGTCTATAGAGGATTCTCCCTCGCCCTCAGTAAAGTATTCTTCATTTAAAATTCACATTATGCACGCTCTGCATTCTGGCCTTTTAACCAAAGTGCAAATATGTGAGTTTGTATTTAGTGTATCTTGGAGGTTTAAGAGGAGATGCTGTGTTTTTGTCAGTGGTGGTGGCACTGGTACTACGTGCTATTGAAATGTTACCTTTTTTCCCTTTCTGTTTCATCTTCTTCTCATTTTCTCTGCTCTGCCTTTCTCTTCTTCCTGTGTACCTGCTCTGTGGTTTACGGTGCAAGTTTCTACAGGACAGCAGCCAGTTCCTGCTGGAACTGGAGAGAAAGAGGTGCTGTCTCTAAGACCCATCTCCCCAAAATCCCCTCTCTGCTGTATTTTTGGAGTCTTGAGTTGGCCTTTATGTATTTTCAGGAAGACACCATTCAAAATTGGAAAGGTTCCCAAATTCTGGTTTTGGTGTTGATTTGTGTTTGGTGGGATTATTATTATTATTATTAATTATTTTGTTGTTGCTTTTGTTTTGTCTTCTTTCCTTGTTCCTTTTGAATTATAAGAAAACCCAAGATTGATAATTTGCTTGGGTTTGTTGCCAAACTTTTATAATCCTGCATTAGATGACAATCTGGCCTTAGTCTAGCTTCACTTCAACTTAATTTTCAGTTACCTCATCTTGCCTTGTAGAATCTTCATGACTTGAAATGGAAAAATAAGTGCCCTTTTTATTTTTTTCTTAAGTCTGATTTTCTTCCCAGTACAATTTTACTTCTAGATGGCTCATTTTAAGGATATGTATTAATAATCTGTAGTGGAAGTTGTAGTCCTTCCTACAATAAAATGCAACAATTTACTTGGACAGGAGCATGGGTGTGAAGGCACTTAAGTTCTCATTGTAGTTTTTAGGTGAGATTCAGGTAAATCACTTTTGATTCATGCAAGCCAGTTAATCTTAAACAGAATAGTAATAAAGTCAGAGTGGTTATTTTGACCAAGGGAAAAAGACAGATCACATCTGAAGGGGAAATTTATCTTTATGTAATTTATGGAGTAATAGCAGGATGATTTTTATACTTCTTTTCTTTCTATGAATTATTAATTATGAGGAAGATACTTTCAGCAAAGGGCCAATTCATCTTTCATTGATGGAAATACCACAGGTGCTTATTCTTTAAAATCCTGTGTGGAGAGGTCATTTTAATGCCATGCTTCCACTTTGCTGGAAAGGGGAATGGGACTGTGTAATTTAGAGTTAATAATTGAGTAATGTGGAAGTAATTTGTCCGGGTTTTTGTTTTATTTTGGATTGTAAATGTAATCTTGATTTTATTGCTTAAGAATGAGCATTTCATTACTGAATGTAGGACTCACTGGTTAGTGTAATTTATAGGATACTTTGAGAAATGTCATGATTCCTCATGGAGTGACAGAGCAAGATTTAGTGAGTGGAGTTACGTAATATGACCTAGCTGATGCGATATACCATCCGATCTTCATTTATTTCATCAGGATAACTGGACAAGAAAAGAAGATAATAGACCAGCCTTGCCAAGTCAGTCACTGACTGATTTGAAAATAAAGTCCATTCTAAATTTAACTCAAAACTACTTCAAGTTGCATGTGGAATGATCAACATGGATACTCTGCAGGGCTGGGGTGGGGGGTGAGCAGAGAGAATAGGAATTTGGTTAGTTAGGAAATCAGGATGTCCAAAAAAATTGTTTACTTCTATATATGTTATGCAAACCAGGAGAAATAAAAATTCCTCTCCTCTTTCTCTTTTTTTTTTTAAAATTAGTTTTTATTTGATCTGATTTAATAATAGTTAGAAGTGCTTGCATAAGACCTGACAGCCAACAGCCAACTGACTTGAGGCACCAATAAAGGGTTTTGCTGAATCCCTGTGTCGAAGAAAAATCTGATTTGTAACTGATGCAGTCACTCTGTTGAGGGAGGTTCCATACTCAGGATACGCAGAAATAAATTCAGGAAAACTAGTGTTTCCATGAAGAAGCAATCGATTGGAAACATGTGAAGTAAGTGGCACTATAAATATTAATGAACTAAAGATTTTCTGTAATATGCTGCTGTAAAGATTTAACTTGTGAAGTTAAATACTACTTTTAAGTTTGGTCTCTTGTGTGGGGTATTTTAAGAATAAAAACGGTTGCCCAGGTTCCATATGAAGGTATCACCCACTTTGATGCCAGCTGCATGGGATTTCTTTGACTTCATTTGGATTGAAATTTTTGGTGCTTCTTTTTCCAGCCCAGAGACAGCTGTTTATGAATTTGAGGAAAACCAGTTGGCTATTATTATTTTAACACATCAGCCATTTAAAATATTATTTGTCTTCCCAGTTTAAGAGTTAATGTTGAGGGCAGCATACATATGCAAAGTATTTCCAAAATGCAAAACTGTCAGTAAATTATCCTTTAGGCTGGATATGGCATACATTGTTCCAGCCTGTGGAGCTAACACCTGAGGAATGATGCATCCAGTACAAGCAAAACCTCTGGTCCTCTCAGTGTTTCTTCAGCACAGGAGGCAGAAATCCAGTGTTCAATCACTTTGAATCAAAGCTCAATTTCCTCTTCCTTTTGGACACCCTTTAAACATCTTTACTTTCCTAATGGGGAGGAATTCATGCTTGCTTATAATTTCAACCCATTTATTCCAAGCACAGACTAAATTAAATGTCCCAAAAGAAAGCAGTCATATCTGTGAGCATCTCTATTTAAACTTATTGACGGTGACAGCCACTATTCCATCACACCATTTTTATTTATCTTGATTTTCTAGGCAATAATTGTTACAACAAAGCACAGATTTCCTAAGGCAAGGCCATCAGAATTTCTTGTAGTTACACTTTGTTGCTATAAATAGTGTTCTCTTCATGAAGACTCTCTTAACTCATCGTCTCATCAGAGCTGATGGATTTTCCTGGTGATTTGAAGGTCAAAAAAATTGGTCTCTCAGCAAAAGAAGCATCTTATAATATTACACCTCAGTAGGATAGTGTGGATCACAGCATTCTGGGTAGGTGAAATGAATGGGGCTCAAGGATTCTGACATTTTTTCCCTAAATTAACAAAGGTCATTCTTGCTGAAAAGCTGAAGGTGGGGTAGGAGGCACTCCAGCTCCACACTGGTGTGGCACTACTGTCAGAATATACTGGGATGTAGGTTGGGGCATACGTAGACAAAAAATACTGTATCTGACTCTGTGTGAACCCATTCCTGCATCCTTGCACAGCAGTTCCTGATGGCTTTTTTGATTTTACAGCTACGTGTCTGGATGTATTTCTGTATGATCTGCTCTGGTTCTGTCCTGCTGTGGCAGGGGGGTTGGACTCGATGGTCTTTGGAGGTTCCTTCCAACCCCTACCATTCTGTGATGATGATTCTGTGATGATGATTCTGTGATGATGATTCTGTGATGATTCTCTGATTCTGTGTGTGCTTGATGCACTTTGTGCATGTAAATAGGAAAGGAGACACAGTTGCAGAGAAGTTGTGCCTTCTCATGCTGGGTCCCCAGGGGTTTGAGCATGCTGGTGTCAGGCACACTTGGACTTGTCTTACTCTAAAGTCAAACATCAGAAAGTTGGGAGAGCTGGGTGAATTGAGAGCAGTGCTCCTGTCTGCAGAATGCAGCTGGGACTCTGCTGGGGGTGGTGGGAGTCCTTTTGAAAGTGCCCCTGGGGCTGTTTCAGCAGGGAAACAGCAGCTGCTGAACCTCTGCTGGCATGTGCTAGCTGGAAGCTGATGGGTGTGTTGGTGAGAAGTGATACTTTCCTGGCTGATCTGAGTTTGAAGCCTCTAGGAAAGACACGATTGATTTGATTCCCGACGATGTCTTTCTGTTTGCCAGTTAACATACAGCAAAATTTCCTGTTCATTGTTATCATTCAGCATTCTCACTGATCATCCATCTCTATGCTGAATGAAGTACACATCTGTACTTCACAGAATATACTTGTTTATATCCAAGATACATAGAACACTTCATTAACCACCCACTTTAGGAGCAGTATTTAAAGTGCTGTTATTGATGACACATGATATATGCATATCTATATGTTTAAAGAGATCTAAATATAGAGCATGTAAAACGTATGGCAAATGCTTTTCTTGTAACTGGGTTTTTAAATACATTCATGTTGTGGAGTTCTCAATCACTGTGATTATTCTGATAACTTCAGTAATTGTTTTAGAGGAGAAAGTTCCCAGTTTAAACTTCTGCATACTGACAGAGATATTAAATAGCACTTTCTCTTCCTTGAATTTGACTCTGTTTTTTTTAGCCCAAAAAGCAGTAGTCTTTATGGTTATATATCTACAGATAGCCTGAAATTCTGATGATGGCATGGGATGCTGGGTTTGTTTAGTCATGCATAGCAGTATCAATTGAATTCATTTAATGATGAGGAAAATTAGTCTTAAGTAATGTGTTTCAAAAGTGCTACTAATAATTATTAATTTCAAGGTCTGATTTTAAGAAGATCTTTCAGGAAAGGCCAATCTTCAAGCATATTGGTACTACACATCAGTTTTTAAATCTCAGATTATTTTTCTATCCCCATTTCAATACTAATACTCTGAACTAGGATAGCCTTTAAGTAATTGTGGTGATTAAAATCAAGGAGACCTTATATACAATTGGAGGTCAGCAAACCTATTAGTGTGGCAAAGTTTAACCACGTGGAATCTGGGAAGCTCAAGCAAGATGCTTGAATATCATTTCAAGAAGGAGCATTTCAGCAATGCCCAGATAACCAGTTCACGCTCAGCCCTGGCAAATGCATTCTGCAAGTCACCTCTCTTATCTCATGTACACAATTTGGTCGGGTTTCTTGCTTGTTTTTGTTGTTGCTGAAGAGGTTAATTTCACAATTTTGAGTAGCTTCATTTTCTTCTCTTAGTTCAGTAGACTGTCAGTCACTGCAGACATCGCCGTCTCTGTCGTGTTGCTTTTGCACTCTGCAGTACAGGTTATTTTGTGGCTCCAATGCAGCAGTAGACTGGCCCAGATATCACAATCTGGGATTATTTTCTTTGTATATCCTCCAGAAGTAATATTTTAAAGTCACTGCATCTGTTGATACTTAAGAGCATGATTTTTACTTTTTATTTTTGCCAGTTTTTGCCATCTGTTTGTCTGGTTTTTGGCTCCTTGGTTTAATTTTTCAGTTTAATTTCTCAGTTGCGCTGGGATTTCTTTCTTTTTCTCACACATGCTCTTTTTGACTTATCCATGAACTCACATTAAAAAAAAAGAAATTATTTATGGCCATCACACAGTAAAATTCTTGGATTTTTAAAATTTTATCTTTTTATCAAGTCTTTTCTAGTAAATGCATGTCATCTTTGGAAGTGAAAGAGCTCTTATTAGACTTTGTTTAAGTTTGTAAAAATTACTTTGGATTAAATTGGAAGTATTTTGGCGGGAAAAGCTAGCTGGGTCACATTAAACACATTCTAGTCTTTAATACTCATTTAGTTTTTAATGCCCAGGAGGGAATAGTTTTTCTGAGAAACCTGTGCTATAATCATAAGCAGACATAATTCAGTAATTTTCTCATGAAACTTTGGCTGAAGTTTTGGCACTAACAACTTGAAGCTCACACAAGCAGGAACATTTTTGTTTAAATTCCAAGAAAAATATACTAATGAAATAGATTAAAATAGAAACAAATTATACATATGGTATGTTACAGACTGGTTTCAATATAAAGGATGTATCTTCATCGATGGCATCAAGATCTCACCAATTCAGGCATGTTCTAGCACTTCAGAAATACTCTGATAGTACTTGAGTCATTTTCTCTGCTTATCCCTGAGAAGTTTTCCCCACAACCAGTACATTCTGGAAATGATATTTTATAATGTATGAGGGTAACTGTATAGCACACCTACCAAACATTTTGCTTCTATATGTGTTTGTTAATATTGCAAATTCCACTGCAACTTTGATCTTTTCCTTGACTTATGTAGTTTGGCTCTCACTTAAAATAGCATACACTCCTTAAGGTTGAATTTAATGGCTTATTAAAAAACCAAACTACTTTACTTTTAACCTCTTTCAAATACTTTGTAAGTGAGGATTTTTAATGTATTGCTACCTCCTGATCTACTTGCATGCTCATAGTTGATTTTCAAATCATAATAGCTCCCTGCTGCCCTTTGGATATTTTTTTTCCTTGTTTTCCAGTGAATATTTAGCACAGTACTGCACAAAACAATGAGTAAGAGTTCCATTAAAATACCAGCACTAGCAGGTAAAACCATGTTCCTTCTGGAATACGTGGCTCCTGTAATTGGTAGTAGCCTTTCTGTTTGTGTGGGCTGCTTTGTTCACTTGGGAAACCAAGTTTTTGAAAGGAAGTGTTGCTATGAAATTCCACGGAGTGGAATTAGTTGTCTACTGCCCACGTATGCATATAATTTTTCCTAAATCTCTTCTGTAACCATTTTTTGCTAGGTTACAAAACTTGGAGAACGTAGTGGGTTTTCACCGAGTGATTGGAGCTTTTGTTCCCACTCAATTCCTGTTGTGTTTTTCTGAAAGCTTTTTGTTTGGGGGAAGAGGAATGTTAGTACCTTATTTTAAATCCTCAGTTGGCATTAAAAGAGAATTAAGATTTTCCATTTTTACGAATTGAGATTCAAAGAGACCCCATTTGAGTCGTACCAGGATTGATTTAAAAGTCATATTTAAAAAAAAAAACAAACATTTTTTCTTGGCTCCAAGGATTTTATTTCTACCAGGTTTAACTTCCTGATTTCCTGACAAACATTCTGTTACAGCAAGTAAAGGGAAAAGCTGAGTGAACAGACCAACATCCACTTGCCAGTGTGCTGTGAGATGTGCTCTTCGTTTCGACACTGTAGGAGTGCAATTGGTTTAGAGTTGATAATATGTGATCAAGAGACTGCTGATCACTTGTTTTTCTGTGGCTTGAACGTTAACAAGTTGTATGTTTTCAGTTGGGAGTAGAAATTAAGAGTACTAGTGAAAGCATTCTACTTGCTACAATTTGTTTTCCATAGGGCTACTTAGAAAATGCCAGGAAAAATAGTCTCTGCTGTCTTTTTTTCTTGCCTTCCACATGGAAAACAAATTGTTCCCGTGTTCTCACGAGATGGAGCTGTAGTAGTATGTGAGCAGAAGTGTTCAGGCATTTTTCTTTCCATAGTGTTGGTTTACTTTGGGCTGAGACAGTTTAAGCAGTATTAAGAGAAGGGGATTCAAAGTGCAGTGATGAGAGCAATCCATCTGTTTCCAGCAACAACCCTCCTAAGCTGGAGCCTTGCTCCTGCCTTGAATCTGAACTGACTATTTTGGATAACCCATACTCGAATGCCAGACACTCAGCTGTGCTTTGCTAGAGATTTTAAAAGGCTTGAGGGGAGCTAGATGTAAACTTTCACGTTAGATAGTTTCCCAGCTGACTGGTACGTTGAATTCATTGAGAATAGGAAGGGCTGGTTCAATTCATTTCCATCCCTTGTATCTCACTCATTTTCTGCAACGATGCATAAGGATTCATTACCATAGCAACAGCGTTTTAGCTCGTACTGCTGTGAACGTGGTTAATAGAATTATCTAGTCATTTTAAATCCTGTTATATTATTAGGTCATCTGAACCATCCTCTTGCTATGTATTGAGTTATTCCCTGTAGCCTATCTTGTAGTTCTTTGTCCATGCTGCTTTTACATGTGCTGAGCAGTGGAGATTCTGCTTCTTCCCTTGGGAGACTTTTGCAATCTGATATATCACCCCATTAAGGATTTTCTTCTGATATTTAGCCTCATTCACCTCCTTTTTTCCCAGCTACGTGGATTTGGACCACATGGAAGTTCTGTTCTGATCTTCTTCCTTATCCGGCTTTTGTAAATAATCCTTCTTCTTTACCTGCAGCAGAATATAACAGCTCAGTCCTCGTGCATTTTAGGATTTTCTTATGAGGAAAAACAGGTTTCTAAACCCATCATCTTTTCTTTTTCTTAACTCTCTCATTTTGGAAAGAAAGTGCTTAGTACTGAAATACTATTTAGATGACCTGAACTGTGTAGACAAAGAGCTTCCAACTTTTTAGTGCTTAAATGTGTTCACTTCAGCATATACTCTGCTAGATTGTCAGTTCTTATGTGTGCATCTGTGCTTCCCTCCATCTGATGTCTACAGTAGTGTGTGGGGAGTGGGAAGATGAAGTTTTTTCTTGTAAAGCTTGAGAGATCTCTCAACTCTTCGCCACAAGTCAGCCGTAGTAACCTCAGTCAGCCCTTCTTGTATGACCAGTCTTAAATGTGGATGGACACAGATAGCTCTGTTCCACCTCAACATCTTGGCTTGCACACTTTATCCTCTCTGCTGATTTACTGCGGTTCAAGCTCGAGTACAGGAAGTTCCACCTCAACATGAGGAAGAACTTCTTCACTGTAGGGGTTACAGAGCCTGGAACAGACTCCCCAGAGAGGCTGTGGAGTCTCCTCCTCTGGAGACTTTCAAGCCCTGTCTGGATGCATTTCTGTGTAATCTGCTCTAGTGTTGCCCTGCTCTGGCAGGGGGGTTGGACTCGATGATCTTTGGAGGTCCCTTCCAGCCCCTGCCATTCTGTGATTCTGTAAATCCTTTTTACCTACATTCCACATCTTTTCCACCCTGAAGAGAAATAATTTCTACTTGTATCCAACATTTAGGTTGGCTCGAATTGTTTTAAAGCAAGTAAAATAAAGTTCTTTTCCATATAATGAGGCCAGGGGTTACCTGCAGATATATTAGATCACTGTCATACTCTGTGGTTTGCTTTCCCAGTAGGTTTTGTTGATATGGTAAATAAGACAGAAGACATCTTTCCAGTAATTTGTTATTCTCAGTGGTACTTAGGCTTCTAGACTAATTTTCTTCATTAATATTTGATGTCCTACAGTTGCCCATTTCTTTTATTGTTACTCGTCTACAGTATAAATGAGTTTGTATTCCATTCATGTTCATCCAAACTACCCCAAGAGGGCAGAAGACTGAGAGTTGCCACTTGAAATAATTCCTAGAGCTAAATTTGCTGCAGAAATACTTGATGCTGCAGTAAAACCCAGCTATATTAAATCTACCTTAGTAGCATCATCAACTAATTCTTCAAGTTGTGGTGATTTTTGCTGGGTTTTCTGGTTTCCTTGAGAGGTGCTGCTGGTTTTTCCAAGATTCTTCCCTTTGCAGCTTAGACTGGACTCATTTCTCAGAATGCAATTTCTGAGCTTTTATTCAAGCTTCCATTTCCTCAGTCACCAGCTTCTCAGCCCACCCGTGTGATACATCTATCCACAAAGCCTCGCAAAGCTCATCGATCACAGTTTAAAAGATTGCTTAAAACCTAATTTACATTTCACTTGCAAATTTCATCACTTTATTTTTAACTTTCTCATCCAGATTATTAATTCTTTCTGTAACATTTTCTCACTGCCAAGTCCCTTAGTAAGGTATTGGCTTTTCTATTTTAAAGATTGTTTTAAAATTCTTTTGTGTTGATGTCCACTCTTCTCTTTCTCTGCTTCTTGTTGCCTTCAACCTGCTTATATGAAAAGAGAAAAGCAAGTGCATTCCAGTTATTGTAAAGGTTTCTGCTGCCTACACTGTCTAGAGTATGCATATTTCTTTCAGATATTTCTTTAAGTTTTGTTGTTTGTTTCTATTTTTTTTTATTAAATCAGACTCCTAAATGTTTATAACTTCTAACATGAAGGAATTATTCTGGGCCTGCAAGTAGCTGAGGATAGACCTCAAAAAAACCAAACCCTTGTCAACCTGCTGATTACAGCAAATAAAAATTCATAGGTTTTAAACTAATGGTTTTTTCTCCCTTCAAATGATCTCATTCTATGAGAACACTGTGAGCTTTATTAATTCCAGTGACAAACCACAGCCTTTGTGACAGAATCTTCTCATTTTTATTTCTTTTTCTGTTAAAGTGGCCTCGCCTTTGTACTGAATTGGTTCTTAATTATAAGATCTAGTGACCTTTATTGTATTTCAGAGGTTCACTCTGGATAGACTCCTCAAGACCTGAGTTCTGTGATGATAAAACTGATGATTTTCTCCTTCCCATTTCATCAGGAATATCAGGAGGTGTCTTCATTTAGCCAGCTGTTCCATCTGACATATACCCTGCTGCTCCCCCATGGAAAGGGGATTCAGGGAATGGAGACCTGTGGGTTGAAATGGAAACCTGTGGGTTGAAATGGAAACCAATTCAATAAAATAATCACAAAAACTAATATTCATACTGATTAAGTACAAAAAGTTCTACTCAGTCCCTGTAGTGGTCACGAGCAGCACCTCCCAGCAGAGATGCTGGATAACAAGCAGTATGAGTGAGCATCACAGCTCCAGTGAAAGAGTGATGGTCACAGAAAACAGGAGAGTAGTCCTTGGGAGCAGAGTGATGGGTGAGACCCTCCGGGGATGGTGGCCATCAGGAGAAGGGGCTGTCCCTGGTAAGCTTTCCAATATATATTGGAGCATGATGTCTCAACTTCAACTTCCCAGACATCTGCTAGAAATACAGCACAGAAGAGAGGAAACAGTCCAGGAGGTTCTTGGAGTGTATGGAAGAGAACTTCTTGACTCAGCTAGTAAGTGAGCCACCAAGGGAGGTGCCTTGCTTGACCTGCTGTTTACTAACAGAGAAGGTCTGGTGGGTGATGTGGTGGCTGGAGACCATCTTGGGCTTAGCAACCACAAAATGTTAGAGTTCTTAGGCCTTGGTAATGTAAGGAGGTAATGTAAGGAGGGGGATGACTTTAGCCTGTTCAGGTTGCTGGTTAAAAGAGTCCCTTGGGATATGGTCCTGAAGGTTAAAGGAATCCAGGAAGGCTGGGCATTCTTCAAGAAGGAACTCTTAGAGGAACAGGAGCAGTTGTCCCTGTGTGGCATAAGACAAACTGGAGGGGAAAACAACCAGCCTGGCTGAACAGGGAGCTTTGGCTGGGACTTGAGAAAAAAAGGAGAGTTTACCACCTTTGGAAGAAGGTGCAGGCTAGTCAAGAAGAGCACAAGGATTTAGTTTGGTCATGCAGAAAGTGCATTAGGAAGGCAAAAGCTCAGCTAGAACTCACTGTGGCCACTGCTGTACAAGATAATAAAAAGTGTTTTTACAAATATGTTAACAACAAAAAAGTGCCAAGGAAAGTCTCCATCTATTATTGGATGAGAAGGGGA
>VWZY01008052.1:301702-427714 GCA_013399075.1 Chloroceryle aenea
GTTATGCCAAGGGAAGTTTGAATAAGACACTAGGAAGAATTTATTTACTGAAAGAGTAGCTAAGCACTGGAACAGGCAGCCCAGGGAGGTGATGGAGTCACCATCTCTGGAGATGTTCAAAAACATGTAGATGAGGCTCTTCAGGACATGGTTTAGTGTTCATGGAGGTGTTGGGTAGATGGTTGGACTTAATGATCTTGGATGTCTTATCTAACCTTAATGATTCTGTGATCCTATGTTTATGATGTGGCATTATTTCCATTGGGTCAGCTGCCCTGGCTTTTGCTTCTCCTAGCTTTAGCACCTGGCTAGCTTGAAGCTGCTAAAGACTTGGATCTCTATGGAGACCCCCATACTGTGGCTGGCCATAAATAAAACCAAATTGCCTTGCCAGCTTTGTTCTCACCAAATCAGGTGCTGCAATCTTCTCAAAAATANTAACAACAAAAAAGTGCCAAGGAAAGTCTCCATCTATTATTGGATGAGAAGGGGAGTATGACCACAAAGGGTGAGGAGAAGGCTGAGGTACTTATGTCTTCTTTGCCTCAGTCTTTAATAGTCAGACCTGTTATCCTCAGGGTGCTCAGTCCCCTGAACTGTAAGACAGGGATGGAGAGCTGGAAGAAGCAGAGGCTGAGAGGACACCGATAATGGCCTCTTCCTAGTAACTAATGAGAGGACAAGAGAAAATGGCCACAAGTTATGCCAAGGGAAGTTTGAATAAGACATTAGGAAGAATTTCTTTACTGAAAGAGTAACTAAGCACTGGAACAGGCAGCCCAGGGAGGTGGTGGAGTGACCATCTCCGGAGATGTTCAAAAACATGTAGATGAGGCTCTTCAGGACATGGTTTAGTGTTCATGGAGGTGTTGGGTAGATGGTTGGACTTGATGATCTTGGATGTCTTATCTAACCTTAATGATTCTGTGATCCTATGTTTATGATGTGGAATTATTTCCATTGGGTCAGCTGCCCTGGCTTTTGCTTCTCCTAGCTTTAGCACCTGGCTAGCTTGAAGCTGCTAAAGACTTGGATCTCTATGGAGACCCCCATACTGTGGCTGGCCATAAATAAAACCAAATTGCCTTGCCAGCTTTGTTCTCACCAAATCAGGTGCTGCAATCTTCTCAAAAATACAGCTTTTCTGAACAGAAAATTGTTTCTGTGATTCAATCCCAGTGAAACCAGGTCAGTAGGCCAGTATTGTCCTTCTAAAATGTGCTGGTGTTTGAGGAAGTACAAGATACACTCCAGACCTAACTTCTCAAGGACCAGAGAAAAGCCTGCTGGCAAATTATTTATCTGTTGTAGTGGCCCTTGCTCTGTCCTTTGAAACAGCCAGGGCTGGCCATAACAAGGTACTGGGATAGCACAGTTAGTGAGTCTGAAACTTGATGTATTCTGTGAAACTAGAAAAGTGGAAATGCCCAAAGATCCTGCCCAGGGATGCAGCGGAGGAAGTTCTCAGGGCAGGTTGATTTCTAAAGGTGCTTCTTACTGGAACCCCAGCATTTGCTTGTTCTCCAGGTTTCTTTCAAGCTTTCCTTTCAGTTTAATGAAATAAACTTCAGCCTGGTAGAATAATAGTGCTTGCTTTGCCCTTGGTTTCTTAAAAGTAGTTTGTTTCCAGTTTCAGAATGTGCCTATGAAGAGTTAAAGCAAAATAAACATTTCTTCAAGGAGGCCTTAGCCTGGACTAGCTTCATTGACTGGCTCATGTGGGATTCAGATGTGGTTTATGGAAATTGATAAGAAGTTCCTGTACATTTCAAAACCTTCAGCTTGGCTTTAGATAGTTTGTAACTGATGAAGTGGCAATGAAAAAAAAACAAACCAGCGTTTAAATGTGGAATTTAACAGTGTCTACCCCTTTTTAATCCTATTTGACACAAGTTATTCTGGTTCCTTATCAAACTTTGTTCCTTAACCTTAGAAGACTGTTATGTAGATATCTATGTGTAAAGTGCTGGGACTTTTTGGTGAAGGAAAAAAAAGAGGTACGTGCCTCTCTAGTGTATGTATGACTACCATGCTTCACCTTATTACTATTTTTGGGGGGTGGAATGAATGAAGAGGAATTCAACCACAAAATCTGTGAGGTTTTTATTTTTTTTTCTTCTGTTTATGCATCTCAGCTCTTAGTGAACTCAGGAAATAGCACTTCAAAGCATTGTTGTGCCTGTCTTAATTTGGTCTCCTTGAAGGAAGATGATGGAATTTGGGTAATTTGTATGAAGTTGTTTAGGTAACTGCTTATGTGGTGACAAATGAAGTTCTGCTGTAGATTAGAAGCTGACAGGAAGCAAAACAAATTATGGAAAATAGGTCAGCAGTATACAAGGGCAAAAGGGATTTCTTCCTGGAAAGCAGGCTTGTTTTGAAAGTGGGGGAGTGCTGAGATGGCAGCTTGAGTGAATAAGACACAATTATTTAGATGAGTTGAGAATAGGTATGGTCTTAAAGGAGGCAGTAGAAGAGGGATGAGATTGGCTACAGAGCAGTGTGAGTTGCTGAATGTTGAAATGAATGCCTTGAGCTGTACATGAAACTGGAGATGATAGATATCCTTCCACACAATGATCTGAGACCACAGCGTAGGAGATTTTAAGTCCTTGCTGTCTTGGTCAGGCTTTGCTTCCTCCCTTGTGCCTCCCTAAGCTTTTATGAGACTGTTAATTAGACTGAACTGGACCAGCCTGGGAAACCTAAACAATTAAAATTGGTTTTATTAAACATTAATTTTAATTTAGCTCTTTTGTGTAACGATACAAATGCTTGAAGGAGCAGGAAGGAGGAGAAGGTGGACAGAGGGATCCAGTGATGACCATCCAGGGAGTGGAAAAGATGAAACTGCCTCTTTCAACAAACCACATCTGTGGTTTGAGCTGTTCTTGCAGGAAAAAGAAACGCCAGGCTGAGGTGTTATTGTGGGCAACACAATAGAAACACGGTTGCTTGGATATACTGCACCTCAGTCACGTGCTGAATTCAGTCCCTACTGCTTTGACTTGGGGCAAAAAAGGGAAAGAATCACAAATGGAAAAAAGGACTCAGAGAAGAATTGTTCCAAATGAATAATATTGAGAAGATGGTCCTTCTGGTGGGGAAAAAAAGGGCATGAAATGAGTTCTTTTGTTTGAAATGCCTTCTGTTTTGCATAGTGTACAGTTAATTTGCAGAGTGCTTCTGGAGCTGTGATTCTAGCACTTGTGTGATGTCCCACACCCGTTCCTCAATACATCTTAGACAAACAGGTTTGCTGTTGTGGTCCCTGGAGAGCTCGGTAAGGTGGAGGTGATGGTGCAGTTTGGCCACTGCTCGTGTTCCATCAAGAGTTGTGAAAGAGTTTTGCGTGAGGGCGAGTGGTGGGCACGTGCTGGTGTGGGCTGGGGACAAACCACCCTGAGGGAACTGGTGGTGTCTCTTCAGCCTTTCTCCAGTCACCAGCCTCCAAGGGGAACGGGACCTGTGGTGATGTCTGCTGCCCTGAACAGGGAATGACTTACTATCTGCAGTGATGAGTTTAGATGCTCTTTGATGTTTTCAGAAATGTGCTTAGTGCTTTTTTATTTTTAAAGTGCTATTTTTAGCTTCTGGCCTCTCTGGTTAAGTTCAGGAGCATGTGTAAATATTTTACATTCATAAGTGTAAAATCAGAGTGTCTCAGAGAGATCACCCAAAGCTGAAAGCATCTAAGGCTGGAGATGAACCTCAAAAATATGAAAGGAAATACTCTGTGACTCAGTTTCCTCAAACCAAATAAGAATTTGCAGAATAACTTCTGATCTTCTTCCTGAGGGTGCAGTGAAGCTAAAGTCATTATAGCCCATGAAGAGCTTGTGCCAGACTGTGCTGGAGGGCCCTGCAGAAGTACTGAGTACTATTTATTTTAAATTTGATTTAATGCTTTTGATTAAAAAATTAATAAAATTGTCATAGACCAGATTGCAACCCTGTAGGCACTTGGAATGGAACATTTGTAAATGAAGCATTTACTGAGAAGTTTGAAATTGTTTTTCATGTCGACTTCAGCAAAACAAATTGAACAAAGAACAATGAGAAACGCTGTAGTATTTTTCTGTTATTAAAATGGTGAATTTGTTTGGTGCCTAAGGTAAAATCCATGTTGTGCAAAAGACCAAGGAATCAACTGCTGTGGCATTAACAGGGGAACTGGATTGAAGCAATTCTGCAGTGTTTCTCAGTGAAGGATGAGGTGGAAAGCAAGAAGCGGCGCGCAACGCCGCAGTTCGGCAGGAGAGGAGTGGAAGACAAAACTGCAAAGTGGCAAAATCTTATCCCTCAAACTTGGCACAGGAGCAGAGAGCAGGAGTGAGAATCGAAACAGTGAGAATAAACTTTAAGCTCTGCAAGTTAAAAGAGATCCCTTAGCTCACGTGTGTTTGTCCATCGGCATGGTGTGGGACACAAAGTCCTTTAAACCAGAAAGAACAGAAAGAGAGGTATTTTTAATTTCCAGCAGTAGGAATTGAAATCCAAAAAGTCATGAATGGAAGCTACGTTTTAGGAAGTCCTAGCAAATGAGGTGTTTCAGTGTCTAAATGAGAGGAAGTCCATGGATGTTTTTAAAGCAAGATTATAAAATAGTATAAATCTGGTGCTATTTTTCTAGTACTCTGGGCAAAAATAACAGGGTGATTTTTAGTAACACAAAAGCAAAACCTTTGAAAAGTATGTCATGGTGTTGGGTCAGAGGCTGGATTTGATGTCAGAGGCCTATTCCAGCCACAGTAATTCTGTATTTCTTCTAACTGAGATGAAATTCAAAGTTCAAGAATACATGCCAACTTCAAACTCCTCCCAATGTGGGGACTTTAACCTTATTGGAAACCAGCTATATTAAATTTTTAAAAAGCCAAGTCTTCAATAAGCTTTCTGATGTCATCTCTAAACAGTCCTGAGCCATGCTGAGAAAAAAATCCAGAATTGAATTTTGTTATTAAGATGCCTGTGTGAGTAAAATGCTGCTTTGTGTGATGGAGAACAGAGGGCTATACTTTTAGCTTGCTTCTAAATTGACTCTTACGTTCAGTACTCGAGGGGATCGAGCTGATCTGTGCTTGGCTGAAGCTGGCAAAATCCTCACGTGCTGATACAGATCTGCAAATCAGGCAACGAGGGACTATTTCAGATTAAAAAAAAAGAAAAAAAAGAAGTGAAGGAGGATAAAAGAGCTGTGAGACCTGTTTGAAAATTGCCTAATGACAAATTCAAGTTGCTAAATAAGAAATGCTTTTTGGATCTTAAAAAAAAAAAAGAAGAAATCCTCAGAAGGATGAAAATCATGGTCTTTGAAAAGGTGAGGTGAATAATAATAATATATTCAGGAGTATTACAGGGAAAATGTGAAGTGATTTATGCAGAATTTTCTCCTTCCCTTTGTGTGGATATCAAGGGGAAAACTCTGACTCATCTATAATACATCTCTGCAGAAGTCTTTCAGATCTCTAAACTTATAGGTGGAGGCGTGTACATTTGGTTTTCTGCAGGGGGAAAACGTCTGTGTCCCAATTTCATGTATCCATTGGCATTTCTGCAGTCATAACGACTTAATAACTTCTTTTTTATTGTCTACATACAGAATTTGCTAACTTGTCAGATTAAGGAAGAAAGTATTTCAGATTCTGCTGCTCTGCATTGGTTTACAAGCAGGTGAACTTAGTGTGGGTCTATTTATAGGAGAACTAATGGATGTGCCTAACTTGACCTACTTTAGACTACTCAACAGAAAAAAACCAAACCCACTGGAGTTGTGCTGCTGTCATGTATTTTTTTTCTTACCTTAAGAACCTAATAATGACTCTGCTGTTGTAGCCTTCTGAATACATATCTATGTTTAGAAGCATATATATTTATTTCCTGGATGCCTTCGTAAGGCTCCATGTTCGAAGTATATTTAGGGGTTTGTTTTCCTTCCATCAACATCAACTTCTCCACATAAAATAAATGGCAGTTGTTGTGGGGTTTCTTTGGTCTTTGCTCCTCCTGTAGTGCCAGATCTGTATAACGTGGCATTGTGGAGTAGGAAGAGCTCAATTTAAAGAAAACTAGACCACATTTTGTAGAAATCACTCTTGTTTTTAAATACAGGGGAAATTCTCTCTGTATTTGTAGGTATTAATATATATATAATGTAGGTATTACATGAGTTAACTAGAGGTGGTGGTGGTGGCACCTCAGTTGTACGTATCAGTTAACACAATGAAAGGGAAAACAAATGATCTATGAAGTCATCAACTGGAAGTGTCTTTGTTACATCACAAGTGCCACGCGCCTGTTAGCTCTCCACGTGGGGGATGTCTCTGTAGCTGAGGTATTTCTGTGGTATTCAGGGTAAATGATAAAAGAGTCTGCACAAAACCAGGCCTGGCATTTGGGCCAAACTTTGCAGGGGAATTTAATTACAAGTTGACCTCTAACTGTAGCCTCATTTCAAAGAAAGCTGATAACTAGTCCCATTAAAAATATTTCCCGTGACTCTGACATCAAAGTATGACTTTGAATTTGTATTTAACCCTAATATTTGTTTTAGACTGGCAGATCCTGGTGGTCTGTATGTCAATCTGTGAATACGACAAGAGTATAACATTTCAGACATTTGAACATGGAAATAGTCCCAGATAAGCCTTATTTAAAACAAACCATGAACACAGACCGAGGAGAAAGAGAAAGTAGAATAACCACTGTAACTAGGCAGATACACAAAATTAACCCATTTTTATTTTTAAGGCAACAATGAATTTGAGGTGATTTCATACAGTTGTAGATGAGGCTATGAGATAAGTACTTCTCTTTTGTAATACAATGGACACATCTGTAATTTGTAATTGATCAGCTCTTCAGAAAGCTTTTTAGGTAATATTCAAAGTGTTTCAATCCTTGCTTTATATATTTTAAATGTTTAGGACATGAGAGGTCAGTGCTTTCTTGTTACATCTAATCTTCTAGTTGACTTTCTATGATCACATTGCTTTTTAAGAACTCATTCTACTGGACAACTCAACAGGCAGCTCTGTTGGTGCTGGGATGTACTGTCTGCCCATGCCAAACCTTTCATGGCCGTTCCCCTTAACTGGGGTTGGGTTTTCTTGCAGGTTTCTCTGTAACTGAACTGTCTCACAGTCCAGTTATTATGTGATATAAGTCATTATGTGATGAACTATCTTGAGTTCGGTAAACCCTCCGATACTTTGGACAGAATCAGAGAATGGTGGGGTTGGAAGGGACCTCTGGAGATCACAGAGTCCATCCCCCTGCCAGAGCAGGGTCACCCAGGGCAGCCCACACAGGAACAGAGCCAGGAGGGGCTGGAAAGTCTCCAGAGCAGGAGACTCCACAACCTCTCTGGGCAGCCTGTTCCAGGCTCTGTCACTCTCCCAGGGAAGAAGTTTCTCCTCATGTTGAGGTGGAACTTCTTGTGTTTCAGCTATCACAGGGCCCCCAATATTGTCTTCATCTTAAGTCTCCCTTTCATACAAGAAACAAATCATCAAGGTGTTATCAGGTTCAGTTTCTAAACAATCCACCCATTTTCAATGCCAGTCATTTAGGACACTGAATTATCATCATTATAATAATTTCTAATATGCTTTTGACTATTATGGTGATGCATATTATTTGTGGATTTAGAGCTGTTGCAGAATGGCTGCCCAGGAAATTGTTGTGCTACAATGACACTTGAGTCTTCTTTAAAACATCCCTTAAAAATGAATTGGTGGGAACAGCTACATTTTTGTGTTTTCCATTTGATCTCTGCCATCTGTTGGGGCACCTTGATGTATGGATTAGTTATGGTAGCTATCAGCTTACAGCACACCTCCCTTTGCCCCCCACCTTGGGCTATCAGCAGTCTCAGGGAAGTCACTGAAATGGTCCAGAGTGGGATACCCTCTGCCTGGGGAAAACAAGTGTTGTAGCTTTCACTCAAGAAGCAAATACAGTCTATGAAATATGATTACAATAGATACTGTGAAAGGCTTGAGAATCGGTGTTGCTTTAGCCATTACTACAGTTCTCTTTCTTTATCAGATCCCATTTTGTGCTGTTTCTTTTGTATGGGGTTGCTGAGCTGCTTCAGTGTTTGCAATTTTTTTTTCTTTTTTCCTTTTTATTTCCCCTTCAATATTCTTTCTCTGCTGGTGGGCACAGACCATTCGACTACATTAATTAACAAGCACGTTCGATCAACAACAAAAAACCACTTTGAGTTTTAATGCATTTCATGCTGTTTGTTGGCAAGCTACCACTGTAAGGTCATGTCCAAGATTTTCTTTCCTGGAAGGAAGCAGAACCAGCAAAATGTCTCAGGTTAAATTCACTAGCGAGGAAAACTTTGTCTAACCTTCTAAAACTCTTAAAAGACTCTTGTACTTTTCAGTGCTGTTTGCAGTGCCTATAATAAAAAGGAATTAACTGCTCCAGAAAATAGCAGAGCAGTGTTTGTGCTGTGCTCCTGCTGTTAGCCTGGCTAGCTGTGGGATAGATTTGTGTGCCACCAAGTTGTCACGAAATATCTGCATGTGATTTCAGTGATGTGCCCCGGGTTGTCGAGCCCCTAACAACTGCAGACTTCAGTAAACCTCTAAACTAAGACACTCCAGAATAATAGAGATACTTTGGGCCTTGCTCTGGTTTTATTACTACTGCAAGACTTTTAATGTATGTTTTAAAGAGTCATTAGGCATAAAAAAATTGTAGTTAGTCAAAGCTGAATGAAGTGTCGTGTAGATTTGTCAAAGAAAGGTCGTTATGAAATGATCTTTATTGGCTAATTAGTGTTCTGCTTTTTGGACAATAGAAAAATCAAATACATCTCTCTTTAAATCTGTAAAAACATTTTCTGTCAAGGCTCTTTGCAACAGAAATTGTACCATCATGAAACCAGCCAGTTTTAAGGCTCAGCTTGATCAGTTTATTAAATGGGAAATAAGAGATGATTGCCTGTGATAGCAGGGGATGAATTTGATATTCATCAGAGACCTGGGAAATCCCTTCCATCCTGTGCTCCTCTGTGGCTATATGATAGCTATTCCCCAATTTGACTGAGCAAGGCAAATTTCATTTTAGAGTAGTGAGGCGTGCAGAAACTGTATGAATATTGCCATTTCCACACGTGGGGTGACCATCCTGCACGAGGATGTGAATTGCATAGGGATAATTGAGATGTAGGTAGAATGCTAACTCATATATATATAATTTAATCCTTTTTATGATTCCTTTCTTTAAGTGGATGATGATTTAATGTAAGGTTTCTCTCTCTCCTCTCCCTCCCTGGATTAATGACAGTAGCAGTAAGCCTAGTGTAGGACAGATAAGCAGTCACAAAGCTCTCACCTAATTATTTGTGCACATGTATTTGTTCAAGAGGGAGAAACCCTATTTTTTTATTTTATTCAATAACTTTTGGTTTTTTCCCTGTGTGATCTTTTTTAACTGCTCTTCAGATTTGATTGAAAATTGCCGTTCTCTAGAGATTTGGCCGGTTAATCAAGAAGTGAGAACATTAGCACAAAAGCCTGATGCTGGTATATTTGTGCTAGTTAAGACACAGGAAAATAGGTCCCTTAGGAGCTGTTTTCTATCAGGTCTGATCATACAGAGAGAGAACCTACTTTATGTTGCAAGGACCAAACAAACATTTATAAAACACGGCTGCCAGGAGACTAATAGGAAATCCTGTCTCTTCTTCCATAATCATTACAGAGAAGTGCAAGAGAATAAAAGGAGAAAGATGAAGGGAAGGGCATATTTTAATAGCATAAGCATTATTTTTCTTGTGTCCCTGCTGGGGAAAAAAACCCAGTGGTGTGCAGCCTTTCAGGAGCTCGTTGTTCTTGATAATGGGTCTTTTTCCCCAGTAAAATGTAAAGTACCTGTTGGACTATATGCTGTTTCTTTCTATTTGGTATCTACAGTACTTTCACTCACTATGCTAAACTTTTAATAAATAAATGCTAGAAAGCAAGCAAGCTTGATTTCCTCTTCCAAAACACAGAGGCTGTGCATTGACAGACTTGAATTGGCAGAGGGATGTAGGATAGTATTTATCATCTGTTGCTCACGCTGCTCGTTGTGCCTGTTTGCTGAAATGGATGCAATTACTTGTCATTTCAGGCCCCTGCTTCGTGTTGCTAAAGCAGTGCCAAAAGTGTTGCACAATGAGAACATCCACCCTGTGTGAAAATACTTTGCTGCAGTTAACTCTGCAGCCTACTAAAAATACAAGGCAGGTTTAATTCTATTTTCAGAGGCGGTTCCTTCGTAGAGCTCTTGTGTACCCCTGTCAGCCCATCTCCCTGATGGGGCTGGACCTCTTCTTCAGTTAACAACTTCACAGGTCTGGAAGAAAAAATTGGTTTGTGTACAATGCAGGCAGATTTACTGTTTGTTGGAGGTGCAGGTAGGGACACGAGGAATAAATTGAGTGCTGCAGCTCGCAGAAGTGAACAAGGAAAAGTACAAGGGAGGTGGGTGGTGAAAGCTCAGCACAGCTCTGTGCACACGTGTATGGTGATAAATTTTGCTTACAGCTTCCCTTTCTTTAGGGTTAATTGGGATTTGCTCAGGGCACAAGATAGTTGCTGTTTACACCATAAGTGACCAGACTTTTTACCCTCTTGTGATGGTCAGTGTAACAAACCTTGGCATGAAGCTTTCCAGCCATTTGAAAGCAGAGTTTCCTCTCTTTTGTACAACCATTATCCCCAGAATACCCAATTGCTGTCCAAACAATAATGAAATACCCTCTGAAATGAAGAAAAAAACCAACAATACCCAAACCCCACCTTTACTCCCACTTTTTTTCCAGTTACTGATTGAATGGAGATGTTGCTGTTGAATTTGAGAGGTGGGATTAAGTGTCCAGAGGCTGTGACAGATTTATACAGAACTCTTCCAGGCCTTCAGAGCCCATTTCCCATTGTGTCTGGCTGAGGTAGATTGGAACTGGCACTTCCTCAGATCAGGCACCTGGAATAAAGGCTGCACAAATGAGACATGGAGGAATTTAAGTGGTTGCACTAACTTTATTTAGACTCCCTGGCTGCTATTGAGGTTTCTGTAGGTAACCATCAAAAGATGAGGGAATGTGAAGAAGTTCTGCTTATGTTTTGGGGGAGTTTGTTGAAGTGTAGTAAAAAGCAAAGATGAGTGGGAAAGTGCTTCTTTGAAGCTGAAGTAGTGACTGGGAGTAATTGTGGGTTCATCAGAAGCAGGAGCTGATATTTTGGTGATGAAAGATAAAGTGACTATTAGGATAGGGAAAGCACGGCTGGTTTTGAGCTTTATCAATGGCAAAAGGCAGTCTTCAGTCAGAAACAAGCTGAGAAAATGTAATTAAAGGGACTATTTGAGGTCATATATATTGAATAATGTTCTGTTGGCAAGTGTACTGTTAACGTTTCCTAACGCTCAGGATTTTGGAATGCCAAGAGGTGATAGGGAAATTTTCTTCCAAAATACAAAGCAAATGGGCAACTCTTCACGTGTCTTTCATTAACACTATGCAGATCAACTCTGAAATGGACCTTTTTGTAGGCAGGACTGCTAGCATTAATAGTCCACTTGGAGCAGTTAAGATAATTTGTCAGTTCTGCTTAATTTTACTACAGAATTTAGAACAATAATTAATTTTTTATTACTGCTTTTAGGACAATGGCAATTTTAAAAACTCAAGGATTTGCGAGAATCTACAACTCTGTACCTGTGCACAAACTTGGTTTCCTACAAAACACAGGACTTTAGTACAGCTCCATTTAAAAGTAAAACTCTTTCAAATCCCTAATTCTCTTAAATGACCTGAAACTAGTTTCTAGAAGTTTCCTTGTGCTTTGATGCTGTCATTCAAAGTTGTCATTATATTGTTTAATCTTCAGATTAGTAGCCTAAATACATGAGAGATGATACAGATGCTTGATGGAAAGAGAAGCCCTGGCTGAGTGATCTCAGCAAAAGGGAACTGGGGGAATTTTATGCTGAAATATCAGGATACACAGAAGTTCATTGGAAGAGGTGCTTTAAATTTTCCTCTCTGCTGTAAACATGAAATGATCTTTTAATTACTCTTTCAATATTTTTGGAGAAATAAAGGAAATCATTCTGTCTTCAGTGCCTGTACATGAAGAACTATATCTTGGATGTAGCAGGAAACTTTGTAGAGCAAAAAGAAACTGTACAATTGGAGGAATTTGCTTAAATGAGTTGTTTCTCAGAAATACCTGCAAGAATACCCATCTGGTGTCTCAGAAACTTTCTTGCTCTTCTAAGTGTACTTTTCCTCATTTTACCTCGCACATCCAGGTGGAATTTGCCTTTCAGAAGAAAACTACTTTCCAAATAAAGAAATAACTGCTTGCTGCTGTGATTTTCACAGCTAGTTACTTTTCTTAGCAAATGAGAGTTTTAAGTCAAATCCCTCTGCAGGTGTCCAATTTTTCCCTCCCTGTTTATGTCAATGGAAATCAAAATCTGTTTTATTTTAAGAAGAAAAGAGAGCCTGATTACTGTAATATTAAAGATTTTTAAAAGCATCCATCATACATCTGTTGATTATGGCAGTAGTATTTTAGTTAGGCTTGTGAGTCCTCTTCCAAGCACCTATTTGCAGGCACATGCATGTTTTTGATTCAGATCTGTCTGCTGTCCGGGAAAAGCCAGACAGAGGCGTGTGTGTGGGAGCTGCTGTTTCTTAATTGCTTGGATAACTGACAGTGAGTCTGGTTCCAAAACTTGCTGTGTTTATAATTCTCCATACAAAAAGGCACAAAAAGTAGATGTGATGGTGCCAGATAGCATCTGGTTTACATAGCTTTTCGTTTGCAGATTCTGCTGTGTTACATTCTAATATTAAAAGATGCAGGAGGTAGGTGAGTTGGCTGTTGCCTTTCTCCTGGCTGTGCTCGGGGTCAAGCAGGGGGATGCTCCTTCTCTTGCAGAATAAACCTCTGCACCACCAGCTGGGACAGAAAGAAAATGGGATGTGCAACAGGTGGAGGGGCTTATGTGTGAACTGGCCTTGGGAGGCTCTAGGAATGAGAGCAGAGATACTGTCAAGGCTGGAAAGTGGTGGAAAGAAGGCTTTCCACAGAGACTTGGTTCAGCTCTGGCAGGCTGTATCCCAGGAGGGCACTGAAAGTGGGTTTATCAAGAGCAAGTCCAAAGGACTGCTGCAAAGACCAAGCAGAGCAAGGGGAGTTCTCTTTACAGACTTATTTAAGCTAAATAAGGGAAAAAACTTGCAAGGTGGAAAAATGGGAGTGTAGGACCCAAGTAGTACTAGATGAATGATGCTTACATGGCATTTATGTAATATATGTCTGCTAAAATGACACAGCATAAAGCCAGACATCTGTTTGTGAGCAGAGAAATAGCTACTAATAGATAGGGTGTTATCTCAGTCTCTTCTTACATGCATTTGTACTTGCTCTATGTTTGCTTCAAAAGACCACACATGGAAAATTGCCAAAAACATTGTATTAACCAAGTCACGTGCAGTTGTGATGACCTATTATCATAGCTGAGATTCCAAACTGTGTTTCATCAGCATCCCTGATTTTAGACTTGCAGATAATAGCTTCGGTGCAATAGAAATAGATAACTTTGTACAATCACCAGTGCCCCTAATTTCAAAGCAAGCAACCCGTGGCGACAGTGATCTGCAAGGTACTGTATGAAACAATGTGGAACACTTCATTTTAATGTGAAACAACTCCAAATATTCTGAATTTCCTATAAAAATCCTTCTGAGTATAACTTTAGAGTTGTCTTGGAGATCTGAGTGTTTACTTGGTTTTAAACTTTATGCAGTAGCACGTACTGAACTTCAGCTAAAATCAGGAAATACAGAAATGCTAACACTAGCTTGTATCATATTTCTGAGTTATGAATTATCAAAGGATATCAGCAACTTGTAGTGTATGGAAAACTCTTTTTTTCTTTGGACTTCTTGTTTACATTCCTAAGGCAGTTGTAGGCAGGTTCAAGATGCTGGTTAACCTTTGAAATGTATTACTTGTCTGGTGCTTACCAGAGACAGATGACGAAGAAGTCCGTATTAAAGCCTCTCAAAAGAGAGGATCATCAATCTTCAAGTAGGCTGGCGTCACACAGAGCACTGCTAGCCAGGATGCACGAGGCATCTCTACAGCCCACGGAAGCTTGATGCATCCAGCCTCCTGCTTTTGCAGATTCTCAGTGGAAATGTCAGTTGGACGTAGACAACTGCCTCTGCCTGCCTTTAATATCTCCTCAGTAATTTAATGTGGTGTCTGATTCTGTGTGCTGAACTCATAACTTAGCACTTGTTATTTTATTGGCCTGATGGCTCTTGAATAGCAGTCTGTGTTTGAAACCTACTGTTCACACTCTGTAATATTTTCTGCTTGCTCACAAGGGTAATTAAAGCATAAGCTTCTAATTAATAACACAGGTATAAGAATGGGGTTAGATCTTCTTACTGGTAGTCCTCGAAGGATCTTGATCTAAATTTGAAGGTCCAGCATCCACAACTTTGTCATTAAAGTTATAAATTTATTGAATAATGGAAGTAATTTTCAACGTCAAATTAAAAATGAAGTCAATTGATTAGCTTTAGAGCTTCTCATAACCCTTTGATGTCTGCTTTTTCTGCACTCTTGTTAGTAAAGGCCCGTGAGAAAATGCTTAAAGAGGTCCTGGTACTTTATGGATTTATACAAGCTTCACCCTCTTACACTGTTTCTAACTCTTAGCAAATGAACCTGGGTGAGCTGCCTTATGTGTTGAGTCCCCAGTAACCTGCCCAGAGAGGTGTTTGCAAGGTGTTCACCCCAACACTGCTGGCTGCCAGCTGATTTTGTGCTTTTACTTGTCTACCTTAAAAAAACCCCAACATTCACAACACTTTGAGACAGCAACAGAAAAGATTCTTGTAGTTGTGGAGCAACACATTTCCATTGCAAATGTGGTTACCCCAACAATCTGAAAATGAGCAAACCTATTAAACCTCTGTTCAAAGGATTGATTTATTTATTTGTGTTTACTATCTAGGATGAAGATCGGACAGAGGAGGACAACAGCAGAGTTGAGCCTGTTGGACATGCTGACACTGGTTTGGAGAATGCTACCAACTTTTCCCTGGAGTAAGTTATTGGCAGAATATACTGTTTTAATGCTTAATGGTTTTCTGCCTTGAGACTGAACACAGACTAGCAAAACCCTCAGATTTTAAACAGTTTAAAGGGTCTGTGTTTAAGATGAACATTAGGAACTTCACAACTGTATAAGTACTGATTAGACAGGATATTTTTTTGCCTCTAAGATGATGTTCATTTGATGGAACTCTGAATACTTGATGGAAGGAATAGTGCTAGCACAAATAGATCAAAGGGCAAGAATTTCAAAGGGGAAAATCATAATTCCTGTCACCAGTTCCAATTCTACTGGGAAGATGTACATGATGGTCACATAACTTGTGTGGTCAAAAACCTCATCCTTTGTGAATGGATCAAAACTGATGTTGTTTAGAACTGGGAAACACCTATTAAAACCAAAACAACAAATGAAAATCAGTAAAGGATATTTTATTTATCATCACAAGGTATGGAAAGCTTGACCTTTTGAATTTTGTTGGTTTTCCATACCTCACTAGGGAATTAATGAGAAAATATATCTTCTACCCTTAAGTTAAACCTTTGATATGGATTAAACTCAAATTTTAAATAAAAAGAATTATTTCACCCCTATTATTTCTGAATTAAATCAGGAATTAGGTGCAGAGAGTTTAAATGTTAGGTGAAGATCATGGTGACATCTGTTAGGCAACAGATGCTGTGTTTTACTCAGTTCCATTTCCCAAATCTGAGAGATTTTAAATTCCAAATGCTGTTTACTAAATGCTGTTTGCAGAATTTTGGTCAAATTTAATGCCTCTTGGTGTTGCTGTTGATCAGCTTAGGGACTTTTCATCATTCTTGATTCTTTTCTGTTTTGATATAATGCTTGTTTGTGTGTTTGTTTGAAGGAGTTGGTCCAAACTTCTGAGAAAATCAGGAAGTAAAATTGACACAATCTCTCTTAGGAAGGGAAAAATTCCTTTTGTTTTCTATTTTACAGAGCTTAACATTTGAATTTGGGATGGATTTTTTTTGAAGAAAATGTGTAAGAAAAATAAGTGCCTAGACCTTAAATAGAAATAGAGAAAGTTACTGACTCAAGCAGTAGAACAAGTTAAACAGTGTAGGCAGGGTATGAAAACTGACTTTTTTCTTAATTTAAGCTCTATTTCCACTTAGGACAGTTCCAGGTGAATCACACTGATTTTCACTTGTTCTGTTCCTCAGCCCTGAATTTTCTTTTAAGCTAATAGGAAAGTTGGAAAAAAAAGTTGATTATAGGGAGCCACAGTCATCACAGTAGCTAAAGATGCCTTTTAGAGTAGCTTTTGGAGGTGAAGAGCCTTGCTTGGTTCCTGTGGTCTGCTTTGCACACCAGTGAATGAAAACTTAACCTTCATGTACACTGAAAATGAAATGAAGTTAGTCAATATGCAAACAGGGACAGGGATCATTGCCAAGTGCTGCAATGTGTCAGTCTTAGAGCATCAGTCCAGGTCTGAAGAGTTAACAGGTTTTTTGCTGATGTCTCAGCTCTCTTCTTGCAATACTTTCTTGAGCTAAACAGTGGCAGCAGGGAGAGAAACCTCCCTTTTCTGTTGCTTAAAGAACGAGTTTCAAATAGCAGACACAAATTGAGGCTACCTTAAAAGTAGATTAAAAAATAATAATAATGTGGAAGAAAGATAAAACAATCTGTAATGCAGGATTTTTGTTGACTTCCTAATCATCTGTGGTCTGATTATTCTCAAAGTCCAAATAAAGGTCTGCAAGCTTTCCTGATGGGCCATCATATGTTTGAGAACCTATTGAAGGAAATAGAAAATCTTTTCCTGTTATTACAGAGCATTGGTCTTGCTCTTTGCTTCATTTCTAGATTAAATTGGATTTGTATGCTTGTGAGAAACAGGCTTCTCAAATATCTCTATGTAGCTCCAGAAAACATGGAAAAAGTCTGTAATGCTGGAGAGAGGCATGAGCCAGAAATATGATTGTGGCTTTTGTTCAGCTCTCTCGCTTCCAGATTTACTGAGAGGTTTGGCCTTCATGCATTATTTTCTTTTTTGGGTATTTATAACTCTTTATGGTTTATGGGCTATATTCCACCTCAGATGTGGGCGTGTTTCAAACACATCAGTAGATTTGGTCCCAATCTATTTCTACAGTTTTTGCATGTCTCTTTCTGAACCTGTACATTCCACTTCCACTTTTTCCCTCTCTACATTAAAATGTAGAATTGAAAACTAGATGCATAGTTGTTTCAGGAGGATGTCTGATTGCTTTTGGATGTTATAGTTAAAATCTTACTTCAGAAACAGCCCGGTAAGGAGATACAGATACAACAAAGAAGCACAACAATCTAACAGTAGAAGAAATGAAATTACAATTTTAAACTAGGAAAATGTAACTAGTTAAAAATGTAAGAATTCTCATTTGATTAGAGGGTAGTTATGTGAAAACTAACATTAAGGATCTCCTTAAGAGAAAAAAGCATGCTAGTGCTATGATCAGCCTTCAGACTTCTGAAGAAAAATTGTATGTGGCATTTAAGGTACTTCTGCCCAATGGTCCAAATGCTTTAAACTGAACTTTAGAATAAAGAACAACTCAACCAATATGCAGGTGATGATAAAGATGGTACCTATTTTTACCTAGCAAACTAAGCTTACAAAAAATTTCCTTCATTTTTGCCTGGCTTATTAATCAAACTATTTTTAATGATTAATCTCCTTTCATGCCATCAGATTAATCTTCAGGTACGTAGCATTCAACAATGCTTTCATTACCATGACTTGATTTCTGGAACGGTTTTGTTTTTTTTCTCTGTATGTTTGTGTGGGGTTGTTTTTGGTTCCTTCACAGTTCATGTTCATATTCCCTCATTCGTCGTTGTCTCACAGTGATATGGTAAAGCTCGTAGAAGTCTCCAATGACGGCGGGCCTTTGGGAATCCATGTAGTGCCTTTCAGTGCCCGAGGCGGAAGGTAACGTATCGTGGAGGATTTTAATTGCATTGTAACTTGGTCGTGTTAATTTTGATCTCGTGTGCCTTTGCCTTCTGTAGAATATTGTCTGTTGAATTCGGAATGGACTCTCTAAAGCAAAGGCTCTGCTTAAAAAGAGTTAGAACTGGGAGGGGGTTGATAGAGGTCCTGTTGTAATCTCCTGGGAAACTGAAATATAAAGTTGTTTCCTTTTTGACTTTTAAAAATTCTAATCTGCAGCTTTACTTCAGGTAGATATTTCTGCAACATTTCCTTGCTGACTGTTAAGAGCCCCAAGTTCCCAAATAACAGCAGGAGTCTAAACCAGAAGCGTCCTACGTGTGCCCTTGATAAGAGTGGAAAACAGTCATCGTGATTTTGTAATTTAAGGTTGTTCCATCTGTTGGGGTTAAAACGATGGAGCAAACCCAGTTCAAGCATTCTGCTTTTGAGGAAGGTGAACCTGTTTTCTTACATGACAGACTGGAACTCCTAAATTTGGACTGTTTTCCCCCCCAAAAAAGCTTAACTATAGCCCATTACATTAAAAATTCTATTTAAAAAAAAAAAGATAATCATGTTACATTAAAAAAAGATAATGCTTACTTTGCTAAAATAAAGTTTCAGCATGTAGTGTCATTAAAAACCTCAACAAAAAAAGGTTAACTTTTTGTGCTAATTAGCAGTGGATTTGAAGCTTTTATGTCTGTTGAAAAATTATAAGTCTTCAGGAATATATAGAGATTTTATTTTGGTGATGCATATTCTAAGCATACTCTGTACTTTCCCTCTATAAGGAGGAGGGGAACAAATACATATTTTAAAAGTAATCTTTGATTCCACATGAAGCAGTGCTATATTCTCCCAGGTCTGTTGGCCCAGCAGTAATTTCAGTCTGTAATTAAGAGCAAAACTAACATATATAGCTGTATCAAATATTAATATCCTCCTTTCAGAAATGATAAATGTATTTTTCCTTCTATATCAAATACCTTCCCAGGATTTTAAACACAGTGTAAGAAGTTTATGTGCAGTTCTTGCTTTAAACCCAGTGCTTTCATACCCATACTGACATAGAGTATGAGAAAATATCATTTTTTTAAATTTAAGGCTACTTTTTCTGAGGACTACAAGTATTAAGAAGAAACTTCCCTAAAGGGGTAAATTCTCCTCTTTATAATCTCAAATTTAGTAAGTTCAGTGTGGGGATGGAAAGGGCATGAGTGAATGGTACTTCAAACCTAAGCTCGGAAGTAAATCCCATGAAATTGGAAATGGTTGAAATGTTCACAGTTATCTGGGGTTTAGACAGCATGAAGGCCAAGAAAAAGACCAGTTTAAGAATGTTGGCTGCCTAATAAATACTTGTTTAATAAAATTGATGTTAGAAATGTATATTTGTACAGCTTGGATAAGAATTTTAACTCTAGTAAAATGCATTTCCAGGATGTTAATGTAGTTGGCAAATCTGAAGCAAAAAGACTTTGGAACTGATCATATAGAATGAAAGCATGTGGAATAAAAAAGCCATAAACACAGAAATACAATATCTCACTTTTTAAGGATGCTAGCTACTTTTAACTCTCTTTTTTTGTCCTGAGTTTGGGATTACATGACAACATTTTATCATATATTGGAAAGCCAGTTTTAAATACAGCTGTTGAGAATCAGGATATACTTGAAAATCCTGGTACAAAGGAGATAATTTTTATACAAAAATTTATCTTTTTTACTCTGTGATACTAGAACTCAACTCACTAAAGTTGGGTGGTTTGTGCAATGGCTGTGTTGAGTTTTTCTCACACACACACACACTCCCCCCAAATAATGCACTGGAAAAGGGAGATATTGGGTCAGTGTCTTGAAAGTGTAGAGGAGAAGAGTTGGAGAGCACTTCACATATTGTCAAAACATTTCTCCCGTGCTGTCTGCTTTGCAGTGGAAGAAAAGTAGAGTTTGTTACTTGCTATTGATTATAATCACTCGTGGTGTACTGCTCCTTTACTGGCAGCTGTGCCCACATTTCTGCCTGCTTGCAGTGAGAACAAAGACATTTTCTTCCCCTGTGCCTGCAGTGTGGCCAGGAAAAGGAATGCACCCAAGTCCAGTTTTGGAGTACTTGGTGGGGGGGTTTGGTTTGGGGTTTATGTGGTGGTGGTTGGTGTTTTTTTTTCTTCTGGTCCATTAGCTCTTTTGAGTAGCTAAGATACACTTGGTTCTCCTTTTGCTAGCTTCAGAGGGAGAGCAGATGCTTGGCAGGGATCTTCTGCCTACTTATGTCTCTAGCACATGGCTGCTCATTGTTCCTCTGCTGGCTGCAAACCATAATGCTCTGTGCTACAGTGAACTGACTTGACTGATCTGCTCAGTAGAAACCTAACTACACGAAACCAAACACAGGACTCAGTAAAGACTTTGAGGAACATCCAAGACAAAAAGATCTGACAATACCATATAGCTGTAGCTTTGCATTTGCTTGGTGTTCAAGCCCAGTTGCACTATGTTTTCAATCATTTTTCTTCCTGTTCCCTTGCATTTGAAAATGTTAATCAGTAGGCAGTGGTTAGGAAAGCAAGAATTTGAAGAAATGAAAAAGTGTAAAAACATGCTATTACAATTCTTCCTTTTTTTTTCCCCTCTGCAATAAGCAGTGGCATTCTTCCACCAAAATGTTCCTCCTCCTCAAAAGAAACACCACAAACCTCTCAAAATTGTATGGCATAATTATGTCCTTTATTTATATGGAGGAAATACTTCATTTTTTTTCCATCTTTTGAGTATTTGTGCTCATAATCTGTCTTCAGTATTGCCTTGTGGTCTTGAACTAAATCTGTAAAGATCTCTGCCTCATCTATATAGATGCTGCTAATTATTTCTGTTCCTAGTAAAAGTGAGACTGTTTTTTTCTTTTTAAGGGCAAAATACCTCTTGATATTTCTCTGGCAAAAGTAGCATTGATTTGTACAGACATTCTCACCCCTTCCTCTATGGGTACATTTCCTTATTATGCTTTTGGGTTTGCCTCTGGAAGTTTATCAGCCCTTTATTGGCCTTTTTGATTGTATGCTTTGGATGAGTAAGTTTGTTCACCAAATCAAAAGGGAGGAGGGGTATACCTGTTCCTCCTCTGAAGTTTTTCAGCCTGAAAGTTCTGTTTGCAAAACCTGCTTCTGTGTTTTTGCAATTGCATAGCTGCAGAATAGGAGGCTTGAAAATGAAAGCAGAGAGAAGGACGGAGTAAAAAATGAATGAGAACGTGTTTAGATAAGCAGAGAGGAGAGAGGAAATGAATGAGAGGGGAGTATAAAAGGAGATAAAATTCTAAATCTGTTCAAAATTGCCTTTAGCACTGATCCTTCCCTCCTTATTAGGTGCTCAGAGAGGAGAGCAAGTCCCTTAAGAAGAGTGTTTGAGCTAATTGGGGATGTTATGCTGATGCATAAATGGGGTTGCATGGGATTCTTCTCTGCAAGCTTCATCGTAACTGTAGCATAATTTATTGTTATATGGCTTCTACTTTTAAAGAGCCTTTGAAATCTTCTCAAGCTCTCTGCTCTTCTGAAATCCTGCCATGTGCATCTTTAGAAGGAGATTCAACCAACACAAGGAATACGTGAGATAACATCAGAAATCTATGTGAATGGTGATATGGAACTTATTGTCCCATAGTCCCAAGACTACTGTGAAGTCGACTTAGTAAAATAGAACAGAAAAGGATTTGGGTGTTCTTCTGAAACCCCACAAAGAACATCTGTCAAGAAGTATCAGACACATCACTCTGCTGCAGAGCAGTGTGGAGGGCTCTGCCAGCTCTTCTTCCTCTTGAAGCACACCACAAAATCTATGATAAAATGTACAGCTAAAACTTGGCAGCTTAAAAAAATATTTAATCTGGTGGGGGTTTTTTGTGTGTTGTTTTTTTTTTAAATATTAAGTAAATCTCAGAAGAATGGGGAAAAAAAACAGACTGAATTTTTGTCAGGTTAAATGCCAATTTTAACAGAACTTATTCAAAAAATTTAAAACCTGAACTGAAGATAAGCACTGATGTATGCACAATCCTTGTACTAGATAAATGTTTATACGTTCTTCTGTTCTGTAGTTCTTTTATTTATTTATTTTTTGCTTTTATTGGAAGTGTCCTTCATTTTCTAGGGCTTATAAACCACTTCATGTTTCACTGTACAGGTTTTAGTCTTTTACTCAAGCCACAAAGAAAACTAAACTAATATCTAATGGCCATCGTCCATACGGAGAGTCCTTAATACCACCTTCAAGGTGCCTCTCTAATGATTGCATTCTGTTTGATCTTCTAGGCAGTGTGTGTTATCAGCAGCTCCGTTCATTCCTCTCCTGCATTTCCAACCTTTTAGGTCTCAAAGGTAGCCGTGGTTTTCAAAAACAGATGTAGTGGGAAAAGATTCCCTGCGGTGTGAATGTACCCACTCTTTTAGCTGAATCCAAGGCTTTTTTTCCTCTGATCTCAACTTTTTAAGAGTTATCTAAATTTAATTTGAAGTACTATCCAAGCTAAAGAGATGAGTAGTTACCAAAGGCTGGAAATTGGTTTTGGACTTCAGGTGTCAAAGCTGATGAAGTTATTTTAGCGCCTCTGTGATCTCTGTGTTATGCCCAGGAGTTTATGTCCAATGTGGCATTGATCAACTATGATAACTTAACTTGAACAAACAAGCTGATTTGGCTGTTCTGACCTCTGAATCCCAGGAAATTTATACCACGTTTATGTTCCTGTAGAACTCCTCCGAGTCCTTTCATTGCGTGAAACCACTACACACTGGCTTTTCAGTCAATCCTTATTTTTGCCCCTTAATCTAGTTTCTTGCCTTTTCATGTTAGTGACTTTTACATAAACATCTAAATTGGTTCTTTTCTGTTCTGATTTGATTATATTACAATTAGCTTGCAGGTAATAGGTAAATAAACTCAGTGTGTACGTACAACGGACGGTGATGGACGAATCATCTTCTGGATGCTCAATTTAATATTTTTATTACTCTCGTAGTATTTACACTGTCAATTTCTATTAAGACAAATGATCATCATTTCCTTAGAGCTGGACGGCATGTGGGGAGTTCACAGTTTCAAAGAACTGCCCAGACTTACTCAGACAATTTAGATATCAATAGAACATTCACTGCTTATTTGTAGCATTATCATTGGTTGTAATTTATACTGAGAACTGAAATGTTAACACATGTCGCTGAGTTTATTTTAATTGCATAATTAGAGCAATGAACCTTGTGGAAATACAGTGGTTCAAATGCTAATATAATCTAAGCTGTTTACATTCCCAATTAACTATTTAAAACAAACAGAAAGTTCGAGCTCTGTGCTTTGATGCTGATTCCCTTCTGCCCCCGTGTCAGTTAACGTTAGCCTAAAACAGAGCAGGTACCACATTTCCATTTCTATTCTGGTTTCAGCAGCACTGTAGACTTGCAGTGTGTTTTACAGAGGCTCACATCATATTTAGTCTCATTGTTGAACTATAACTTTATAGTTTAAAATGTTTAGAATGGAAGAATTTATGTTAGAAATCCTGTTGGCTTTAACTGCAGAAGATTAAATTCAAATGCACCCATATATTTGTATGCTACGTGGTTGTGTTTAAACAACTATATATACTGACTTTTGTATTTTATACTAGATTAGTTTACAGGCTTTCAAAATTTATGCTTTCCTAATGTAGGAAATGTAATATTGAAACTGTAGTAGAGCTACATCTCCACTTATCAGGATAAATGGTGGTGGCAGACAGCAGGGGAAAAAAAAATCCAATTAGTTTTTAGGTTATTGCATATTTGCAATATCAGGTCTACTCTGTTTATCTCCAGTTCCTGCAACAACAAACATGAATTCCCATAATGCTTTTTTTTTTTGTAGTCATATTCTTACATCTAACCATAATATGCTGAAGAAATAGTGTAGGAAATTGATAGGCTTTTGTTACTAAAATTTTCAGGAACATACATATTCTGCAAGTTCCAGGCAAGCCTGCTGTGCAGAACTGCATGCAGGAAATTGTTTCTGGAACTGTGTCTAAAAGGATCTTTTGCTTCATGTGTTTATATTAAAAAAATAAGAATTAAATGAATTAAAAGACACTGTGAAGATCCTATTTTCAAATTTGACTTGGGCTGTTTGTCCAGCCTCAAATCTGTTCTCAGGGACTTCAGCTTTAGATGCCTTGGTTAACCCAGCTCTAACATTTGTTACAAAGCAAAATCCTCACCAGCACCATATGTGGTGTCTGAGATGAGCAATCCTGCATTAGCAGAACTTGTAGCCTTTGTTTAATGAGATGATTTGCAATTTTGACTGGTAGTTTCTTTATGTGCTATATTATTTTCCTGTTGCTTAGGGTGAGTATTTTTACTACATTTGAGAGCTGAGGTGAAGTATATTTAAGAAATGACAAACCATGCATAAAGTTGCATCTTGCATTAACAATTCACTACAACTTCACAATCTGAGAGAGCAGGAAGCAGGGTTTCAAGAAAAATGCTGTGGAAAACCCAATTACTTTGGAATCCTAAGTACAGGGAGACATTGGGACGAAATAATCATTATTTAGTTTAGTGCATTGTCACAGAATTAACTTGGAGTGTTGTGCTTTGCACAGCATACGTTTTGATATTTAGCAAATAAATATTTAGGTATTTTTTATGTTTAACCCTATAAACCAAACGCCTGCTGTGGTTGCTGTTCCTGCTCTCGTGCAAGTGTTGCACACACATCCAAGTTCTGAACTGTCTTTGGGCACTACGGAGGAGAAAACTGCATCAAAGTGCTGTTGGGCATGAAGGGAAAGAAAAGGAATTGTAGACACAATTCTTTCCTCTCCCCCTTAAATATTTTGGTGATTTTCTCTTAAATGTAGCATTCCCAATTTTAAATTTGCTTGCTTATCTCTTCTGCATTTAGAGATATTCTCTTCAGTAACTTCACTTTGGAGCTCAAACACCTTCTTCGTATTTGCTATTACTGTCTGGGAACAGAGAAATTCAACAACTCACAAGGGAAAAAGTCACAAACTTGGTTTCTAACCATCAGTTTTATAGGCATCAAAATTATAATTCTCATTAAAATGATGCAGTGAAGGCATACAAGTATTTTTCCTTTTCATCACTAATACTCATAACTGTTAGTGCTTTCTGCAGCTAGCAATCTGTAATTTATTTATTTATTTTGAATTGCCAGCTTTAAAAATCCAAGACTATGATCCAAGCTTATTTTAGTGAGCAGAAAGAAAAAGGAAATGAGTCAGTATTTTTAACATTTCTTTTGTTATACTTCCTGTGACAACATGCCTTCATAATTGTCAGCAAATTTTAGTACAGTAAATGGAGCACAGCATGGTCATTAGGGTAGCCTGCTACTGTTGTAGACTTGGAATTTTTTATCATCAAAAGAATGACCAACTTGAGATGGGGAGGGATAAGACCAGGTGCACAGCAGTATTGGTTGGGGGTTGTTTTCTAGGGGTTTTTTTGAAATGCATGTGTTCTAGGGAAATGATGCTTTAGCTTTAGGGAGATTTTCTGGTCCCTGGGCTCATGAGTGTTATTGCAAAAAGACAATTTGCTAACTGCAGAAGCTGAGCTAAAGTCAAACCCAACCACAGTTAGCCTCAGTGGCTGCATCCAAGTGGTCCATCTGGAACCAAATGAGGGTGGTGAAGGTTTGCCTCTGCTGGGACCCTCAGACAGGTGGAAGGTGCAGTAGGTTAGGTGTTTGTGATATCCTCCTCGTCATCTGGAAACAGAATAGTATCCCTTAAATGTTAATGTCTGACTCAAACTTCATTTGATGATTTGTGTTGTCAAAATGCTTTATGTTGTTTTTCTCCTCACAGTCTGTTTATGTGTATAGATCCTTTCAACATCATATCCTAATGTCTCTAGGTGGTTCCAAAATGGAAATAACTTCTAGGATCATTTCTCTTACTCCTTCATCTGCCTTGTAGGAGAAAACATATGACTGTTCTGTAAAATAAATGTCTTATTTGCATATGTCGATGATAAATTGGTAAACGAAGAATTTAAAGTGGAAGAAATAAGTTAATTTTGCTTTTGTGACCCATTTGATGAAGTGCTCAAGTGCATATATAACTTTTGAGCTGATGAGGAGTCCTATTAAGCATCGCTGACTGCTCATTTACTTTGAGGTATGTGTGAACTGAAGTGCTATGATCACTGAAAGTTTTGTGCTAGAAGACACACGTGGTCTTGCAATTCCTGCCACGCAGCCAAGTGTTTTTCACGCCATGCCTTGAAATGACTTCTGACAAAGTGATGCTGTTGACTTGGATGATGTGAATTTGACCCACTGATACCTCCTGTGGGATTTCAATGTAAAGCTGATCTTCTTTAAAAATACCAAGTGCAGTGTCGATGCAAGAATAATCCTGAAGATTGAATCCCTCTTCAAACCTAGAGTTCAGGTATAAAAACGTCACTGCCTTTTCACACTATCCCACCAGTACCTCAGAAATCCACTCTGCAGGATCCATTTCATTATTTTAGGTTGAGCATACATTTATTTTTTCTCTCTAAGAATGTCCTTAAGATGACACTGTGGGTAAGCACTAGACAGAGGTGACCAACTCATTGCCCAGAGGCTATCAAATGCTGTCTTTGGTCATTACTGAACCAATGAATTTAAGAGACTATGCTGAATTAAAAACAGCACTTAAGTTGGTTTATTTTTCCTCTGTTTAGTAAAAAAAGTTTCAGTTTTCAGTTGGTAATCTCTGCTAATTCAGAAATTCAAATTTGATGTTGAACCTGTTCAGCTTCAGTTAACTGGCAGAAAAGAGCTTTTACTGCTCAGAAACCTAGGCCTTTTGCAAGAATGGAGGTGCTATCATCACACTGCCTGTTTGTTCTTACTTTTAAATTACATGCTTGATTCATCTAGGCTTTTTCTTTCATGGATAAGGGACAGTAAGTCAGGTAATGCTTATAAATTATTTGAAACTATGGTATCCCTTAAGGTAAAGATGGTTTAATATTTAGCTTCTGTAGTGATTATGATAAACTATTAAATCAGTAGGATTTTTTAACGCTGGAAATTGTTTCAACAATAATAATTTGTAATCTTTAATGTTCCAGAACCCTGGGGCTGCTGGTAAAGCGACTGGAGAAGGGTGGAAAAGCTGAACAAGAAAACCTTTTTCGTGAGAACGACTGCATTGTCAGGATTAACAATGGAGACCTCCGCAACAGGAGATTTGAACAGTGAGTTTGCTTGCCACACGTTGCATTGTTGTTATTTAACACTGCACCCTCCAGTAATTTGAGGCAAATAAGGCAAAAATTGTCTAAGCTTGCCTTTCTAATAAAGAAATGATACGTTAAGGGATGTTAGCAGCTGTAATTAGCCAAAACTTCATGACCATTATTGTCATTACAATATGTGCACTTCTCATTTTGCACATTATGGATTTTTTTTCTTCCTGCATTTGGTAAACTGTTTATCCTGAAATTCCCAGATGACTTTTGCTCTTGTACTCGCAATGCATCGCGTTCAGTGTAACTGCAGAACTTATTTTTAACATTTTAAAAATATTTGTGGGTTTGTATGTGTGAGAACTAGAGGTACTATATGCAGAAAATTCCTGGAGAAGTTTGAGAGATCATAAATATTTGCTCAGTGGCTGCCTGGACTTGGTAGAATCCCAAAATGGTGACTCACAGAGACTTTTAAAAGTTAAATCAGGTTGTAGTTCATACACAGATAGTTGAAAGAGAAAGCAGAAAAGGGGTGTGAAGAAAAAAGAGTGATTTTAAAGATAATAATACTGTTTTGAAAACTCTAACATGTTGAGGGCTAAAAGAAAATCATTCATTCTGATTGTCCTGTACTTAATATGCACTTGAAATGTGGGGTTTATTTCTTCTACTGTAACCTGGATTGGAACACAGCCCTGTACCATATGGCTGAAAGCAGATTGTCTCTGCTAGTGCTGTGGTTCTGAATCACAATTTGTTAAGTCTATGAAGTCTATTGACTTTGTGTACTTTGGATTGTGACCTAGAACCCAACGTCTCTCTGTGCAGGATTAAACATTATTTTTGTTCCCTATTTCTCAACGTTATATCCTGAAAGGCTACTAACTTAGAAAAAGCAAAGCATGAGCTAGACTTTTTGGGAGGCTACACATACTTGCAGCAAATGATGGAAATACAAAGTCATTGCAGAAAGAGCAGTTTTCATTCCATTGTCCCCGGGATTACCGTTATCCCAATTATTGCAATTATCAAGGTTCCAACCAAAAGGACACTGCGCTCCTGCCGTGGGATTGTCTGCACTTCAAGACCGTGGTTACAAATTTTTGCTTCTCAGAATCCAGGATTTGATGCATTAATTGTTAAGCATATTTAACCATAGTGTTGTCCTAAGGCAATAAACATTAGCAAAAATCAGCCCAAGTAGACGCGTGAACAGATTCAAGTTTTATGGTTTCCGCTTGAGCGCAATGTGTCTGTCAGCTCGTGTTGCTTAATTAACATTAGTAATTATGCTTATAATGTCTTGTAGTCTGCCAGTCCTAATTTGCTAATTTTCTGTTCATTTTGAAACCTAGAGCACAGCATATGTTTCGCCAAGCCATGCGGACGCCGTTCATTTGGTTCCACGTGGTCCCTGCGGCAAATAAAGAGCAGTACGAACAGTTGTCCCAGAGTGAGAAGAACACCTACTACTCCAGCCAGTTCAGCCCCGATTCCCAGTATGCTGATGGCAAAAGTATTAACAATTCTGGACTTCACACCTTACAAAGATTGTCTCGAGCGGGTAACCAGTCGGATCCGACGGACTGTTACTCGCAGCTACCTCACAGTGTGAACTCATCAGGGAAACCACCTTCGGGCCTGGTGCCATCACCTCAGAAAGTTCTCACCTCCACTGCAAACAGTGGGTATAACACCAAAAAGATAGGGAAGAGGCTCAGTATACAGCTGAGAAAAGGTAAGGCACTAGTGCACTCCTCCAATAGCTTGGGGTAGCGTACGGACGTGCGTCCGTTGCCACCGTGCTGGACAGGTCAGCGTGCAGCAGCTCAGGGCTTGTGATGGGTTGATTCTTGAAGCCAAGGGGCTGAGTTGTCCCTGATAACATGCCCAGGAGTCCATCCGGCCGTGCATTTGCAGTGTCTTTGCAAAAGTCAGTTGTGCTTAAGTGCTTAAGCACTGTTTTCTGTGTCGCAAATAAAAGAGAAGTACAGGAAGTGCTACAGGTTCTGTTGGTCAAGACCCAGGGAGTGATGAACTATTTAATATAAATAAATAAGCTAAAATGGCCCATATAAGGTACTTTATACATTTGCATAGAATATAAGGGGTTGGAAAAGAGCTTGCAAGATCATCCTGTCCAACCCCCTCACCAGAAGTTAGCCTGACTTTTACCATGACATCGTAGCTATAGTCATCATGACTTTTCAAGTTGACTAACTATGGTTTTACCCTTAGATTTTAAGAGTGTGTTGGATCCACATGGTAGATTGGACTTTCTCATTTCCAGTTACAGCTTTTCTTTATTCCTCAAGGGTGTGCAAGTCTTCAGATGGTTGAGAAGTAATGTGATATTTCCTACCTTGGCCCTTAGCGCTAATTTAATTTGAGTGGTGGTGAGAGACTATTTAAGGGCAGAGGAGAAAGTGGTGCCTGCTTATCTCAGCATCTGTGTTACATGTTCACATGCAGATGCAGTGATACAGCCATGGAAGTTTTACGTTGTATTCAATGAACTGAGAAAATCTGGTATTTTTGTGTAGTTACCATCTAGATGCTTTTAAGATAGTCCAAAGGATATTAAAATATCATTTGGATGCAAGTGCTTCTTAGCTCTTGGGAAATGATTTTCTAAAAAGATTATACATGCTGTAAGCTTTATGGTATTAAAATGAGCATGTTTAAGGATAGATATCATTTGTTCTCTAGCAGGAAAAAATGGGGTTTACACTGCACAGCAAAATGTTTACCCATGTAACAGTATTCTCTGTGAACTCCAAGTATCTTCCCCTCAGGATACTATGCTTAGTGTTAATAATTCTTATTAATTCATCTTCTTACTGAAAAGTATCAAAGAAAATGCATTGAAGGGTAGAGATTTTTCATTTTCACAAGTACCAGGCTACTTGTCACATTATCATTACACTTTCCTTTCTATGAACTTCACATGAACCACCAGATTGCTTCTTTCTGGTTACTGAATTTTAAGCTCTACAAACTTGGATGACATACGGTTGAGTTGACAGTTTGCTTCTGTTGTTGATGCTCCTTCAAGAAATTCTTTAGGCCATCAGCTCAGATCAGCCTGCTTGGACAAACTTACTGACTTGAGTAAGGAATTGCTGTGCTTACTAATATCCTTTCAGTCATTACAGTGATTTTTACCTATTTTTTTTTCTGTCTGTGAAAGCCTGTAGAAATATCACTCAGACATTACATAAAAAAAATCTCAGCCAGGAATGGAAATACACATTTCATGTAGTTCAGACCTATCAACAAATGAGTATAGGATATGGGAACACAGTGTTTTTGTGTGAAACAAATGTGGCATCAGAGCTGCTCATAAGATGGGAGGATATAATTTTGATGTGTTATGGATTCTTTGACTCTGATGTGAGTTTACTTTTTGGTCAAGTTGCACTGGATACCGTTCTGTAAATATTCTCTCCACTTCCTTAACATAATTTAGCCTTGTGGGCACCAATATATTGGATGGTTTTGGAGTAAAGGTGCATTGCTACCTGTTGATGGAAAGTGATCTGTAAGAAACTTCAACGTCCAGTTTACACCAGAGAAATTTCATTGAATCCCAGAATGGTAGGGGGTGGAAGGGACCTGTGGAGAGATCATCGAGTCCAACCCCCCTGCCAGAGCAGGGTCACCCAGGGCAGCCCACACAGAACAGATCCAGGTGGGGCTGGGAAGTCTCCAGAGCAGGAGACTCCACAGCCTCTCTGGGGAGCCTGTTCCAGGCTCTGTCACTCTCACAGGGAAGAAGTTTCTCCTCATGTTGAGGTGGAACTTCTTGTGTTTCCCCTTGTGACCACTGCCTCTCATCCTATCCCAGTACACCACTGACAAGGGACTGGTTAATTTGATGGCTCTTACTCTAGTAAAAGCTGTGAAATCTTTATCTAGAATAAATATTTCAGAAGTTTAGAGGGGATCTTTGTTCCTAACAGTTTGCTTATGTGAGAATACCACTTAGGAAGAAATGATTCCTGGCTCAGATTATAGACAGCCAGAGAGAAACTGTTTAGTGTACTGTATTCTGTGCATTGTGATATTAGAAATTAAAAGAAAGTGCATAAGGGAGGATACCTTTTTATCATTGCTGTCTTTCATTTGTTAATACCCACTGTAGAAAGAAGCATGTCCTCCCTTTTTGCCTTTCATTTGATCACTCTGAGAACTTACACGTGGAGCAGCAAATGAAGCAAAACACTTAAGGATGCCCCCAAGTCGTTTGTTATAAATATCAGTGCAATAGGGATGTTAATTGCCTTTGATTATTTCCAGTGAAGGGTGTTGTAATAATACAAGCTTTACAGATATTTAATAATTGTGATTTCTTTGTAGCTAACAGACTAGCAGTCATTTCACCAATTACCATCATTAGATTAAAAAGTCCTTGTGGGGTGCATTAAGGCTTACAAGGATGTAAGGCTGCTTCTTGAAATTCACTTCTGATTTAACCTGACATCATCTATCAGGGTTGACTCTTTCTCAATCCAGACAGATCTTTATTACAGCCCTGTTTCTATATATTGCATGAGCTTTATTATATAAAATGACATGCTAGGATAACCCTGCACTACGTGCTTCTGTAATTATGCTTTCTTAATATGTATTGCTGTTGTGGCATTTTAAAATAACCTGAACTTTCATAGAATTTAGCTGTTTAATAAAGTCAGAAGAGAAGGTCAGTCATATGTTTCAGTCAATGCAGAATGTTTGTTGGCTTTTCTAAATGAAAATGGATATCTGTTTATCTTTCCATAAAGGTCAGGGCCTGAACTTTTAGCATATAGATGGAGGGGTTATTGCTGATATCCTAATGCCATTAAGGCTGTATAACAGTCTAGCTTAATAGCTCACACAGATTAAGATAGTGCAAGATATGACAGTGAGCATACACTTAGATATATTTTGGTGTAAGCTGATACACAGTAAGTATAAAAAAAAAGAGTTCTTCAGAGATAATATGTAGAGAAAATAATAGCACTGATAAAACACCCAGAGTGTTAGGACAAATTTTGACCTTATATACACCAAGACAATTCCAGAGTGGTTTTAATTTGACTACAAGGGTAGGAGGCAATGCAATTGAGAGGAATATAATCCAGCACTTATAAATAATAAATAACCAGCTCTGCAACAAACAATTCTAAGGCTTAGACTTCGAGCACTGAGTAACTCGCAGCGTTTAGCCTGATACCTGCTAAAGCTTTCAGAAGGCTGCTTTTCAACTGGACATTGTATTACTCAGATTTCATATATCCTGGCTTTGACACCACTGTCCTAAGACAAGCCTGAAGTACTCAGTCTCTAAATTAGCTTCGTTTTATTTGATTGCCCTTAAGTGTAATGCTGATAGTGTTGGATCACTTCTAGCTGTAGCTACATATTTGCCCAGCTAAATTGAATATATCATTCTTGAGGTAAAATGTCAAAACTGAGCTCTTGTTTTTTAAGCTGGTCCTAGTTCCACCAAATATTTTGCTAGTTTTGGTCTGGTGTATTCAAACCTGGAGCATCAGAACTTCAGTCCATCTCCTGCTGCTTCCAGAGAGCAATCTAACTACTGGCCAAGGGAGTTGTAATCATCTCTTCCTTTTCAGACCTATTTTTTGTTGGATTCCTCTTTGGCTTGCTGGCTCTTCTGTGGTTAATAATGCTCTGTCTTAGTACAGAGCTGAGCTCAAGTGCTGCAAGCCCCACCAGCTGACTGGGCTTTCAGTGTTATGGTGCAGTGACAGCCAGCCCTGCAGCACCCAAGTTCCTTTCTGCAAGAAGTCATTAGAGGGACAAATAAGATGCCAAGGATGGTTTGGGAGTGTGCTAATTTAAAATGACATCGTATTTGCTATGGAGTAAAGCACAAATACAGACAATCACTTGCTTTACTTGGGTTTATAGAGCAGAGCATACAAGACAGGACCTGAACTTTGCAAGGTGTCCTGCATCGTGCATCTGAAGTGGACAGATTTGCATGCATTTTTCATCAGACTCTCCTGTTTTCCCCCAGGTTCTTCAGCCAGGCTTTGAACTGGCATTCAAAATTTCTGTTGAAAATGTCTTTTGAAGTGATAGGTTCTCTTAGACTGCTTTTAGCATTCCTGTTCAGATGCAATAGGGGTGTTTGTCCCTTTGGAAATGAAGCATGCAGATTCTTAAATTACTTAAGTGACCTTGAGAAATGAGATTCAAAAGTGAAGCAAATAATTTTGGGCATTATTAGCCACGGAAGAAATGTAAAGCACATCAAGTTTCATCTTTCCATGTTTTTAATAACACCTCTGATCACCCTTTATTAGCAGGTTGTAGCAAAAAGGGAAGGATGTTTCTGTTAGGCTGATCAAAGATCTTGAAAGGTCTGAGCTTTGCTTGGAGAAAAAAAGAAAAAAAAACAAAAAACCAAGTTGTTCCAAATCACTCAACTACAAAAAAATGGACATGCAATTAATTTATCTTGATTGTGCATGTGGCTGCAGCAATTTATAGAGGGCTGAGCAGTCAGGCTTCTCAGCAGTCATTTGCATGTTGCTGTGACTACACATACACAACTTCTGAAAAGATGGGACTTACACTAGGAACAGTAAAATAACTTCTCAGGAAGTGTCTAAACCAGACTTGCATTAGTTCAGTGAAGCCTCTGACAAGAAAGAGAACATTATTTGCTGCTCAGCTCTTGTACGAGTTCCAGTAGTCCTTGATAAAAACTGCTTTCTAGCAGAAAACAGGAGGGTAATTATTTCTACACTCACCCATCTGTACACGGGTCTCAAGAAGCAATCTACTATGGAAAGGCAGGAACATGAAATGCTTGGAGGGAGAGGGTCTGCTCTGGTTATTGTCAGAGAGAGTTGGCCCTTCTTTGATTGTAAAGTTAGCTCCTTATTCTGGATCAATTTATAATTTAGCACTTTCCTTACCTGGGGATGCTTTGTAGTGTAATTTTTGTGATTTTTGCATCACAAGCTGTTCAGATGTGTAACCAACCTCCCTTTTTATTCGTTTATTATTTAGGGAGATCTGTACTGAAGTGCATGAGAACTCTTCTGCATTTTCCTAACTAATGTGAGAAAGAAGAGTTTAGTTCTAGCTCATGGTTTAGTTCCAGCTCATACTTTAGAATGTGTTTTGTTTGCAGCCCTGAAAGGGTAGATCACTCTAATGGAAGTATGATAAGTAGGTCCTTCAGATGTTCTTTTGTGGGTCTCTTCACTGATGTCCTTTTGAGAATGATATCAAAGCACTGGAAGCAGTGCAGAGATGATCCTGGCTTTTTCTCTCTGGCAGCCAGTTTTTCTGCTCCTGAGAGTTTAGAGCTGCAGTGTGTGCTAGATGAGGAGCACACCATTTTTCTCACAGAAGAGCCTTAGAAATACTCTAGGCTTTCTGGATGTTATGCCAGACACACTTCTCCACAATCAAGAAGCTAAGCCTAGCATTGGTGAGAAATGAAACACTTCTTCACTGGCAGATAACAGTCTAGCCACCTCTAGTAGGATTTAATACATTTTTTAACATCCTGTCTGTTCATGATCAGGCTGATTCCAGATAAGATTATGATGTTCCTTCTGAATATAAATTTAACTAAATGACATGGAAGTCCCATCCCCAGCCTTAATGCTACTAGAACTTTTTTTCCTTCAGAACAGCAGCTGAAACATCAATTCTGCCCCTCTTCTCTTTGTACAACATAGTTCCTTCACAACTTCTGGGTTTATTCACTTAAAACTAAATTGCCTTCAGCTCAGAGCTGGCTGAGTGAGCTCTTGAGGGTATGACTTTAGAATGTGTTTTCAGCACCACATTCAAGAAAAAAGTGGAGCTCTAACTTGTCGAGAGAGCTGCTGATTTATCAAAGAAGCCTCAGAAATTGAATTACACAAATTAGTGGGTAATTCTTAAATATTCTTATCGCTCAGCATAATTTGATCGTTGTCAGAGATGACAGCAATAGGGGGAGGAAGAAGTTTTCTACCCTCTCTCTTTTTTAAAATCTCTTAAGAGATTGTGTTGAACAGAACTCAAATAATCTAGACCTTGCAAAGAAGAGCTCCTGGCTTTGAGTTGGATGAATCCCATGTTTTAGAGATGGTAATTCCTTCTGTTTTCTACTCAGGCTTTGGGTTTTGTCAGCATGTGTGCCTGGCTTCTGGGATAAATTGGAGATAGTGGAGTAGCCTCTCTCATATGTTTGCACAGTTCCCTCGTTATTATAATGCAGTTTTACACCCTAAGAATTGAAAACATTTTAGCAGCAATAAGATACTGAGATGTTATATGCATTTCTATCACCAGGAGAACTGAAGTGCATGGAGTAGAGCTGAGTAAATTGGTTTGGTGTATAAAAAGAAAAAAATAGCATCAAAACCAATCCAGTCAGAGAAGTCATAATTATTTTTGGCCTCGTTTGAATGTATCCATTTATTTCCCAGTCTTGTGAATTTCTAATTTATATGTAATAAGCATAGGATTTTATGCAGCTGTATTAAAGAGCTAAGGGCAGCTCTGTTGCATAAATAGCAAAATAAAAAGGAGAAAAGGTAAAAGGAAAATGACACCCAAAAGCTGCCTTATGCAAAGCTCTACAGAGCAGCCTAGCAAAACCGAGCCCAGTTGAGCCCCCCTCTTTCCACAGAAACAAGTAATTAACATCATCTTCTCCTAATACCTGGGCTCAGTGTGGATTTGTGGTGTTCTGTCAGCTTTGGTGAAGGCTTTCTGGAGATTTGACAGCAGAAATTGCCACAGTCCAAATTTCTATCCTGTGTGCATTTGTAATGTGGATGTTTCAACTGTTTTTTTTTTTCTGTGGAGGTTTAAAGTGGAGTGTGTGAACCAGACATCTGTAATGACATTGTTATCAGGCTAGGGGGATTAAGCTTTTTAATAATATTGTCCTGGCTGTGCAGTCATGTTCTGATACTACTTTAGAAATTTTAGCATACAAAACCTGCCCTCAAAGAGCAGTATCCAACACAGATCCTGAAAATAGGGAAAAGATAAATTCCCTAAAAACCTGAGTTGTGACTGAAAAAATCCCTGGTACTCAGAGTGCTCGTACATCTTCACGTGTTGCCATGAGTGAAAGAGCTCTATGAACACTTGAAGCATCATTAAATTGTGAGGTCTCCAAAGAAAACCAGACACGTTATGAGATCTAATACTTTTTTTTCACTTTTCTAAATACCACTGATAAATTCTATATCAGCCTGAAAGAGGATGAAGACTTTCAAATTCAAATGTCAGCTTTTCAGCTGTCTTGAATGCTGCAGAAGGAAGGGAGGTTCTCCCATGGTAGCTGGTCTAGAGGAATTGATACAAATTTCCTGAACAAAAGTCCTTATCTGTACACAGCAAGACCTCTCCGTGATCTTCAGCAGGGGTTGCAGAAGACTTTCTGCTCTGGTGCCTCCTTCCCCTCCTTCTTTGCTGGTTTTGGTGTCTGCAGAGTTGCTTCTCTTACATATTCTCCCTCACCTCCTCTGCCTGCTGTGGTGCAGCAGGTTTTTCCCCTTTTTAAATGTTTTTCCAGAAGCATTGCCTCTCCTGTGGATTGATTTGCCTTGGCCAGCAGTGGGTCTCTCTTGNAAGTGGAGTGTGTGAACCAGACATCTGTAATGACATTGTTATCAGGCTAGGGGGATTAAGCTTTTTAATAATATTGTCCTGGCTGTGCAGTCATGTTCTGATACTACTTTAGAAATTCTAGCATACAAAACCTGCCCTCAAAGAGCAGTATCCAACACAGATCCTGAAAATAGGGAAAAGATAAATTCCCTAAAAACCTGAGTTGTGACTGAAAAAATCCCTGGTACTCAGAGTGCTCGTACATCTTCACGTGTTGCCATGAGTGAAAGAGCTCTATGAACACTTGAAGCATCATTAAATTGTGAGGTCTCCAAAGAAAACCAGACACGTTATGAGATCTAATACTTTTTTTTCACTTTTCTAAATACCACTGATAAATTCTATATCAGCCTGAAAGAGGATGAAGACTTTCAAATTCAAATGTCAGCTTTTCAGCTGTCTTGAATGCTGCAGAAGGAAGGGAGGTTCTCCCATGGTAGCTGGTCTAGAGGAATTGATACAAATTTCCTGAACAAAAGTCCTTATCTGTACACAGCAAGACCTCTCCGTGATCTTCAGCAGGGGTTGCAGAAGACTTTCTGCTCTGGTGCCTCCTTCCCCTCCTTCTTTGCTGGTTTTGGTGTCTGCAGAGTTGCTTCTCTTACATATTCTCCCTCACCTCCTCTGCCTGCTGTGGTGCAGCAGGTTTTTCCCCTTTTTAAATGTTTTTCCAGAAGCATTGCCTCTCCTGTGGATTGATTTGCCTTGGCCAGCAGTGGGTCTCTCTTGGATCCAGCTGGTATTGGCTCTGTCAGACACAGGAGGAGCTCCTAGCAGCTTCTCATGGAAGCCACCCCTGTGGCACCCCCTTCACTCCCGATACCAAAACATTACCACACAAACCCAATGCAGAGCTCAAAGGGTTCTATTGTTGTGTCTTTCACATAGGTTGCATTCAGCTTCCTAGGACTCGTAGGTGTGAACTGTTACATAAAAGTCCTGCTTCTGTCTGTCCAGCATTTTATAGGAAGCTGTGTTGTGTGACTTTTAGGGACTGTACCTGATGTTGCCACATCCTAAAGGCAGGTCAGATTAGATGTAGGTTGGACGTGCTTATGCCTAGCTTGTCAATGTCAGCTGTAGACCTATCCTGACAACTTCTGAGATGTTTCAAATGGAAGTTGTAGATGCAGGGTGTTAGACACTCTGTCGGGGATGCTCTCTGCTGAATGGCTGTCTGCCTTCAGGCTAGATTAAGGGTCCTGGGTAGACTTGATGGGGGTGAGGTGGGCAGGTTTCAGTGTGGTTTCAAAGGTTGTTGATAACGTTGGACAGATTGCACTGGAAGAAGATCACAGATGAGCTTTCTGCATGGTAGGAAAGGCTTCTGTTTGTCCTCTTGGCTCGTGAATCCTAGAGCTGTTTGGCTCCTAAAACACACTGCAATAACCAGTTGTGGGCATACCTTCTCTGAAATGTCTCACTTGCCTTATTGACTGGATTCCCTCTCTGGGTTTCTATGGGTCATCCTCAATGCTCTGTTTTGCTTCAGTTAGTCTTAGCCAAGTGTAGTCAGTCACCTGGATGTACAGCAGGACCTCAGAACCGGCAGCCTGGCTCTGCCTGTGTGGCAGAAGGTGGGGTGGAACCCAGCAAGAGGCAGGGTGAAGCCCTGGAGTGGAGGAGCTGTTGACAGAAAACAGCCTGAGGTCCATTGAAACAGAAGAAATGAGACCACTGAGCTCCAGTTCCATCTGTCACCTGCCAGTGTCCATCAGTGAGCTGACAAAGCCCCGCGGCCAGCGGTGTCGGCCAACTGACACTGCTGAAAGAGTGGGAAAAGAGAAAGGGTTCATTGACAAGATCCAGATTGACAAGAGGGAAGAGAGCAGTAGGATCTCAGAGATGCTTTGTTCTAGTTCCTTGTCACTCAGCTCATCTGAAATAGAAAGTTGGAAGTATGGCAATGACTTGGAAAGTGTCAGAACATCAAGTTGCAAGGAGGGCTTGCTGAGCCACCCGTGCCAAGACTCAGTGCTTCAAGTACACCATTCCTATATATGCCTTCTTTTTCTTTTTTCTTTTCTCTTTTTTCCCTTTTTTTTTTGCCAGGCAGTAATTCTGACATCTTCTATATGTATTTTCATGGATTGTACCAGTGAGGTGTACACACATTCCACTGGGTGACAATAATCCATAATACAAAAAGTACATTTTAACAAGTAATATTCTACATTCTTTCTGCAGGTACAGAAGGCTTGGGATTTAGCATCACTTCAAGAGATGTCCCAATTGGTGGCTCTGCTCCAATTTATGTGAAAAACATCCTGCCAAGAGGTGCAGCTATTCAAGATGGGAGACTAAAAGCAGGAGACCGATTAATTGAGGTGATGAAGGCCTACGTGGTGTTTATCTGTGTTTTGGCATAAGCTTTGCAATAGTTCACTTCCAAAGGCTCTTATTAGTTTGTGTTAGAGGAAAATGTTTCCCTCTTCTTATTTTCCTTTTTTCCCTTTGTTTTTCTTTTATTTTTTTTTATTTTTGACTTTGCTTTTTCATGATGTAACTGTTTCAAGAGCTGGACCTGCTATGAAAATAAGAGTTTACATCCTTATGTGAATATAGTGTCTCAGTCTTGCACTGCTGGAGAGGAATACGTTGAAGCAAAGTGATTGTCACTTAGTCAGTGGCATTAAATCAGCATGGAGTGACAGACCCAACATTACTGAAGGTGTTGCCAAGTGTGGAAGACAATACCCTGAAAAGGTTTAGTGCATTACCTGAAAGGCACCATATAAGAGGAGGGTAGTGCTACAGAAAATCAAGGCCACTTCCCTCCTGAGAGGAGAATGTCCTCAAAGAGTGAAATTTCCCTTAGATTAGGTGCACAGCAGACATCTCCCTGCACATCCAGCTGGAGTGTTCTAAGAGGTTACCACCCACAGCTCTTCATTGCTGTCCCTGAGCCAAATGACACTGGAGGTGCAGCGGAGACCATCACTGGCTCTCAGAGCCCTCACTGCCCTTTCCTGCAGAACTGGCAAAGTCAGCTTGAATTGCTGCCAGAGGACAATCATTTGTAATTACTGTCATTCACAGTAACCCAGATGACTTGGGGAGAAGGGGACTGAGAAGGGTTTAAGACAACAGTTAGGGCATCTCAACTGTGTGCGCTGTGATCTTGGGGGGGGAAGGAAAAAGGTGGCTTGATGATGACTTCTGAGCACACGCTTAATACTGTTAGCTGATTTGCCTTGTAATCCCAAAATGTTTCCGACTAGGAAAGCCTAAGAATACCTAACTTTTCCTGGCTTCTCCCTTACTCAAGTTAGCTCACAGAGTGGGCAATTCACCTGTATCCCATACCTGTCTGTACTGACAAGTGGTATGCGGAGGGCGAGGGGTTGGATGGCTGCAAAAAGGCAAAAAATAACTATTCCAAGGTTGTTCTGGGGGGAAAAAAAAATCAGATTTTCTACTTCTGACACAATTTGTTGTGCAAGATGTATTTGGAAGATATTTATAACACCCAGGCATGTGGAAGCAGGACCCATTTTGGATCACACTTCGATTTTGCCAAAAGATTTTTTTTTTTATGCAGGAATTCTTGTAAAAAATAGTGGTAGATGGAGTTAGTTGGCTGTAGAGTATGCTGGAGTATACAGTTGCTGCTAAAGAGGAGGGAAATATAGCTGTCTTGCTTCTTATTTGTATTCCTCTGTAAAGAATGCATGTTTAATTAGTTGTAGCAAGTGGAAGCTGTACGGAGCCAATAAGCAGATTGCTTCAGGGAGGCTTTTTTAATACTGTCCCCTATAATTCACATGACTTTTCATTAGGAATACTGGTTTTCTTGTTCTGGAGTTTTATCAGTTTCTAATATTTCCTTTGGCACAGGTAAATGGAGTTGATTTAACAGGCAAAACCCAAGAAGAAGTTGTGTCCTTGCTGCGAAGCACCAAGATGGGAGGGACCGTTGGCCTCTTGATTTTTCGACAGGAAGAAACATTCCATCCAAGGGAACTGGTGCGTAAAATAAAGAGCAGCTAAGAGATTTAGATGAGTAGGAGCAAAATGCTTTGATCTTGTCACCTGTCAGTAAATATGCGTGGCCAGCATGGAATATAAGAATTAAAACAAAAAAAAGGAAAACCCAAGCAGCTATTTTGCTTTATTTAGAAGATTTTACACGAATGTTTTTTATTTTCTTTGAGTTGTTTATGAAATTAAATAGTCGTTGACAATGTGTAAGAGCTTTATATTGAGTGAAAATATTTATTTTAGAAGGAGCTATTGGAAAGTATTTGGATGCATGCAGACAATTAGATGATTTTGTATCTTTTATAAGGACAAATCTGTTAGAAAGCCTGCCATTTGTCCCAGTACCTGCTCACTAACAGATTTCAGAGCATATAATACTACACCAAAACTGAATATGTAAATGTCTCTCTATCAAAAAGCAGAAGATATATAAAAAAAGTCACCTTTTTTTGAATATAAATGGAATCTCTGTGGAATGGCAACCCTGCAGTTATTAATTTAGCAGGGTAAGTCAGAAAATGTTTCTGAAGAACCTACCTGAAATGGAACTAAAATGGTATTTCATACTCTACCTGTTCCACTTGCATAGTGTATACAGATATTTCTCTGATAATTATTCAAGATAATTTCAGTTATGAAAAGGTTGACTGTGAATGTAGCAGTTTTACTTTGTTCTGTATTCAATTAAACTGCTGAAGTTATTTATTTTTTGTATTACCATAGCTATATATAGCTCTAAAAAATAACTTCTTTGGCTGCATTATTGTGAGAAGATGGACCAAGAGAAGTATGATGAATAGATTGTTTCATTTTTCTCTTGCATTTGTGGGTTTTTTGAATGCAAAGAGGATGAATTTTTGTCTGTCCATTTCAAGAGGTTGAACATTAGCCTTTTAATTTTCAAAACTATGATTAAACCTAGGAAGTCAAAAGTGGCAGGGAAGGTTGCAGATGAAACCACACTTTTACCTTAATAACGTGGCTTCAGGTGCTGAAGTTAAAGCTGGCATAAAAAGAAGAGAAATGAACCATTTGAAATCCTCTGATTCCCTTTGTTATTACTGGAACTGTGAAAGCAATCTGTTTATTAAACAAAGTTCCCACCACGTAATTTTCACAGCATTGCTATCTTTCATAAAGGTGAATGAAAATGCTTTTGAAGTTTTCCAAATAAACTTAGAAGTAAGAAAAAGGTGTTTAACGTTGTGGATATTATTTCTATAGTCAAATGAGGAAGTTATAAAGCATAATTTAGCACAATATTTCTTTTTAAAAGACTGTAAGCAAAGATCTGATGTGAATACTGCAGAGATTTAATAGTATTACTTCATGTAGTCTTACAGTCAACAGTAAATCAGCCCCTTTAAATGAGTTCAACCTCAGTAGCCTCCCTGCTGCTGCTCGGGTGATACTCTGAGCTATTTTGGCAGGTACTAGCACGGGGAAGCCAGATCTCACCATGGCTCTGTCAGGTAGTAGGTGGACTCTGCACTATGTAGTCAGAGATCTGAGCTGGTGCATGTTTCTTTAGCTCCAGTGGAACAAATTATATTGTGAGGATCTGACAGTACATGGGTGATGATCCTCTCTTGCATAAGGATCTGTTTGTTTGGATTTTGACATGAAGAAATGGTAGGTGAGCTTTCTGACAGCTGTCAAAGAGCAGGAGCAGAATTGCAGGGGAAGGTGTTGAACTAACACCCATCATAAGGGCTCTTCTTTCTTCTCTGGTAAGAAATAATCTTCAAAGAAAGCAACAACAGAAAAACTCTCTTTGACCAGCTCTTCTCATTGTCTTGCTGGCTTCATGTAAAAAAAAAACCAATATATATATTAAAAAAAAAGAAAATTACTAATGAAAGAGGGAGGGGAATAATCTGAAACCATGTCAGCTCATCTTTTCCCCATGTAAACTTTCTTGGGCCACTTAGGAACAATTTGTCTGCATCGTTCCCCTGTTTCTGTCATACTTTCTATATTTGTATGCTTTAAATGTGAACTGAATGAGATGTCTTGAAAACCATATGCATAAAATCATATTGTCTGATATTATCCATCTCAGAAAGGGCAGGACTTGCTGTTGCTTGCTGAGGAGCAGTCAGTATTAAAACCATTTCATATTTACCACCAGATTTGTGCAGATAGTCATCTCAATAAAAGAGGTGGTTAGATTTTATTGTTTGGGTTATGGCTTGTTGAATGACTTTTGAAAAGTTACTTATCCTTGGGTGTCTTTGTAAGTCAAATGAAGATAATAAACTTCCAGGAGAGTTTTGGTGTTTAATGTCTTTGATGTATGTTGCCATTATTGTCTGGAAGGGACCTATGAAAATGTGTGGTTGTACCTAAAACTTAGGGGAGTGTTCAGATGAGCCCATTTAGGTTAGTATGGGATCTGTAGCTCATGTGGCCGGGTTAGGGGGGGTACATGTGATGGACAACCATCATCCAGTGCAGCAGACCGTTGTGAAAGTGAGTAAAAGGTGGAATAAAATCCAATTGGCAAAGGTAACTTTTCTAACTGGTGAGATCTGGAAGAACAGTGATGCTTCTTCAGGATACTGGGTTTCTTCCAGAGGTACCTAATGCCAGATAGGTAATACAGCAGGACTTGTCCACAACAGTGGGAGAGGAACATTGTCACTTAAAAATTCTTCCCTCCTTGTCCACTTCCTTCATGAAAGGGGTGAGGATTACTCTGGGTAAGCAGAGTTCTTGTTATACTGTGGTTAACTCACATAACCAAACATAACTTTCTGGGAAGGATTTTGTTAGAGCCTGCTACCAACTATGTGAGGCCACTGAAGGATTGGCTTAGGTTATTTAGCTTTTGAGCTAAGTTCTCAGTATCAGCAGAGATTGGCTGGCAGAGTTTGTCTTCTGTACCCTTCAAGTTAATATGCCCCTTGGTACGTGTCAGTCCTTTACATGTTCCTGGTAGTTGGCTCCTTCATTGTTGTTTTTTTTCTTACCAGTTGTTGGCTGCAGGTTAAAGCTAACTGTTTGTTTTCCTGCTTTGTCACTACGTTTTTATGTTTAATCATTTAATTGTCTTGCAAAACAACCCAAAGCAAAAAAGTCCAGTAAACACTAGCATTTCATTTTGGCACAGCTGAATGGAAAGAAATAGCTGTTTAGCCTAAAGGTGATCATCCAGGCAGCAGCAAGGTGGCTCCTAGGTGCTCAAAGGGGTTTTTAGTATGGGTGGACGTGGACTTAGAAGAGTAATGGTTCATTATGTGTGTTTCAAGAACTGGTTAGGTGATGCAGAAAGGTTTTCCAATGATCTGTGTTTGCCTTACGTGCCCTGAGACACGGATGAGGAATGCAGGGCATGGGAGGGTCCCATCTGTGGTGGACTGAAAGCACCCACCTGTCCTGGGATATCCAGTGCTGTAGTTCTGGTTCATCCAAACACACTCAACAGTGAAATCCTTTGTTAAAATGCCAATGGATGTCTTAAAAAATAGGTACTTGTGTAAAATCTATTCAGAAGGGTTTGTCTGGATTGCTGAGGTAGTTCTCTTAGAACCTGAAAGCAGAAGGGAAAGGCCAGGGATGAACATCCTTGAACTAGAACCTTCCACCAACCAGGACATAGTGCAAGCAGCTATGAATCTTCCATGGCCAGGTAGACACCTCCCTCATGGCAAGGGAAAGTCAGATGCACTAGCCTGAGATTGCCAGAGGTTATTTTGTTCACCTCTCACTTAATGCTTGTCTAGACAAATTTGAATCCAGGGGTGTGCTGGACACTCTTCATTTTTCCATGACCATGTGACATCAGAATTAGAGCTCTTTGTTTATGCCCCTGCTGATAGATAGTACATGTCGTATGTAGCCGTGTTCTTATTGATTTTTTTTACTTCCTTTAGAATGCAGAACAAAGCCAGTCACAAATTCCAAAGGAAACGGTAAGAGCTTTGTCTTTTCCATACTGGAAGGCTCCCAAATGTTTTTGAATTGATATGGCACTTCTCCATCCAAGTTTCACAGATCCTCCTTTCACCATATATACTGTAGATGGCTCTCTCTAGCTTTCCATTTTAAACGTGTTCTTTAATGTGATTTCAAATACTGTTTGAATATTATATACAACTCACTTATTATGTATATTCAAGTGCTATTTGAAATTACATCTTCTATACACAGCCAAAAGCCTAAAGTTGGAATGGTAAGAGCAGGCTGTTCGCTTGGGTTACTCGATGAAACTAATTGTTTAAATCATGGTCCTCTCACTGAAACCTGAGATCAAAGCACAGAAATTAGGCAGTTTGGGTTTAAGGCTCAGTTGTAGCCTCGTAGCAGACCACTGTTAGTTATTTTTTTAAGAAACTATAGAGAAGTAGAATTAAGTTTAACCCCTCGAAGGCTGTAACAGGTTTGTATGTGATGTGTCAGTGAGGTTGTAGATTGAGGTTGCTTCTGTTTATATCTCTCATTTTAGCCAGTGAAATGGGATCAGTCTTCATACATGTTACACTAATATATCTAAATGCTTTTTCTAAAACAAAAGGTTTATTTTATGAACTATTAAGAAAGGATATAACAATAATACATTAACCTAAAGTTATGCTGTATATTAGTTAAAAACTAACTTCAAAAAGCTCCATTCAATTAGGTACCTTTTTCAAAATTAAATAATACATTAGATGATGGAGAAGTTCAGAGGATTCGTGCTTGGATTTGAAATCAGCCTGCTGAAAAACAGACAAAGCTTGTCTAGGTGATTTGGAATGCCTACCAGCACCAGTGAGATGGCTCTAGGATAAAACAGATTCAAGACTAGCTAAAGAGATGCTCGAGCCATCCCAGTGAGATGCTCAAGGATACATTGGTTGATATTATCAGTGTTTCAGGCCAAGGAACTATAACTACTGTAAGTAGATGCTTGGGTTGAGTGTAGCCATATACAGTTTTATCCCTCTGACTTTGGATGTCCCTCTGCTCTGAAAGTCATCTGCATAAGGGCTCTGCAGAACTGTGGTCCTCTCGTTGTTTCAGACATGGTGTTTTGTTATCTTCATACCTTTTACCACATACTGCTGATATGTAAGGAGATCAAAGCNTTCTGCTCTGAAGGTCATCTGCATAAGACATATCTGCATAATCTGTTTCAGACATCATGTTTGTTATCTTCATACCTTTTACCACATACTGCTGATATGTAAGGAGATCAAAGCCCAAAGCCCAGGGCAGTATTTCTGTCTGTAACTGAATACAGTTGAGAATAATTTGAGGGTGCAGCCTTACAGAAGTTAGCAGGTTTTAGGAGTAGAAATTCTGCCCCAAAATACTCCTTAAGATTAGGCATATTGCTTACAAGGTGTTTAGAGAAATCAGTTGCTCATCTGTTGCAAAATTCCACAGTGAAATCCTTTTTCTACCATTTCTGGAACCAGCACCCTGACTTCATCTAAGGACCAAAACAAAAGAAGTATCTCTCATTTTTTTTTCTCCATAGATGTAAACTAAACATTTCTTTTTAAGCAGGGGAATACGCAAGATGGACAGGGAGTGTACAAGTAAGTAGGGATTCCTGAAAGACTAACCAGAAAGCCCTTAACAAGTCTTGGAAGTAGAGAAGTGAATGGGTAAATGTGTGGAGACCTATATTTGGTTAGTGAGGGAATGAAACTAGAAAGCTGATCAATACAAAAATGTCTTTTGCATAATGTCTTAGGGTTTTCTTTCATTATGAGCTAGGATTTATTTGAAGGCTCAAAGCAACAGTAATCAACTGCAGGAATAATAGGTATCTCTAAATTTGCCTACTCCTGGGTAGGAATAAAAACTGGACTAAATGTGAAAGGTGTCAGTGGGTATTTGTAGTGTGCAGTGCTTTTGCACTTACCTCCCTTCTCCCAGTCTACTTTGCTTTGGGTAAGTGGGATACTCCAGTTCTACAGAACTCATTTTCCTCAGCTCCACATTAATACAGTCACACACTTTCTTATTTTTATTTTTGAAAGCATTTTTCATTGCTTTCCTTTATTCTCCCTGGTTCTGCCTCAATCCCTATTTATTCATCTCTGTCTATTTTTCAGGTCTTTGAGATGTCTATTCTTGCAATTTCTATTTCTGTGCCTGCTCTGATCTTTGTGCTGTTAGTCGTGAGGTTTTAGTCTCCAAGTGTCAAGGACTTGATAGTAGAAAGCAAAGCAAAAAAATAAAAAAAAAAATCAACAAAAAAAAGCAGGATGAAAGCTGGGAAAGCTATAGAAATGAGAGACGGGTGAAGTACAAATCTGGTTTTAATTTAAAGGTAAAATGGTTTTGAGGTTTTTTTTGTTGCTGTGTCTTTGTGGGGAAATAAAAGAAAAATGCACCTTTGAAATTAATAAAGGATAAAACCCTCGAAAATGGAAGGTCTGAAATAAAATTGATATGTAGACCTCAAAATACAAAGCCTAATTTATCAACACATTATTAACACCCAGGGATTGCATTCATGTAACTGTTACTCTGCAGTGATTTCCACTAATATTGTGGGACTTGGATGCAGTAGTTGGGGTTCATATATGTAATAAAAGAAAACCTTGAGAATTACTTTTTGTTCTTAATTTATTCGTGGCCTGAAATCCTTTAAAGAGTTCTTTCTTACTACACATACAGGGAAGCATATGGCTTCATATTCTGCACACCATCACAGAATATAGATTCACATATTCTCATTCTTCAGCTTGAGAGGAGGAGTCTTTGTAACTTGCTAAGCTCATAGAATTTAAGCTTTGCTCTCCAGTTATCCATAAGAAATGCAAATTGCTAATGCAACTTCAGCTTCTATCCAGTAACTGTGCCCTGGTGAAAACAGCACTGCTGGTTTTACCTTCTGTTTTGCTGACGAATGGAACAGGTGCTCTGTTTACTCCTGAAGCAAGGAAATCTCTTGTATCTTAGTTGAAAAATTGTTTCAGCCAGCCATGAGTTTGTGCCATTTGTATAGCTGATGACAGCCTGGAACAGATGCACCTATTTCTAAACATGGTGATTATTTGGAATGTAGGAGATTGACCGTAATATGAAAAATAGTAATTTATCATTATTACATTTCTGTTTCTAAGCATAATTATCTTAATCTTGTTATAGAGCGTTGAAATGAACTGTTAATTATGCTATGTAAAACATCTGCCAATTAATTTTTCCTCATACGCTTTGAAAGTCAGTAGTGTTTCAGTAATATTTTGCTTTTACAATTGTCATTCACTGTTTTCTGACTTCAGAACTGGCAAGTTAACTTTCATGTAAGCATAATGCCAGAAAAATAATAATTATCATAGAAGTATTTTCTTGGGAGTGTTGTCTGGTGGTAAAAAGAGATTCAAAGTAAGGATCTGGGATTTCATTTCATGATTGTTGCACTCAGCAAGGCAGGAGAGCTTCAGTTTTCTGTTCTCATTTGTTTTTCTGTCAAATTGCTGCAAGTGAGCAGAATGTTGCGAATTTCAGCGAGTGCAGGATTCGCAACAGTGACATAACAAGAGTGGTTGGTGTGTTGGAACAATATATAAATGTTTAACAGCCCTGATAGAAATTGCAAATGGGATTGCTTTTTGTTTTCTTCCGAGCTGAAACATCTTACACTCCTGTTATTATCTACATTTCTTTTTGATCACCCTGTTCTTTTGGAATCCAAGGATAATGCCATGGCTAAACCTATCGGGGTTTTGGGGATCCATTACTCTTCTTGACATTGACTTTGGGGTGTGATTCTGAGTAAATTAGCCACCTCCACTTTCACTGGGAGAATTTGTCACCTGTAGGATTGAGGCCACGCTACTGTGGTCAGAGGCATTTTGTTAGAACTCAAGCATAATTATTTTTGTACGCTTCTTGTTTGCAGCTTTTTGTGTTATGAATATGAGATATATTGGCAAATGCCTAGAAAGACATAATTTATATTGATTAATGGATGAAAAATCCTTGGAGCTAAGTATTGGGGAAAAAAGCTGTGTCACTGTTGAGCTTTAAGATGGTTGTGTTCTGAGTAGAATCGTAGAGTCACAGAATCGGTCAGGTTGGAAAAGACCCTTGGGATCATCGAGTCCAACCATTAACACTACCCTACAAAGTTCATCCCTAAACCGTGTCCCTCAGAACCACATCTAAACCACCCTTAAACACACCCAGGGGTGGTGACTCAGCCACCTCTCTGGGCAGCCTGTCCAGTGTCTGAATACTCTTGCTGTGAAAAATGTTTGTGTGTTTGGTTTTTCCTTTTGGTGAAAAGCTGTTGATAGTACTTCAAGATACATAGTCACTGGTTATGTACCCATAGCTATTTATCAAAAGCTGTATGTTAAGTTCCCACCACTTCATATTTAGCATGTACACAGAACATCAGCTTTTACACAGCTTTGTGCATCACTCAGCTGATGCAACTCTTCCTTCACACAAAACCTTCTTTGGCGAATAGCTGAGAGCTTCAGCGGTTTCCCTTGCTGCAATAGGTGATTCAAGTGGCTGAAAACAAAGTCAGGATAGTACTCTGATTAATACCAGCCTACACCACCAGCAGTGCTGATATCTTTAGATACAGGAGAGGTTTGACTGGTGATTAAACCAATGCTGTTAGTTCCTCCGTGGTGTTTAGGAGTACTGCAAATAACCGATGCTGATTATCTCCATACCTTTTCATCTTCTAATGGTGTGAGGCACGATGACAAGGTTTGTGAAGCCTTTTTAAGTGCTATCTTACGTAGTTTTAGATTATATTTTTAATGCAGTTTGACATAAGAAATAGATGTAGAGGTAGTGATTGTGTGATCTGCAGGAACTGTTTTTACAGTCTTTTACCACACAAGTTACTCCGGTATTGAATAGCATGTTCTGGGTCATTAATGAGTAGAGTTGAGACATTAATTCCTAGTGAATAATTAATACCACAGCTGAGTGCCTGTGTTTATGAACACCCTTTGAGTAGTCTGAATTTCCTGGAACGTTCAGTGATAATCCACATAAACATCTGTGTAATGCTGTGCTTGGGGCTGACCCTCAAGCTCATAGTTTGACTCCATCATCTGCAGGTGAGTTACCTGGGCTGCAGTGTGGCATACCCAACCTGGCTCCATGCAGCACTCCAGAGCAGCTTTGGCTGGTTTCCATATGTTATTTTGGATTATAAAGACAAACGACTGTGCAATTCAAACAACAGATAATAGGGTGTGAGGCTGAAAGGGGGTGCCAGGTCCTTTAGTTGGTCTTATGCTAGAACAGGCCATAGGGTCAACAGGTTCTTCCAAACTCTTGTCTTAACGTGGGTGAGTTCAAAGTTCATATTGCTACTTAAAATTCCTATTTCAGCCTCCAAAAACTCTTTGGTTGCGTGCAAAGCTTGTTTTACTGCACTGTTGCCTTTAGCCTCTTGGTGTTGACTCTTCCAGGCTATTAAATCCAGGGAAATGAGTGAGATGAAGTGGTTTGCCACAGTTAGCTGAAAGGCTGCAGCAGAAGTAGGAGAAAGACACAGGGCAGTCCCAGTGCCCCATACAGGCATTGCCTCAAGTGGGACGTGCTTCTTGCCATGGACTTGTCAAAAAGCATTATTTCCCTTTCAACTTTATTGTTCTGTTTGCCTTTCCCAGACAGTCTCTATCTGTTTCTTTAGTCTTTCAGCTCTTGTACATCCAATAGACCAGCAAGAGAAATATAAAGATTTTTAGGGAGCTGTGTCATTCGAATGTTGGGTATTGAAGTTTTTTTCTTGACCAAGGGGTGGTGCAGAGAGCTGTAGCTTTATAAACCCCTTTGACAGAGCAGACACCTGCTGTGTATCTAATCCCTTGGTTTAGAAAGAAAACGGGGTTAGCATTACAAGCACAGATTTGTTTCAGAACATACAGTAGGAGCACAAAGTTTGAGCAGGAACAAGATTCTGGAATGGGGTGAATAAAGTCCAGTCCTTATGGTAGTGGCATCAGCCTGGTCCCTGTGTGAAGTTCCGAGATGCGTAACCAGCAAAATATTTTTAGCATCCTGATGGGATGATTTGAAATGCAGCATCTCAGCTGCTTAAACCAGTTTCCACAACAGCCCAGCATTAGCATTAGGGAGAGTAATGGTAGCATAGAGAAGCAATGGCCCTCTTGGAGAAAGAAATAAAACCCATGTGGATGGACTTAAACGTGGGCTGTTGCAAAAGCTTTGATTTTCATATTAAATGAAAATCATGTGCTAGAATTTTTGTGCTTTGGAAAACATTTAATTTTTCCCAAACCGTTTTTATTCTATCAGAAACATTAAGCCCAAGACATTTTTGAATGTGGAACATGTTTTTTAGTATTAAATTAGATCCTGAAAATGGACATAACTGAAAATATAACAGGCATGTTTTGTAGTATTTTCATGAGCTGGCATTTCGGCGTATAAATACATACCAAAGTTAATCCACATATAATATGCAAAAAACTTTTCCTTGATGGGATTAAAATTAAAGCAGACCACATTTCCCGTAAAATCTCAGAATTCAGATGTAGTTTTTGATATTTAGCAGCTGCTGTTTGATTTGAACAAGAGTGCAGTCTTTACCAGATGTGACATATTAACGTAGCTAATATGAATAATAAGTCTCGGTGTATACGTGAAAATAAGATTCATTAGTGTTTGTCTAACATATGGGAGATATTAAAATCTAGGAAGAGTTAGAAAAAGAAGGCAAGCATAAGAATTGTAGTTGTTCAGTTGGCTTAAGCCCCATATAATTTTACAGGTAGATAAGCAGACACTTTAGGCCCTTGTAACCTGTAATGCAACACATAATTGCTTGATTTATTAATAAAATAAAAGATAAAAGGCCTTGTTCTATTTCAGGAGGAAACTGGGTTGGAGTGTGCATGTCTCTGTTGGATCAGTAGTCAGGCTCTTCTCTGCTGGGGGTCCAGTTTTCAATCTGATTGAACTGCTGTAGCTATATTTATCTTTACTGCCTGCCCACAGCAGGATGCACCAGCTCTCAGTTACTCCTCCTGAGGAGAGGCCTCAGCTGAAGTTAGAGAGGTGTGTTACAGGGCCACCTACAAAGCTCTGTTTTCAGTACCTCCAGAGGTAATAAATCCACATTTTTAGAAGTCCCCCCGACTAAACACTTGTTGACCAAGGAGTCTGTTTTGTTTCCTTAGGGCTGTTCTATTTCCACGTTCTATATTTGTGTTTGTGATGGCGTAGGATGAAAACGAGTCGTCATCGTCTGGTGTATCTCAGTTTGGAAGGTGGCCTGATACGACAGCAACATCACCCACCTAACTTGAAGGGCAAAACTATTTGAATAATCTCTAATGTCAAGAATGTCTTTGCACAATATCCAAGTGAAATGAGCTTTATCAGTCATGTTTTATAATAAGAATAATGCAGAGGCCCAGTGTTTTGGTTTCCCAGTGTATAGGAGTTAGGATTTCTTAGTATGGTGGGTACCTTGTGAAAAGGAAGAAAATAAGGAATGTTGTATTAAAATCTTCTAACGATTGAAACTATCCTGAAAAGGCTGTGATATTAGGTTGTAATCCCCACTATTGGAACTAAATTACTAGGGATTTTGCAATTTCCAGGTCTTTTACAGCCTACACTACACTTCCTAGACCTGGTGAGCACTTACATCCATGGGGCTTCAAATTTACCTTTCAAGATCCCAAGATTTTCTATCTGGACAAATTCAAAAGAGAGAAGATATATTTGTAAAGCAAAAGGTTGATAGGTTAGCAATATAATGATTAAACAGAAGCTGATGGGCTTAGGGATGTGATGTTAGGAGTCTGGGCACAACAGGATTTGTCCGCATGTAAGGTGTGGAGTCGATGGGGTGATTGGAGGTGTTAGGTGGGGTTTGTACTGTAGTTACATCATTTATCAAGTCAATTATCTTCATCAGAGTATATATAAGAGAGTGTTTGGATGGGTGTGTGCATATACATATGCATACAAAAGCCCTTTAAATGTTTTCCTATATGTAATTGGGAAATATACGTTACCCTTTAAGAGTGGGAATGCTGTCATTAATTGCTTCTGTGAAAAGAAACAAGAATGCAGGGGATTTTTTCTGAGGTTCCCATGATTAACTCATTTCTTTTCTCTATACATGAGCACAAAGTAACTTGCAGACCAGCTTCAAGACTTAATAGCTGCTGAGAAGGCAGCATGTCTAAGCTTGCAAGAGAATGAATTTGGCTGGAGAGAACGCAGCCAGATTTGTAGGTGCAGCGAGCCACTTTGGGAACTTGTCCCAGCTTGACTGAAAATTCCTTCCCCTTGGTAGGTGGGAGGAGGTTTTTCTTTGCTGTTAGGTTTCTTTTTTCACCCATCTCATGCATCTTACTCACTGGCTGAACCCTGATGAGATTTTTATAATGGGAAGAATTCCCAAGCAAGAAATTTCTTCATTGTCCTTAAAACATAAAAAGATAAGGAGGAGATGTTGTTACTAATACAATGAGATAAAACTTATCCAGACTTATATCCATTACTGCACTGTTGGTGTCAAGGTTCATTTTAATGTTTTTTTATAAAATTAAATCAGGTTTCATGATCAGAAACCAATGTTATAAGAGAAAAATAATTTCCCCTCTGTTTATCTTATGGCTGTTTTAAATCTCTACATATCAAAGCACTGCCAGAAGTTTGCTCACGTCAGGAAGTTTATCTTTAAATTTACAGTATATTTGCGTTGTATTTAAAAAGTGGGAAAAAAGCCCTTATCTCAAATGTCATTTTGCATAAATTGATGCTAAGTATGAATTTTAAGGAAAAAAAATGGAAGTCACCTGCATACTTTATCACCAATCGAATTTTTATTCCAAATTACATACTTGAGCAGCTTCATTCATCCAGCTGAAGTCATTTCAGATGACCTTTCCCTCAGCAGACTCTGTCTGAACAGAATATTGTTCTGCTGTTAATTGTTTTGGACACAGTGTGTAAAAATCTGAAGGGAGTTGAATTTTGTTGTTCAGGGATCACAGTACATAATTTTGCTTGCGTGTTTACTGCTGGCCTGTCAAAGAATATGAAGGAATAAATTTCTACTGCAGATCAATTAATCATGAGAATAGTGTTAAGGTGTTTGATTGACATAGTGAAGCTGTTAATTTAGTGTATCAAGATCAAATGGAAGTTATTGCAATTAGGAGGTGATTGTGTGCTCGGTTGAAAAATGCTGCATTTAAATCTTTGTGCATTTTTGTGCTGTCTCATGGACATATTTGGAATTTCTCCAGTTTGTCACATTTAGATGTTTAATATTTAACATGATTTTTTATAAGAGCTGATAATTAATTGATTGGGAAGTTTCTCTACAGGTAATGTCTCTGTACTCCAAAGGCTTTTGGAGAACAAAGGTTTCAGTCTGGTTGAAGTTTGGGGTATTTTTGTTTGGTTGGTTTTGTTTGGTTGTGTTTTGTTGGTTGGTTGGTATTGTGTGGTTTGTTTTGTTGTTGTTTTAGTTTTTTGGGTTTTGTGTGTGTTTGGGGGGTTTTTGTTTATTTGGTTTGTTTGCTTTTTTGGTTTTGGTTTGGGTTTTATTGTTTAGTTTGGGGGGGTTCTTTGGTGGTTTTATTTTTTGGGAGGGTTTAGTTTTACAACTTCAATTCAAAATATTATGCTACTGGGCTAAACTCTTCCTGCTTATTTCTTTGAGAATGGCTCCTTTATGGCATGATAAGCAGTTCCTGGTCACTATGTATCACAATATCTCATATATAGCAAGACCTTTTTTGCTACCAGTGTGGAAGAAACGTTAGTCATATCCAGAGTCCTTGCATCTTAATGGTTTGGGTATTCCTGAAGGCCACATTTTTTTCCAAAGTATTCTTTCCATGAACACAGTACACCTTTCCACTCCTGACAGCTAGCACAGGTCATGCTGTTGTGTGGCCAAGAGGTGTATATGGATAATGGGATTCGTATTTGGAGAATGGGATTTGTAAGTAGCTCTGGCACTTGGATAGGGGCTGTTACTTATTTCCTATTTAGTTATTTATTTGACTGATGATGCATTATGCTTTGCCATAAACAAAAGATGGTTAGAGATGAGCAAACAGTGTCTAGGGCGAGGGAAGGGGCTGGTGAGCACAATAAGGTTTATGCTTTTAACCATGTGGGAAAAGGTGGAGCTCCTGTTTTTCTTCCCTCAGTCTTCTCTGACTATTTTCCCATGTGACATTTTCACATTGCGTTTCTAGGTCAGTGGTGACACAACTAACATGCTCATGCCCAAATTGATCATCTCCCTCTGCTGTACTCCACGTGGCTTTCACATCCATCTTTGCCATAGTCTGTGTTTGGATTTCAGAAGAGCCTGTCAGCTTTGCATTTCCTCAGGCCTTAAGAAACAGGAATGGCTCAGCAGGCTCTTGTTAACTTTTCATGTGTCTTATTCTGCTCTGAGAATCAGGGAGTTGGTGAAAAAATAAGAGTAAGCTTCGCAAATAGATGAGGGTGGTGTGGAAAAAGTCAGTATAAAAATCAGTGTCAGTAAATCAGGCTCAGTAAGGGAGGTGGTGTATTTGCTAAGAAAATGGAAAAAAAAATAAAAATTGGCCAGGTTAATTCTTCCAGAGAAGAGCTGCTGACTGTTGGACGTTAGCAGGCACCTTCTGGTGGATTTCTCTTACTCTTTCTCCATGTGGGTGAGAAAAAACCAGTACAGTTGGGTTCATGATCATCTTTCTGGAGGCTAGCCAGTAAGCCCACTGCAGAGAATTACCTTTAAGGGCATGATTTTTTTTCTTTAATTGATAAAGTTTTAACCAAAAGGGGTTAGAACTGCTTTGTTATGACTGAAAGATGGTCAGAAAGAAAGGTGGTCAGTGTCTACTGCAAGGAACAAGGTGAACAGCCTGTTCATTACATCCCTTATTTCAGCATCAGACTCTTGTGCATGATCTCTGCTCTTCAGGGTCTGATCATTTTCCTTCCTTCTCCCAAACCATCACCACCCTGAGCTGGGCAGGAGGTGAAGCAAGAGGCCTCCTACACTTGCACAGCTTTTGGGATTATGGAAGGGTGTCAATGGGCAGCTCCTTGCTGGGGGCTCTGGCAGGCCTGGGAATATAATTCCAGCTGTTCCAAACCTGGGATTGTTCCAGCCAGGCTAAAACTTTGTGTGGAGGGCAACGAAGAAGCAAAGATGTGGGTGAGGGGACAGAAATGAAAGGCAGAGATGGGAAAGACAGGAAAGTTGGCACTCAAGAGTTGGATGCGAAGCCTGGCAATAGCAGAGAGATGTGCTGTTGCAGATCTCAGCTGTGTAATTTTCTGTTTTTCCTAACACAACTAGTTTTAAACGAAATGAGGTGAATGAGTAATTTTTGAATTTCATTTTCTTGCGCTTAGTTTCTCCCTGTGACTTTAAAACTCCCGTGGATTATGATATTTTAAAACTTCTGTAGGTTTGCAATGAAGCAAACAGTTCTAATACTGCTTTCTTGGCTAATGAAATAGCAGCTTACGTGTGAGTTGGTATTAATGGCACATTCAGTAATGACACGATTCCATTATTTCACTAGACAGAGAAGCACTTAGACACAATCATCAGGTATTTCTGAATCTAGACGTCAGCAGGGGTGATGGAGAATACACTATTTGTGTGTGTTTCTTCAAATAATTACCGTGGAAAATATTGTGGCATTGTAGTTAAAAGCAGGGGTTTTTTTCATGCTAATAGCTGTAGAAAGAAGAGAATTCCCAAGGAGAAATGCTATTCTATAATCCCATGCTAATCTTCCTGACAGAAAACAGAAGAAGAGGAGCTTGTCCTCACACCTGATGGCACCAGGGAATTCCTGACATTTGAAGTTCCCCTGAATGACTCTGGATCAGCTGGACTGGGTGTGAGTGTCAAAGGTAACCGGTCCAAAGAAAACCACGCTGACTTAGGAATCTTTGTCAAGTCCATTATTAATGGAGGAGCAGCGTCGAAGGTAAGCGGGAACATTTGTGTGCTTCAGTCTTCCTCAATTTCCCATAAGTCTGTCTTGAAAAGAACCACGGAATCAAGAAGAGATCACTCTAACTAACTTCTTCCAGTTACACCATCAGAGGGAACATTTAGGTTTCTACTCAGCTGCACATGTTTGTGCATGCCAGGGTTTAAGCAGCCCATATAGAGTCTCAGGACAGTTCAATTAGTATTCTAGTTGTGCAAACAGGTTATGATAATGGCTTGCAGTGCAGATCTATAATTGGAATAGACATTTCCTACAGTGGCTGCAATGGAAGCTATTATACCAGTGTTCATTTGGCCATAAACTATTAGGACTAAGCATTGTTTGATTATTTTTCTTTTGTGTTTTGGGTTTTTTCTTTCCTCTCTCCAGCAGACTAAACGTCTTTTGTGCGTGTTTGATGTAACTAGCTATAATCTTTCCTTTTCCAGGATGGCAGGCTTCGAGTGAACGATCAACTGATAGCAGTAAATGGAGAATCATTACTGGGCAAAACAAATCAAGATGCTATGGAAACCTTAAGGAGGTCCATGTCCACTGAAGGAAACAAACGGGGAATGATTCAGCTTATTGTGGCAAGGCGAATAAGTAAATGCAATGAGGTAATATGCTCTTGATATTGGGACTGGGAGATTTCACTTTTAAGGTATTTGTGTTTATAGGAGATGTTATGTTTCCTTTGAGCCCTGGAAAATAATAACTGAGAAGCTAAAGAAAGAGAGAATTACAAAGTGATCTGGATTTCAGTGTTAGACATGCTAGCCTTATTACTGATCGATACAGTTTTCCTTTTGAGCATTTTCATCAATGAATAACAGGAAACACTGAATAAAACTATATTGATTTTGTAATTGGATCCCACTGTTTACATGGGTTTTGTTCCTTGGAGTTTTTTCTGTGAGTCTATTAAATCTTTCCTTCATAGACTTCGTGTTAACTGACTCGCTTCTTTGTCACTTTCAGGTTTTCTAATTACACGTAGAGCTCTTATATTTCATTATTATATTTTATCTAAGCAATTAAAGGTTCTTGATGCAAATAATTTGGTTATTTTGAATTTTAAATATCTCGTGCCTTGGCCTTCATTGCAGGGAAGTATGAAATACAGAATTCACAGTGAAGTGGTGATTCTTTTTATGATACTATTTGCAATTTCTGTCTCCTCCAGTAGAATGTTAATGGGTTGATGTTTTGAAACCTATTCAGGATTTACAGGAGTTTATTTTCTAGATTAATGTAAATAATGCTATACAGCAGGAATATGTGGGCATACTGAGGAGGACTGCAGATGCTGGGGAGGACTGACTTAGATTTCAGAATGATTTTGAGGAATGGTAAGGTGCACTTGAATGGCAGGTCAGGGAAGCATCTGTTCTTAAGACACCTAAAAGTCATTCTTTCATTCTTGGTAGCACCAGTAAGGCCTTGTTGGGAATGTTATTTTTTTGAGCATCTTGCTTCAAAAATGATGTGCACAAGTTGGTATAGTACTGCTGATGCTGCCTGGGAGGAAAAGGAGTGGTTTGGTTTCTAATGCATAAAATACATCCTTTAAAAAATTCCAGTTTGTAGCACATTAAAAAAAAATCACGTTTGAAAACTATATTAGCCTCTCTGGAAGTATTCAATTCCTCTTGATTAACTGCTTATACACAGCTTTAATACACATACACACAGTTTATCTTGGTTGCACAGCTTCTCACTTGGTGTTGAAGGAACTCTGGTGATGTCCTGTTCATTGAGACTGTGTTTGTAAACAAGGTGGAGCAAATCCAGCAAGGGTGAACTGAAGACATTTCTAAATCTGACAGAATTTTCCTCGTTCAAGTTAAGAATAGTTTGCTGCCCTACATCTGCTTGACATTTAGTGTGATATATTTTGCAGAAATCACATGGCAAAAAATGGCACAGCTCAATCTACAGTGTATGTGCTCCAAGATGAAAGAACTGGTGTTAGAACCAGATTTTGATACACTGAAATAGAGGGAAAACAGGATGGGGAGCTGGCTGGCTGAACCTACTTTAGAGTTTCCCAACTCCTCAATAAGGCAGTGAGATGAGCCATGATTTGGGAAAGTGATGATCTGCAATTATTGGGGTAGAGAAAGTCTTTACAAAATCATTTCTGTAAATATTTTTTCCTCTGGAATTATTGCTTTCATGCCATTCATCCAAAGGAAAGACAATGTCAATACTTTTTTTCATATTTAAATAGGATGAAAGCACAACTTGCACAGACATAAGGCTATTTCCCTGCTGAGTTGGCAGTATTCAAGAAGCCAGTTTTCTCAAAGTCTTGCAATGCTCAGACTTCAATGAAATGAGAAGTGAAGAGAGAATTATTTTTTTCTAGCCATTTTGCAATTAAACCCACGTTTCTTGTTCAAGATTTAGATATTATTAATCTAATATAGCATTGATAAGCTCTGACAATACTATTTATGTATCTTGCATGAATAGCACATATGAGTATGGTATTCAGTCAGCTTAGCCCCTAAGTAATGGATGTGTGAGGTGAGACCCAGCTGGAGAGCAGCACTGTGCAACTCACTTCCCCATGGAGCATCCCATACTGGCCATGCCTGGCTGCCTCAGCTATGTTATGTTTAATTCTGCAACGTGGATTGCTATAGATGTGCTGGTACACGTGGTGTTCCCTTGGAATACTCCTGGAGCTGTCACCAGCCCCAGACTCTGCAAAGACTTTTAGTATTAGAACAAAAAATAAATGACATCTGACTGGCAGCAAGTTGGGGAGCTGGCAGATTAGAAGTAAAAATTTTTTCTAATGTCCAGTCTAAATCTTCTCTGGTGCAACTTGAGGCCATTTCAACTTGTCCTGTCACTTGTTACTTAGGAGAAGAGACCAACCCCACCTCACTACACCCTCCCTTCAGGCAGCTGGAGAGAGCAATAAGGTCTCCTCTCAGCCTCCTTTTTTTTTCCAGTTCCTCAGAAATGGGGTTTTAATGTTTTTTCTTAAAGACACAAGAGAAATGTTCACCTTTTGAGGAAGTATTTCCCAAGTGTTCTCAGTGCTTTACTTTCAGTTTTGATTCTCAGGGCTCAGCACCCTGGGGATTCCCGACTGTGCCACGGGAGAGTCGCGAGTGTCTCCGGAGGGGAACCAGCACAAGGGGGATGATGGCAATGAAAAAAAAAGGACTGTGCTCAATGTCCAGATGATAAAAACATTTGTGATCTGGCTGTTAAAAAAATCCAGCAGCAAAACCAAACAAAAAGAAACCCCAAGCCTTTTATTTTATTTTATTTTATTTTATTTTATTTTATTTTATTTTATTTTATTTTTTTCTGTCTTCAAGTCCAGTAATCATTTTGCATTTGCAAAATCAAACTGAGTTTTTGAGATAGATAAGCAACCCAGGCTGTTTTGAGTAAAACTGAGTTTGAATCTGATTTTAAGAAAGTTAGTACTGTGGATGCTGGGTGGTTTTGGTTTTAATATTCATTTCCATAATCAGCTGGAAGAATTGCAGGGTGTTCGGGGGCAGAATTCACATGACAGTGTGGTTCCACAATGTGCCATTTCTCTGTGGTTCTGTTCACATCAGAATTTTCATGTGCATTTTATAGTTTGGTTGCTGCCTAGAAGAACGGGCAGCTCAATCCCTCTGGTCCTGGGTTCAGAGAGGCAGAAACAGTTGCCTCTGATGTGCTGCAGTTTCTTTGTCAGAAAGTTTTCCTCTTTCAAAAGTCAGTCTCCTTAACTTGAGTAAGAAACTGTTTCAAAACTTCATGAAGTAACTCTAATACTTCTTCTTCATGCCACCATTCCTGTCACACAGCTTCACCAGTTCTCACATAGACTAAGCCTTCAAATAAATCAATTACAGAAAGACTCAAAATGTACATGAGCACCATAAGAGTTATTATCTTGTCTTCAGAGAGGTAGTGAGGAGATCATTCACATCATCAGTGCTTACATAACTGTAAGCTCAAGAGAGACCATGAGCTTTTCAGAAGGTAAAAAGTGTCTTTGGGCTGTTGGGGATTTACTGAACTGAAGAGTAGGCTGCAGAAAGTTTTCACTGGCTCGCCAGGAGATCGAGTGTAATCCATCCATGTTTCCAAGTGAATTATCTTGTAGTAAATATTGATAGAAGCATGGAGTGAGTGCTAGTTATGAATCAACTCCAAGCCAGAACTGAGTTTTTCTCCTGTTTGCACATCTACACAGAGTACAGTAACTATAATTAACTATAGTTAATTCCCTAAGCTGCCCTACTGCAAACCTTGCAAAGCTTTGTTTTGTGTCTCGGCCACAACAGACAAAATCACACAGTGAATATTTGATAGATGCTGTTAGATTAGTGGAACAAACAAATTAGTGTAACAAAAAAACAAGTGGGTGTCAAATGGAAGGGGCCAAACTCTTTTCTGTAGTGCCCAGCAACAGGACAAGGAGCAGTGGGTATAAACTTGAGCATAGAAGGTTCCACCTCAATCTGAGGAGAAACTTTTTCTCCGTGAGAGTGACAGAGCCTGGAACAGGCTGCCCAGAGAGGGTGTGGAGTCTCCTGCTCTGGAGACTTTCCAGCCCCCCCTGGATCTGTTCCTGTGTGGGCTGCCCTGGGTGACCCTGCTCTGGCAGGGGGGTTGGACTCGATGATCTCCAGAGGTCCCTTCCAACCCCCACCATTCTGGGATTCTATGAAAAACATTTAGTTTGGGGTTTGGCTATATCTAAGGTTCCTCCCACCTCCATCTTCAGTTAGAACAGCATGTCTAACTTTTCTAGTGTTTTCAACTTTCAGCATTGTGTGTTGACTCCTCAACTTCCTTATATAAGCACAGAGAGACTTCACGATGCGTTTTCTGAAGTTGTGCAATGGCAAAAATGGGAAGAATGCCAATAGTATTGACTTGATACTCACTTACAGCCAGTATTTAACACCTCAGTTTTCTCTTCTAGCTCTTGAACTCAGGGCTGACATTTTTTTAAGCTGCTAAGATTTAAGGAGAAACACACGAGCTCCTTGCACCGTGTTCTGTTAATTCATGATATGAGATTTCCAGGGTTGTGCAGGCAAACAGCTGCTGGCTCTATCATCTGAATGCATCCACAGAGCTCAGGCAGCTCCGTGCAGCTGGCAGCAGTGTGTGCTGATTCAAGAAAATAAAGGTAATTGTTACTTTTGGAATCCTGCTTTTTTCAGCTCTGCAACCTGGACAGCTTAGAGGCACAGATTGCTCGTCCACACTCTGTTCGTGTCATATCCAGGCAGCACTTGTCTGCCCTTAAGAGAGAGAGAGATTTCCAGGGTGTTTCTTATCAGTCTCCCTTTGTTTTTGACAGAATATCTTGCCAAAACTGCCTGAAATGAAGGTTTGCAAATGATTTGCAGATCCCCACGTTTCTTTCTGTGTGCCTGTTCATCTTTGCTTCGGTTGTTGAATTGAGAGTGGAGCAAGTGATGAAGCAGAGTCGTGAATCCAGACCATATAAGGACCTCACCAACTGTTACATTAAATTGACTGGTAGACAGATCAGTGAGAGAGACTTTGCAAATGAGTGGTTTCATTATAAAACAAAGGAAACGAGCAAATATTATTTTTTTTTCCAATATATGTGGAAGTATTAATCATTCAGTAACATTTTTGCCTGTATGCATTACCTGGTTGCCTACTTTGAAGTTGATATGACAGGTTTGGGGTTTTTTTCTTTGCTCACTAGGTTAGTTTTGTGATGACCTTCTGGAGTTCATTGAACCATTGGAAAAGCTTTAGCATCTTCTTCTAACATAATGATTTCACTGCTCACTCCTTTCTCCCAAGTCATTCATAAAGCTACTCATCAGCCCAAGCTGTTCCCAGCTCTGATCCCTGGGGGAATCCACAGCTGGCTTTTTTCTATCCCAAAGCTTGACCTTTGTATCCAATCCTTTAGCCAGATTTCAACCTAGAAAATGAAAACTTTTAATGCCTTTGATATGAAGCCTTAGTGTAGAGGCTTTTTGAAAATGCAAATACATCATGTCCATTTCTTTCAGAGAGCTCAGTGGTACCTTTGTGCAAGTCCAGCATCCCAGTGAGGCACCCCCATGGACATCTGCCTGCCCATCACCCTCAGTGGTGTTACTCTTACTGTAGATGCTACCATTTTATCTGGAAGGAGCTCAGACACCTGTCTAGGTGTACAGGCAACCACCTGGCACCATGGCTGTTTGTGACAGTATCTTGAATGTTTTGGCCAGCAATCAGGCAATTTCATGTTTCTTCAGGGCTTTGGGGAAAATGCCATCCAGTGGGGGTGGCATGTTTATTTCTCACCTACCCTTTTGATCTAAAGCTCCTGTAGATTTTCTTCTGGCTGATCTCACTCCTTATCTGCTACAAGAAATGGGGTCAAGTGTGGAAATCTCCCCAATATCTTCAGCAGTAAAGACTGAGGCAAAGAAATCATCGAACTTCCCTATTGCAGACTTGTCCCCCAGTGTCACTTTGACTCTTGCCATCAAGGGGGGCAGCTGATTCCCTGGGTACTTTCTTATGTCCAGTGTCCTTGGTGAACAATTTTGCCTTCAGTCTGATCATTCTCTGAAGGGTGCTGCTTAAGTTCTCAAGTTCTTCCTTCCTCTCAATTTATTGAGCTTCTTGATGGGAGGTTTTGAACCCGAGCTTCTAATGCAGGGCTTATTAATGGTTTTCTTTTAGGCCTCTGGTAGTCTTTTTGGTGCATGTTTTACAGGGTATTTAGGTAAACTTCTAACAGTAAACATCTCAATATTTTTTCAAAGTTGTGAAAGCATGTGCATGGTTTTCTGTTGTGTTATATCCTGTTTTCTGTTCCTCCCTCCTACCTGTCCCCATTTATTTTGACTTAACTTTTATCTCCCTTTACCATCCTTGGTATCAACTTGAACACCCCATCTTTGGCCCAAGTTTCTCCCCATAGCCCATAACCTCCTGTCTAACTGCTTTGCAAAGCTCAATGGGTTCCATCCCACAAATCCAAAAGCATTTCTTGTCTCCTTGCCTTTTAACATTGTCAGAACACCAATTTCTTAGAAACACTGTACTAATTTGACATGTACCTGTGCATGGTTGGGCACAGTCAAGCCTGACCCTTTTATGGCTATTTACCTACATTTTTTTTCATCTTACAAAGTCTGTCCATAAAGCAGGATGCCAGTCTGGGTGGTAACAAAACCATATTTAATGTTGGTAGTAGTATTGTAAAAGTATCTCCTCCCTTGAAAAGGAAGCTGAAGCATTTTGGACATCTCAGCCACAGTACTCAGGTACAAAAAAAAGGAAAAAGAAAGCCTGGAGAATAATTTTGTGTGGCAGAAAGAGCTTCAGTACCCTGGCTGCAGTGTAATATATAGCAAATTTGTACACTGGCTTCTTTAAAATCCATAAAGCTTGCATGCCAGCGTTTGGATAATTTACTTTCTGAAGGAAAAAGGGAGTCTGATTATTGTTTCTTAAGGAAGAAAAAAGGGTTTGTGCTTTGAATATTTTGGCAACGTTCTTGTGCAGAAACTTCTTTCATATTTATGTGCAGAACTTCAGATAGGAAGCGTAGTGGTGTTTAAATAAAAAGGACCACATTAGTTCTGCTTTTATCATCTAGATAAGCAGCAGCTGGGCTGGTGAGTACAGACAGTGCTCCAGCAAACAGCTGGCTCTTATCTGAATGACAAAGGGCCAGGGTAGAGACCTTTTCTATTTAAAAATTAAATAAATAAATTCAAAACAAAACCCAAAACTTGTTTCTATTTTTATTTTAAGAGAAGGGGGAGAAAAAGAGCTGCAGGCAATCTGTAGCATGGGAGGTTTTATTGCATGTTGATGAATATGATCATTTATTATAGATCTGTGCTAGGACCCAGAGAGGGAACTCTGTCTCAGTCTGGAGAGGAGAAGGCTTGGCAGGATTTTACCAGTGTCTACAGACACCTGATGGGGGAAATAAAGATGACTGATCCAGACTCTTTTTAGGGCTGCCCAGTGCAAGAACAAGAAGCAATGGGCACAAGAGAATTCTGTAACATAAGAAAAAAAATTGTCTTTTGAGAGGGTGGTCAGCCACTGGCATAGGTTACCAGAGAGGCTGTGGAGTCCCTGTCCTTGGAGGTATCCAAAACCCAACTGGACAAGGCACTGGGCAGCCTGCACTTGCTGACATTGCTTTGAGCAAGAGGTTAGATGAACCAGTGTCCACTGGTTCCACCCAAGCACAGCCAAGCTGTGACTCTGAGCTGTCCCACCCCAAGGTCCTCCTGGGAGAGGCAGCTATTGATAGGAAGTATGTGGCCAGCTGCTGCCTAGCTTGCTTTCCTTGACAGGTCTTTGATGAAGGTCAGGATTTTGTAGGTCTTTATTTATATTGCCTCCTCTTTATCAGTTAATCAAATTCAATTCTACCAGATACCACTGATAGCAGCTAAGAGAAGGAACTGGAATATGTAATTCAAGCTCTTTATTAGAAACACATCAGGAAGACCAAGTCATTATTTGAACTGCAGTCTTGCTTTGGACTGTTGGTCCCTTTGTTTTACCCACAGCATAGTTTCCAAATCCAATGTCTTTTTTCTTACACAAATTTCCTGTTTAACAATGTAAGGAAAAGACTTTCTTCTTTTTTTTTTTCTTTTTTTGTGAAAGCCAGTTGTGTAATTGCTGTCTAATTTTTGCTATTTTATAAAAGGCATTGTATCTTTTGTAAAATATTTGTGTAGTTGGCTATCGATGCCTTTGTTGAAACCCATCTTTTGAGATGCTAATTGAAAATACAAAAGGTTTTCCCCATGAAAATGATAAAATACAAGATTCACTTTATAAAACGTGGCCATCTGAACATAAGCTCCTGCTATTTCTTTTATTTACCCTGCACTTTACTGCATTACCAGGAGTGAATTTTTATGTATTTCTCTGATTCAGAGCTTTCTTCCTGTCAATATCTTTCTGAAATCCTCTCGAGACTTTCTGGCAAATGAGTTTGGAAGTTGATGGGTTGTCACAAGAAGGGCTGGGTGATCTGGCTCACTAAAAGCTGGACACTTGTTACATAAAGTCATCAATATAGTGCTGGGAGAAAAAATCCCAAAGCACTTTGGTATTTTCACACCTTATTTAAAGGCAGTGCAATAAAGGTTAGTTCATCATTTAATGCCTTTATCATGCAACTTTAAGCTCCCAAGCAGTCTAATGTTGCTGTGCTTTTTCTTTTTTCTTATGGTGTTTCAGAATTTAACTTTTCTATTCTTTGTGAATTTGCCTTAGATTCCTTTGCAGCAGTGGCTACAAATATTGTTTAATTTACTTTTCAGTAAAGCTGTCAGTTGTAATCTGCAATTTAAAAAACTAATAAAACAAATCCTCATTTCACTATTTAAACCTTATTGAGTCTAATTCACTTGCACTGCAAGTTTATTATTCTCCTGCAGCTTGACGTGCCTCCAACTGTAATTGTGTTGACCCTCCGATGCAGTAAATCTCCCCAGTGCTTATCAAACTGGGAGAGATAAGTCTACAATTTGGAACTTCATTAAATATCTCATTTATATTAAACAGATGATGACTTTGAACCGAAATAATATTATTTTTTTACAAACTCTGCGACCTCCCAGTCGTGGTCTCCTCGCCTTTGTATTGCAGCATTGCACAGACCTCCACCTCTCAGCGTCCCAGGCGTTCAGCCAGCACCCCAGTGTCAGAAAGTTGTTAGTCCATCAGGCTGCCTTCAAAGCCTCTGCCGTGGGAGACTGTGGCTGAGCACTTTGTAGCCCTTGGAGCAGATTTTTAAGCATTTTTCATAACATACATTCCTTAGTCAGCTGGGGATGGTGGGCAGAGTCATTAATAATGGGCAGCTGTTTAAAGGAAAAAAAAACCCAAACCACAGCAAACATGTTGCTTGTTATTGTGATTCCTGAAACTATGAACTCATCTTGTGCTCGTTTAGAGACCAGTCCTTGAAATAAGCATTCCCAGTGGCTTCAAAGAATTTGCAGCGTGCTCAGTAACTTGCTGTATCTGGTGTCCACTATGTCAATAAACATAACTCATATTTCTATGTTTGTGTAAGTACACTGAAAACCTAACTGTACTCTTCAGTAGGAAGAGGCATGCTGGTGAAAACAACTAACACTTTGATGTGTGAGCTCGTTTGATTACCCTGCAAAATGCATCTCTGGTTTAATATTTGTTTGGTTTGGTTTTTTAATAGAGATGTTTTCAGTTCACACTGTTTAGGGGAATGGGTTTACTGGTCTTGGAGAAGGTCCTTTGGTAGCATTACCCAGTAGGCAGCAGGGTGCTGGGGCTGAGGGAAACCAAGGGCTTTAGGGCCAGGAAGACTGGTGGGTGGAGATCATCGAGGTGGTGTGGGGAGTCTCTTGGCTCAGCAGTGAGGACCTGGGCAACTGAACTAACTGTTGAGCACATGGGTGCTTGTTCTTCTCACTCCTGGGTACTGAACCCATCTTGGCATCGCACTGGTGCTGCTTTCCACTGAGCTCTGATTCTCTGGGGCTCTCTGAGGAAAACTGGGCTTTTTCCTCTCTTTAAGAACTCTGAGAGGCATACACCAGAAAACAAGGGATGAGTGGCTGCTGCAGATAAAGGCTTAGCTGAGCACTCACTCCAGGGAACCTTCTGGCATCTCAGGTCTTGCCACTCGTGTTTTGTAGGGCTCTGCCTGGATGCTGCAGCAGTGACAGGGATCAGGGAAGCTTCTGGGTAGAGTGAAGCACTCAAGGTCTCTCCACCCTGCAGCCTGTCAGTGTAGGAAAGATCATGGAATCCCAAAATGGTAGGGTTGGAAGGGACCTGTGGAGATCATCGAGTCCAATCCCCCTGCCAGAGCGGGGTCACCCAGGGCAGCCCACGCAGGAACAGATCCAGGTGGGGCTGGAAAGTCTCCAGAGCAAGAGACTCCACAACCTCTCTGGGCAGCCTGGTCCAGGCTCTGTCACCCTCACAGGGAAGAAGTTTCTACTCACACTGAGGTGGAACTTCTTGTGTTTCAGCTTGTGACCACTGCCTCTCATCCTAAACCAGGACACCACTGACAAGAGCCTGACCCCTTCTCCTTGACCCCCACCCTGCAGATATTTGTAAGATTAATAAGAACCCCTCTCAGTCTCCTCTTTCTTGGGCTAAACAGCCCCAGGGCTCTCAGCCTTTTCTCATAAGAGAGGATGACCCAGTTGCCTGCCCAATAGTATTGGAAAAAGCCAAAACTGTCTAAGAAATTATCCACCCAAGAGACACCAAAATGCAATGTTTTGTTTTGTGGGGTTTTTTTTCCACCAATTTTCTACTGAATGATTTGAGATTTGACAGGGCACCGTGGGAGGTGCAGTATAAAGTGACTTAGAAAGTTGATCATTAAGCAGAGCTGTCATTGCAAATTAGATTTGTCCAGGGTGAGAAGTTCTAGCTCATTTGGTGCCCAGACAGTCCAAGGCCTTAGGCGAGTTGTGACACTTCCCCCATGCTGCTAAATGGACCTTGGGTGCTAATTTTCTTCTCTCTGTGCAGCTGGAGTCACCTGGGAGCCCCTCTGGGCCAGAGCTGCCCATAGAGACTCTGCTGGACGACCGGGAACGGAGGATTTCCCACTCCCTCTACAGCGGGGTCGAGGGTCTCAGCGAGTCACCCACGAGGAACGCAGCCCTGAGCAGGATAATGGGTGAGTCAAAACAGCTCTGCTCAGTGGGGCATGTTTGTATTCCTAGCTGTGCTTCAGCAAAGGGTGATTAATGTATTAATGTATAGAGGGTGCTCTGACCAACTTAAAATGTGCCTTAAGATTGTTCCACGCCACCTTTCTGGATAGTTAACGTGAGAAAGAAAGTCAAATAGAATTCCAAAGTGAATTTTGTATCCCACAGCAGGTGATAAAATGAATAACAGAAGCCTTTAACATGGTTCTTCAGTGAGACAACAGATTATTGGTTGGCCTCCTCTCCGTTCACATCAAAGTCAGGGACTCGTAGGAATTTATAATTAATTTCAGCGTGTCTTCTCCTCAGTTTCAGTCACACCAAAGTACAAAACCAAACAAGGCAAACTCGCATCCATTTATGCTTATTAGGGCATTTCATTAATTTGTTTGAATTTTTTTGCTTCGCGGGACACCAGTTTTAAAACCCCAAAACTAATTTGAAGCATCCCTTGTGTGGATTCTGTGCCATACCATCTGCATGGCCCCAGTGGATAATGAGGTTATTAGCAGTTGCTCTGCAGCAATTCAGCTTCCGACGTACAGAGCTAGGTAATGAAGCCTTGCCTTGCCACAGAAGTGGTTGGATTTACTGGCTAGGATGGGATTAGTTTGAAAGGGTTTTCAAATTTAAACACAAAAAGCAGCTTGATGAAAATACTACCTGATGGAAGACACGATGATTGCTTGCTTGAGTTGCAAGTTGTAAACATATAAGACATGGCCATTAAATCTGGGACATTTTTTAGTGTGCTTGACACGTGCAGAATATATTAGAAGATGCTGCTGTAAACTTGATATGAAGCAAGGCTGAACTTAGCTTTTAATAGCATCAGATTTATTTTCAGCCTTAGAAAATGGAAGTTCACCACTTAGCCTTTTTCCAGTCAACAGTTTGGGTTTGGATTACTGGGCTTTTGGGGGGCAAAAAAAATGTATTTTGTATTTGTTTTTTGCTTCTTCTTTATGGTAGGAGAATAACATTGTGGTTAAACTCTCTGAAAATCCTCAGATTTGCTCTTTAAGATATTTCTTCAGTTCAGTCTTTTATCATTTTGGGATGTTCTGTGCAACAGTAATTAGAAATAAATCCTATTCTGTTTTATTGCATTACATTTTTTGCACCTTGGAAGAAAACTTGTATACCTGAGGAGCAAAGAAGCATGAAACCTTTTCACCCAAAATCACGTGCTCATAAAGAGGACAATTTCAAAAAGCTATTTATTCATTGCCAGATTTAGGGAGCAATAAAATAATTTGACATCTTTAACACTACCCTCCCACACAATGGACCAGTTCTTGTGGTGGCAAGGCTTTAGATGAAACATTTCCCAAAGCCTTCTGCTTTTTCCATCAGTGTTGCAGAGGATTTACACATGGAGCTCATAAAAGCTTTAACGAGTTATCGCTTAAACACCTTGTTCAGTGATGGGAGAAGGAACCCCAAGAGAGCTGTGCATGTGTGTCAGTAATGCAGGTTGCTTCCACCAAAGGGATGCAGGATTTGCCATGCCAAACTGAACCAGTGGCTCATCATCCTGGTATCAGCACTTTAGCAGTAGCCAGGAACTGATGTTTCAGCAAAAGTCCTTCCAAAGCTCTTAAAAATCTCATGCTTTTGGATACCTCTGTGATGCAGACATAGGGAAAAAAAATCCATCCTGCATTTTGAAAGTGTTTTCTAACCTGCAGCTGATGTTTTGATTTCCTCTGAATCATTGGGGTTTTTTTCTGTATCGTTTGCAGAAACCAGAAGCTGTGAAAAAAATTGGTTAGTTGTGACTTCAGTCCATTGATGCTGAAGATGTAGATGCACGGAAAATCCAACTGTGCCTGAGCCTCACATTAAATGACATCTAGTCCAGTGTAACTGAAAACTGGTCTTGCTAGCACTGGGGGTCACTCATTCCCTTCTGCAGTCATAGCAGCTTCACAGAGCTCTCAGGCTTAAACCCAGTTTTTAAGTAGCAGTCCATTTTCCAGTATGCTGGGTTCTTTCCTGAATTCATCAGAAAAAACTCAGAACTCCTTTTTTTTTATTTTGTTGAGAATGTCTACCTGGTGTTACTTGACTTCCAAAGTTTTCCTCCTCTCTTGAAAATTGGTTTAAAATCGAGGGGATTAGTCCTGAGAATAATCTGACTGAGGAAGACTGGAGGTCTGTGCCTTCCCATGGTGAGGAGGTCACAGTTTGATTTCATGTGTGAAGGAGTAGGTCTTGCTGCTGCTTTTGCTATTGGATAAAATTGGTGGATTTTGAGTTTTCTTCCTTCCTAAACTGGACTATTCAGAACCCATAATCTCCATGTCTGGAAAATGCCTGTTCTTTTCAGTCACTGCTTAAAGTTGGAACAAAGCTATTAAGAGAATTTTGTTTCTTTTAAATACTTCTAATGCAATTTTCGGGGGAGTTCTTTAAGACAATTTCCATAGTCTTTCAGTCCAGAAGTGACAGCAAGAACTGGTTGTCAGAACCTTGCTGTGAGAGTGGGAATGAAATACCAATTTTAGAACATCATTTAAATTATGTAAAATAATGTTTGCTTACTGCAAAAAGGCTACATGAATCTTTTAATGTTTCTGACCATTTTTATGGCCATCTACTTTCTCAATGATTATTGCTATTCTAGATTTTCTTACACTTTTTCACTTGCTGAGATTTCACTGAAAATTTCTGATGGGGAGGAGATACCACTTTGTGGTTTGAGGGTATTATAGTTTTGGTTTTGATGAGGTGTTTTCTTGATACAAATTGGATCCCTACCTCTAAAAATTAGATGGCTAAAATAAACTCTGGTTTGCTTGGCTCTGTGATTAAATATTCAAGTCTCATCTTCTGATAACACCATTTTTTTTGTTATCATGCAGTACACTCTTGAGTTTTGCAATACACAAATACATAGCTGCTGTCTATATAAATTATTCTTATTCAACAAACATCTTAGTACAAAGTCCTCTTTCATCTCCTTCTTCTAGTTGCTGATATGTTTTTTTTGGGAACATGGTGGGGTTTTTTTGCTAACAGTGACTAACCAGAAGTTATTTATCAGGGGGTACACAGAGTAACAATAGCTTGCACTAAAATCTGCTTTTCATCCTGAAGGATCCCTCAGAACTTTGTAGAATTTGATAGATCCTACCCAACAGGAAATACTTTGTTCTCTACATAAATAATCTCTATCTTAAGGACAAATCGGGGGGATTCTATTCTGAAAAAAAAATAAAATAGCTAGAGATGTGGAGTGTGTGTGTCAGTGAAATGAAAATAACCCTTCACAAGCAAATGCAGATCCCCAGCCAGGAATCTCATCAGGATGTGGTGGTCTGCTAAAAGAGTCTTGACAGATCTGAGCACTCTCTTGAAATCCCAAGCCTGTATATGGTGGGAACATGTTTATTCACAGATGTTCCCTAGACAATTACTCCCAATCCCACATCTATTTAGCTTGGAAAATTAGATGACATGAGTACGTTTGGGAAATTTTGCCAAAATTTGGTATATTGCTGGGGACAAATACACTCTTAGTGAAGAAGTTAAAAAAAATGGAAGATCTGGAAAAGTTCTGATTTCTGATTGCACAATCCCTCCTGCAGGCAGTTGCATCGCTATGGTTATCAACATCATCACTATTTTCTTTATTCTTTCTATTATTTATTACTCATATTTTAGTTAATACTTCACAATAGAGCAGCTGTTTCTTGGTCAGGCAGATTAGGAATCACTTGCCATGTCAGAACAAGAAAGGACCTCTACTTGTAGAAGAGGCTTGAAGTGTGTGCACCACTCTTCTGAACCCCACGATGTCAATATGCTCGTGAGAGTTGTAAAGTAATACTTGGGTTTGAACCTATCATTCAACAGATTTCTTTGACCTTCCTTTAAAGATAAAGCAACAGCACAATCAGAAGGACCAAGTCAGATACACTACCATGTAACTCAGTAGTATGGGAGCCAAGCTGCTGTAGCAAACATGAAACTTCAGGGATCTGCAAGGTTTAAAAGGACCTGGAGTAGTTGGGTTCTTCATTATAAGCCTGTTGTTTATTTTGTGTTCTGTGTAAGCACAGGGGTTTTTTGGAGCTTTTTAGGTTGTTGTTTTAATTCAAGTCCTTACTATTTTCTGATCTGTTAGAGGTCTACACTATTAGAGGTTTGAAGTGCACTGTCTGGTATATTTTTCCTCCTAAGCTGAAAGTCCTGGAGACCAGCCTTTTGGTATTGGAGCTCTGAGACTTCTTTTCTGTACAGAGAGGTGGGAACCCTTCTTACCCTGTAGTTTGGTATGGTTGTAGAATCATCACAGAATTCTAGAATGGCTTAGGCTGGAAGGGACCTTAGAGATCACCTCATCCAACCTCCCTACCATGGGTGGGGATGCCTCTCAACTAGACCAGGTTGCTGAGGGACAAATCCAACCTGGCCTTGAACACCTCCAGGGAGGGGGCATCCAATCTATTCCAGTCTCACCACCCTCACACTGAAGAACTTTTTCCTAAGATCCAATCTAAAGCTATTTTCCCTCAGTTTTCCCCTCATCCTATCACTGGACACTCTTGTGAAGAGCCCTTCTCCAGCCTTCCTGTAGGTTCCCTTCAGGTCCTGGAAGGCAGGTCCTGAGGATACACTTTTGACATGTAACTTGTTCAAGAAATTTGAGTCTCGTTGTCCTGAGATGAAACACACTTGAAAGGGAGAATGTTTTCCCTTTCCTATTGCACAGTCCAAAATACTTTATATTATTAGAGACTGTCTCACTGAAGTTGCACTAATATATGCAAAACTGGACTTGAAGTGTATTCAGAGTCTAAATTATATAGCGCTTTTCTGTCCTGAGGGAAAATTATTCTTGTCTTGGAGAGGTTTGTAGACAGATTGAGCAACATCTCAGATTTGTAGATCAGTCGACTACACTGATGATTACTACGTTTGAAGTTTCTTTGATGTTTCATGGAGTCATTTAGGTTGGAAAAGACCTTGAATGTTTCCTTGTAATATTTCTCCCAACACTTGCAGAGTTGCTTTCTCCCAGGGTATTTTCTGTCCACTTCAACTGAGCTCTCTCCAAAGGACATAGTGAGTCCCTTGCTGAGGCCTGCCTAACCAGCTGCTGGAGGTGAAGCCTTTCACCTGTTTTGAGCTTCGTCTGCAGTGAAAAGCATAAGCACATCAGATGAGTTTTCTCCTTAATTCCAAAGCAACTATTAAAATGTCAGTCTTCACCCTTGTCAGGCATAAAGGAAGGTAGTGAAAAGTTAAAAATGTTACCCAATTACTGGAGCCTCTCAGATGGGAAGTTCAATCTGCCACATGCCACAAGGTTATACCTTTCCCCAATCAATTCTTTGGAGACATTATTAACTACAGAGTTAACAGTCTTGTAGGCATTATGTTTGGAAAGAAGTACATTACCAGGCTAAACATTAACCTGTCCATCAAAGAAGCTGTTGCTGGGCGAAGAATCAGCTGTTATGCAAACTGAAGACATTCAGTTCAGTTTGACACTGATGACAAGTTCACCATGCAGTACCTTTTTCTTCCAGCCACCTCTTCAGCTTTCTCCAGTGAGCTCTTTTGAAAGCAGATTCCCCAGCTTTGGAAAGCTACACCACATGTATAGCAGTGATCATTTTAGCCACCTCTTCAGGCACAAAAATTTTTTGGTTGGGTTTTAATGCATTTCATAATTGCATGCAAAGGTAGTGCTGGTAACTGAAATATTTCCAGAAAAGAGGAAAAAATTCTTTTGCCCTCATTATGCACAATTTTTCCATCACTGTAGGGAAAATAAAAGTGTGAAAATATTGGATGTGTCCATAGAAGCAGTTCAAGCTATGGAAATAAAGTTTTGCTATATATTATTACTGAGGTGCATCCCAGGTTTAGGATAATTTACAATTGGTTGTCAGATTAAGGGTTGATTAAGCTAGTGCTTTTTTCCTAGGAGATGTGACAGTTTTACTAATTGTTTTAGTAAGATAATACATTTCCAGGAATAAAATTCATCTAATGTCATAATCATTCATTAGAACTAATGTTGCACATAGTGAGAGTTTGAACCAAATATTTTATATGCCAGATCTTTTTTTAAGTTAAGCATCAATATCCAGGAGGGAAAAAAACTCTTTTTAAATATATTCTACCACAGAAAAAAATTATGTGCAGCAATACTAAAGAATTGCACTTAGGAATTACCCATTGCTTCAGATAACTACATAATTTTCATCCAGATTTGCAAATATTTCTTTTCCTTAGAGCAAGTTTTAGCTTAGTGCTTTGTAAATACTGAAATAACCTGTTTATTCCAAGTTAAAACTTTAACCAGTGATAAATCTCTACCTCTACCATCATCCAAATAATATTAGATAACCCCCATCTTCCCAACTCTATCTCATGCAGCTGTCCTAAAAACCTGATTTACTGAGTTTAAACCATAGTTATGATTCAAAGCATTGCAATGAAAATACTCCTAATTTTTTTTTTTTAATATCTTTTTAGCCTGTTTTGGGGGCATAAAGTTTCCTATATGTTTAAAAGTTACTTCTGCTTTTTACACAGCAGTTTGAAAGTTGTTATACAATCTTACACATTGAAATGACTACTGGAAAACATAATTATGTGTGTATATCCCTGTAAAAGCAGCAGTGGTAATGCATTTATAATATTTAAATGCACATTAACACCTCCTTTTACTTGGAAAACAGTGTTTTCCTGGGAAATAGCATCTTTGGAGTCTGCTGCTGCACAGAGTAATGTTGAATCTTTATGATGTCACTTAGATGAAAGTGATGGCTCCAGTTTAAGCATTTTAACAAGTGTTAAAACTTCTTTGAATTTGGTGGCACTAGAATTAGGTAATTTTTTTTGTTCCCCAAGTTTTTCATGTGTGTCTCTAGATTATTGCATGACTGAGAGAATGAAAATTTGGAATCGTTTGGCTTTAGTTGTGAGTTCTCATCACCTTTTCAGTCTGTGCCTTTATGGAGGAATTCATTAAAGGGTTCTCAGTTCCAAAGAGTGGTCAAAAGAGTTTCAAATTTCATGAGGGCAAGACTGGTCAGGAGAGGTGATGAGCTCTGGTAGTCCCTGTTGAACTCTTCCTTGGCTTCTACCAACTGATTTCTTGTAAGAGAAGATGCTGTCTTCTGGGACAGGGGCTTTTCAGTGGATCCTAGTTAGGGGACCTGAGACGGTGGGCGCAGGTGGGAACACAGGAGGCATCTTCTGCACCCAGGAAACACTTTTTTGCTGTGAGCATGACTGAGCACTGGCACAGGTTGCCCAGAATGGTGGTAGAGTAGAAATATTGAAAAGCTAGAGTAGAAATATTGAAAGGCCCTGTGGTCAGAGTCCTGGGCAATTGGCTGTAGCTGTCCCTACTTGATCCAAGGGGAGGTTGGACCAGATGAATGGTCCTTTCCAGCCTCAACTCTTCTGTGATTCTGTGATCATCTTGCTGCAGGCTGCAGATGCAGCTGGTGTGTATTACTTTTCAGACCTCTGCATGGGAAGATGTGTATAAAGTGAGACACGGTTAATTTTATTATCTCTGTTGTGTCACTCTTATCAGTAGCATTGCAGTTTGACATGACATTTTATCAACTGTGATTATATATTATTGAAGGCACTTTGCCATTATTTAGTTTTTTGGGTTTTTTTCTCTCTTTCATTGTTCAGGTAAATATCAGCTGTCTCCAACAGTGAACATGCCCCAAGATGACACTGTCATTATTGAAGACGACAGGCTGTCGGTCCTCCCTCCTCATCTCTCTGACCAGTCATCATCCAGTTCCCATGATGATGTTGGGTTTGGCACTGTTGATGCTGGTGGATGGGCTAAATCTTCAATTAATGAGTCAACAGACTGGTAAGAGCATGATTTAGTGGAAGGAAATAAGAGATAACTGCAATTATATCTTTCTCTGATGCTAATCTTCTCTTTGGTTTTCCATTAAATTTATTTTTCACTATTTGAAACTGGTAATTGCCTCTGTTTTATGAAGGAAATCTGTATTGATAATTTCTTAAACTTTCTACTGCAGTTTTGTGCTCTGTCAAAGCACACTTGTAGAAATGTTACTGATTGTTATTAAGACCATATCAGCATATAGCTGGGTTAATTTGGTGATTTAATATCAATTTAGTTGCCAACTGGACTAGCTTTGTTAAAAAAATTACAAGATTTAAACACTGGAGTTTGTGAAAGATGACAGAATAATTCAAGTTGGAAATAAATATTTCTAAGTCAATAAAACAAATACATTACTTTTCTATTCCAGCATATATGCATAGGAGCCTTTAAATACTTCCATATACCTTCTTGATTTTCCTAATAATCTACAGTAATTTAATAATCTGCTTAGAGGTCAAAGCAGCTCTTTATTTTGCCTCAGTGTTAATGCTTGTGCAACAAGAACGACTTCAGATTTCTTTGCTGTACATGAAGAAATACCTTTCAGATCATTAGATGATTTGTAACTATCATACAAAGACAATGCACTGTAATAGCTTTAAAGTAAATACTATGGAAAGTCACAGCTCCACGTTTAAAGCGATGGAAAGTAACTGTTAATCTAGAGTAAAAATGATTTTTGGCTATCTTAGGTGGACTCTCTAATTACTTTTGTGCATTTTAATATAAGAGTTTTATTGAGAAATGCATTGAACACTGTTATTGACTTGCTTTTGTTCCTGGGAAAGAAATACCTTGTGTTGCTTAGTTAGTACTATTAATACAGATCTAAGATTTAATTTGCAAGTCCTATAATTATCTATAGTAATAACAAAATAAAAGCCCACCCCTGTCCACTGCCACTTCTTGAAGCGAGATAATTACCACAAATGGTGTGAAGTCTATGAATTTTCTTATTTTCCTTCTCTCTGGAGCCAGTTATGAATGTGTCAGCAATATCTTAATAAAACAGCAATAACACCTGCCAGCTGATATGCACCTGTCAGCTTCTTCTTTGCTTTATATTACTTTATTTCATCTCATGTCCAGGAATTGACTCCTCTATTTTAAGCACTGTTTTAACGATTCTATAAAAAGGTAATTTTTTTTTCATCCTCCTTTGTTAATTTTTAACATTCCAGCTCTTCTCCTGGACAAGTCATATCTGGAATTTGGGCCCTTGAAAAGTCCATCTGTCTTTTGAAAAAGCTTTTAGAGCTGAGACTCTGCGATGTTTAAATAGGCTCAAGGCTGCACATAATAGCTTTTTGCTGAGGGATTGTTTTTTATTATTATTTTTTGCCAAATATGAGCAAAAAAACTACACCATAAGATAAGAGCCCATTTGAAACCTGCAGATGGTTTTACATTTTCCTCGTCGGTCTGTCTTGCTAGTCATATGCTGCTTTTAAAATGAAAGTAACAGTAAATAAAATAGGGATTAGATATTGTGGAATTGCTCATGCCTCAAAACCTTTAAATGTTTGTATGAGAAACTGTAAAGGTCTTCAGATACAATTGCACTTAAAAGAGCAGATCAGTGCAGCACCTTACTAGCTAATGTATTCTATTTGTAAAAAAAAAAAAAAGTAAATAGCAGCAGAATTAGATTGTTGCATTAATTTCCTGCTGCTAATGGAGAAAGGAAGACTTGTAAAAGGAAGGTGCATTGTATGATTTTGCTGGAAGGCACAAAGGGTAAAGCTAAGAATATGGATGAAGGGTTATCCAAACAAGAATGGCAGCTGTTCTGAATCACAGAAGAAAATGTAAGCTTTTCCAGTCTCACAATATCTCCCTAATCCTTGATGAAAATGTTATGAAAACAAAGGGGCAATAAGACAGGATTAATAGGTGGAATTTTAATAACATTGAGGGTCAGAAGACGGTTACATTCTTTTAAGGATCAGCTGTCATTCCAGAAATCTTATTTGTTAAGTATGCTAGAATATAGTAAATTGCATTTGGCATTGCTTAATGACTTGCACTAAATTCACCTTCTGTCTTTTATTAATGTAGTTGAAAAATATTAAAATGAGGCATTTTTAGGGGCATTAGTTCCTCCTCTGTGCTCAATGGCTTTTCCAGTTGTGGATCTTCAGGGGGGCTTTTGAATCCTTTTAGGCAACGTACATGAATTCAAACTCCTGTCTTCTCCAATGACTAAACCACGCTGGGGGGTCATTGGTAACAGCAGGAAACAAGGACATGAGAACTGATGACTCTACGTAGGGCTCAGATATCTGTACCCTAAAAAGGCAGGAAATGTTGTGATGTCAGAGAGCAAGCAACTTTGGGTGCTAAGCTAAGACTGAGTATGCAGGACACTGTGCAAACACGGAGTAACAATCCCCTTAAGAGATGGGTGTAGAAGGCAGATGTGATGAGGGCAGATAAGGAAAGCAGAGAGAAAGCCCCTAAAGGAAGTCTTGGTGGAAACACCAGGATCCAGTCTCCAGAATTTCCCATTGCTGACGCCGTGTCCAGACCCCACTGCTCTTTTCATGGTGCCCTCTTTGTGTTTTATTTCATTTCAGAGTTTTAGTCTGTTCTTAGCATTTCAAGATGAATATATATGTGCATGCTGTCTTTATATGAACATTATATTCAGCTTTATCAGAAACTTTATGCATATGGATCAAAGCAAGCTCAGGTGAAGAAAAAAAACAAGAGCAGAGAGCCAAAAAAGTTTTAGAAATGCACCCTTTTGGAAGAAAGTGTCCAAGGATGCATTTTGTTCGGCGAGATGAAGCCGGTCATCGTTAACTAACGTGAGCTGTGTTAACAGCTGTTGCCAGAGAAAATTCTCACTTAGTAAAACCACATTTTTCTGGCCTTCAGAGACAGGGCAGACTAACAGTGAGCCAGAAACTCCTGTGTGGCCTCGGGAAAGTCATTTATGATCTGATTATGAAAGGTGTTGAAACTCTCTTAAGTTCAGTTGAGTCACTCTGAGAACGTTTGCAGACTTAGGTGGTTTTCCTTCAGCTACGTGTTGTGCTGCTGGAAATGCTAGAAGCATACATTGCTCTTGTCTCTTTTATCTTTCTATCATGGGGAGATAATTTTTTCCCCTGTTTTGTGGGAGTGAATATGAGTACTAAATAGTTATTTTTGAGTCCGGGCTCTGATTCATCAGAGCTTTTAAGCATATGCTTCAAAACATTGCTAAATTGTGCAGACATCTCTGAAATAGTTGCAGTAATTAAATGTAAAACATTATGAGCCTGAGCCAGAAACATTAAAGTCAAAAGGCACTTGACATTGACTTTATTCATATAAGCTCTGATCCTGCTCTTGCTTAAGTATTATATGCTTGTCACATGCACATATCTTATTATTTGTAGATCTGCCACTAGTAGCTCAAATTTCTTCTAGGCTGCCTGGGATTGGGGGTAGTGATTTTTATCCTTTTTAGTACTTGATGCCTTTGGACACTTTTCCTTACCCCTCTTTCCTGTTGTGCCTAATACCCAGGTGTGTCTTGATCAAAGATGTTCCTCTAAATCACAGTACATGGCACAGAGTAGCACGTGCATCTTGCAGAATTGAAAAGCAGAACTTGGTTTCAGCAGACAGTCACTATTTGCCTGTTTTTCACTAGGTATGAGATGTGTGTTACACTTAGAGATCTCAGTGACAGAATACTTAGTGCTTTTTTTATCTTGAAGTGCCACCAGAATTGGGGTGGGGAGGGGATTTTGAGGAACTTATTCCTATGGGATAGATAACAATGGTGCAATATACTAATTTTTTTCAGTATTTTATGCTTTTGATTCCTTTTTGTGCCAGCTGTAGCAGTCATCTAAAGTCTTTGGGCTCCTTTTACTACTCTCCCCTTTTGAAGGAGTCAGCTCTTTATGTGAATTTCCTTTCATCTTGCCCTTCACATGATTTTGGGTTTGTTTTCCCCATGCCTTGTGGCCGTGGTGACCGCCAGCCAAGGGTTTAGCTTGCACACCAAGTTGTGCCTGCTTTCTTGCCTTGATGATTCTGCCAACATTTGACCAACATTGCTCCATCTCTCTCCAACGTGTTTCTGGAGAAGCATGGTGAAGTGCTGACCACTCTTCTCTGAGGACCTGACTCACTCAGCTGAGATCATGCAAGAAACCTTCAGAAGAGACCAAAACTTAGTCCAGTTCCCCCCGTGTCTGATTTAGTGGGGGAACCAGTGTGGTGAATACTTGCTCAGTAGGGAAGTGATGAATAATGTTTGTCTGTTATAGCCAGGTTACAACCAGGAGATGCAGTGCAAACTTTACAAGCAGTAAATCCTCATACTGAGAGAAATTTTAATGCACAGTCTTTAAAAGAAGAAATTTAAAGCTCCGCGGGCTTCAGGCAGGACAGATTCTATTTATGCTTTATTAAAAACATCTTGTCATGAAGAAAAAGCTGATCATTTGCTATCAACAGAATATATTTGTTCCTCATGAAGAAAAAGGAACTGCTTTATTCTCCCTCAAATTATTTCCATGTTGGGGCTGTAGATTCTGACAGCATATGTATAGTGTACCAGATAAGTATATCTTTCATTAAAGCTCCTAAGTGAACTTCTTGATACTTCTTAACTAGAATTGCTCAATGCAATAAGCAAATCCATGGTGTAACTGTGGGCTTGCAGTGGTTTATTTCAAAATGTGCACTTTGTCGTTGGTAGAAGTCACGTGCTAAATAAATGCTTTGCTAAGTGAAAGCTTGCCTGATCCTGATAAATGTTCGCATGATTTTTTTTTTCCCTTCCTACAGCACTCTTAGTCCAGATGTTGATCCAGTGCTTGCCTTCCAACGAGAGGGTTTTGGACGCCAGAGCATGTCAGAAAAACGTACAAAGCAATTTTCAGATGCCAGTCAGTTGGAGTTTGTTAAAACCCGAAAATCCAAAAGCATGGATCTAGGTAGTGAGTGATATTTTTTCAATTGTTTTATTTGAACCTGATTTTCATGTTGTAAGTATGTCGAGTTTGTCATTTCCAAACACATTGCTTATGTGTAGTACTACTGCACAAAATGTCTACTGCTGGGAAGTATTCTTAACAGGAATGGCCAAGTGGCCTGTGTATTGTTTGTACCTCTTGTAAATGTCCATACATTTCAATATCCCAATCCTCTGGATAGATGGTTGTATATAAACATTAAAAGTATTTATTAAAATGGAGATGGAAAGTGCATTGACCATTCCCTAGTGAAAAAATATATGAATGAAAAACATAAAATATATGAAATGTAGGAGCGCTGTGGTTCTGGGTAGACAGGGTGATTCTCAGTTCAGGATTGTAATGCAATTAGACCTAAAGGTCCTTTGTAGTCTCTCATTTTGTAGGTGGATTTTGATCAAGATGTTAAATATGAGAGTTTGGGGGCGGGTTTAAGAGTTCATTCAGAATTGGAAAATGGGACTAGTCTGATGTGTTTGAGACCCAAGTTTTAATATTTCTATCAGAAGCCCTATAAAGTAGCAGCAGCCAAGATGGGCGATCGACTGTAATCATTTTAACTGATAAAACAACTGAGAAATAAGGAATTGCTAACAAGGCCATCTATTTTTCTGCCATTAAATTTAGATTCTGAAGTGCAGACTCTAGTAACCTTAAACAGTGAGTTTTCATCATTTAAACACAAAGAATTCCCTACTCAGAATAATAAAATACAACTCAATTTGCCCCTATCCAATAATCGCCGATATCTTAACTACCATCCCTGATTCACCAACTTCCTCAGGGGCCAGAAGGTTGGTGGTCTTGACTCCTCTTGACTAGTTGTGATGTGCTAACGTGTAAATAACATATTGTACTTGCCTGTGATGTGAACATGACTGACATTGCATGAAGGTTCCTAGTTTGCTGCCTTTTCTACCTAGAACGTTTGCTTACCGTTGCAGTTTATTTGCATGAAGTATGACATTGCTAAGGTCCCCTAACTTAAAAAATAAATAAATATGCAAACCAGAAGGAATGTTGGATGCATGTGGGGCATGGACACTAACTGGGCTAACGGTTATACATTTACCTTTTAACAGTAGCTGACGAGACTAAGCTCAGTACAATGGATGACCAGAAAACAGGTAAGAATTGACAGTAAGCCTGTTGCTATAGAAACCTTGGTCAAAGCAGCTTACCACAATTACAGAACTGCCAGTCAAATTGCATGAAAACATGAATATTCCAGTACTTGCATGGCTGCTTTCTGTTGTTGTGAATAATCGAGTTGTACAGAAAAAGAAAATCCTCCACAGAGATAAGGACCTAGGGTAGGATATTCAGCCAGGTCATCCATGTGACTGTAGGGTGGACACCTGTTGCTGTGCTTTGAACTCACCAATATTCACAGTTGTTTGGATATTTTTTATCCTTTCCAAAAAATCCTGGAAAATCTCCCAGCCTCAAACTCTTAATGTAGAGAGAAATGATGTAGAAGAGTCAAACGTTTGGCTATTACAGTGCTAACGTGGTGCTTGGAAGTAATTATTTTAATTAGTAAACTGCTCCCTTTGCTTTAAGTGGTCATCACGTTGGGAGTTGAGCTGGAGGATTATTTTGCAAGTTGATTTGCCTTTGGAGCTGAAACCCAAGCAACGTAACAGAACAAAAGAATATGTAAATAGAATCTTTTCCACATACCATCGATTGTAACGTTTCACACAATGAGAAATAGCTTTCAAAGCCTATTTTTTTAGGAGTAATTAAAATAATGCATCAACTGCAATTATGAACCGTTATGATTTATTAATATAAGTTAGCTTTTGACCTTTGGAATGCTATTTTAATTAGGCTAGATCCAGAGGACACCGTAACATTACTTAGCTCTAATTAGGAACAATTCACCTTTTTAACCCGAAAAATATTATTTATTTTAGCATGATTTGGGGAGTAGGGCATTCCAGACAGAATTCACCATTAATAATTCACAACTGCATCTCTGTTGAACCACACTTTACAACACAAAGACTGAAAAGCTGTAGATAATCTGGTGATAAAATGATCATTTTTATTTAAACAGCTAAAACTTGCAGCACTTAAAATGTTGTGGAATATGGCCACAGACTTGCAGCTTTCCAAATTGAGGACAAGTACACAAAATTAAAATGTATTAACATTTTGAAGGATTAAAGCCATCAGCCTGTGAATGCATGAATTGCCTTAATGGTTCTGGTAGTAATCAGTGCTTAGGAGCTGCCTTCACCCCTGAGCATTATTCACATAAAAAGGAGTTCTAGATCAAACTCAAAATTACTGGAAATTATTTTTCATTTTCTTATTAGCCTGCCTCTTTGAACAGGATGTGATTGGAATGCTGTAAAACTTGCGTGTTTAACTAAAATAGGATGCTCAGGCTTTAGAAGTGCCTGGTGGCTTTGAGGGTATCAGTAGAGGGTGGTGTTAATCGAGTGTAGCTTTCTCCATGTGTAACACCTGGATTAAATTCCAGAAGAGAGACAAAGCAGACAACTTGGGTGAAAGAGCATGACCGTAGCCATCTGGACTAAGCACTTACATATTTTGTACGCAGCAAGCTCGGTGTCTGGGAAAAAAAAAAAAAACAACCAAAAACCAAAGGAAAACCACCTTTTACTGTACTTTGATTTTATTTATCTTGCATGCTTTTAACCAGGTTTTGTATATAAATGCTGGATTTGTGTTACTGAAGATGGATGTGGCTGTTAAACAAACCACTTACTGTAGTTTGGCTTCAAAATCGTCTGGGTCTAAGAAAAAAAAGCAAAAAAGCTTTAAATGTGTGGTGAACTATGTTTTAATGAACTCTAGAAGCCAGAAAACTTCAGCATATATTTACTTTAGAAAAAATAAAAACAAACTCTGTTACCCTCAAAGCTGGACTTTATAGTGTTGGATGAAAAGGAGAGTGTAGAACTTACCAGCCCTAGTTACCATAATAGATTTTTAATTATTTTTCTTTCTGTAGTTCACTTGAAGTGAGGAATCCTTGCAGTGTTTACAGTTCATGGTAGAGGTTAGAAGTATATTCAGTAGCAATTGAGCATGGCTCATTTATTGAGTCCCAAGCAGAGTATAGTTCTAGGTGGGTATTTTTCCATGGACACGTTGTGAAAATGAAGAAAGAAAAGAAAAACTCAAAGAACATTAATTTAAATTGGCTTCTTTTATGGATTTTTACACAGTGCTTTTAAAATACAATTTTTTATTACATGGAACCAAAACGAAACTATTTTGGATGCAGTTGCTTTCCCTATTCCTTCCCTGCTCTCCCCAGCCAAAATGTTACTCTTTTGGTGTAGGGATTGAAGTAGAAATTCAAGAAATAAATTCAAGAAATAAAGAATTTAATGAATGTAATGGAGCAGATGGCAGTAAATGAGGAGACTCACTGCTAATGTCCTCTAAGAAGGTGCTCAGAAAGTAAAGTTTGTGCCTTTGCAAGACTGATTTCATCAAATTGAGGGAACTTTTTGGCATCAGGTGCAGCATTTAACCTAAGAGCAAATAGAAATAATGTCTCAGAAAGAAAGAAAATTGTCAGTTTAAATCATTTAAAAGAAAGTGCAGATGAAAAATTGACTTTAGAGCCTTTAAAATTAATCACTGAAGGAAACACCAAAGGAACCATCATATTTTGACACCACGCTGCTTGCATTTGCAAATTGTCCATGTGGATTTGTGGCTCTGTTTGAGTAGTTTAACATAAGATGAGAGAAGGGGAAGCACAAGGAGATGTTAAAACAGCACCAGCACAAGGCAAAACCAGAGGGCTCGAAGCAGGGAGCAGCACCTGGGCTTCATGTCAGGTTGGATCTGTAGGTGGTGTGAAGTCCCGTTGTGGGGCTGCCTGTGCCACGTGAGAGCAGAGGCCTGGACAGTCACACGTGAGCAGAGGGTGACTGCATGGGCTGGAGGGCAAGGCTTGGNTGAGAGGTGGGTAGGGGTGTGGGACACGTAGAGGATAGAGCCCTGTGGCTGAGCTGAGCAGAGGAGGCTGTGAAGATGGTGGCAGTCCTGGTGGGAGGGCAGCTGTGGTACAGAGGGCTGAATCTACCTCAAAGGATATTTGTTAAGAAAATTGCTATGAAGGGAAATTTTGATAAACTTCAAGTTTTAAAAATGATAAAAGAATCCCTTTCATCTCTCAGTCATATAAAGATGCTTTAGGTAGATGTGTCATTTTCTCTTCTTTTTTTTTCTACTTTAAATTCGGGTGTCAACATAGAAGTAGAACTCGTTCTGAGCAGATAACGTTTCTGATGATTACTACCAGTGCTGTAAAGGCTGGAAGAAAATGCTGACATTTTTGTATTTAGAAAACAAGGTTTTGATGTGACTCATAAATTTTAAACAGAATCAATTTTAAAGAAAGTTTGCTGTTTCTCACTGGATTATGGGTAAACAACTCACTCACTTTCTGGCTGGTGAGTTCTGGTAATAAATTCTGAACTCAGTTTACAGGGAGGCTTAACTATATGTTTTGAAAATAGTAGACTTGCTAGGAAGTGGCCATGGAAGATAGTGAATATATTGAAATATCCATGGCTTTATGATCACAGTGCTTAAATTGCTTGCAAAAGGACATTTCCCTCTTTGGAATTCTGCAACCTGCCCGCATTTGTGTTCGTGGCCACCCAAGTTCAATAAATATTCCCATCATTTCTGTAATCCATTATTAGTTTTACAGTACTTGAGGAACATTAGGTCATATCCCATCTAGCTTTTCCTTTGGGAAAGCACAGCTTACATAAATACAGTTCTCACAAAGATCCGTATTGGGTGGCAGGAAATGGATTGGGTTTTTTTGATGTCCTCTATGAACATAAATGGGCACATAAATGCCTTCTTCATAATTACTGTTTACAGAAAGAGCCTCTCTGTAATTAGGAAAAGATATATGAGCATTTCATTTCGAGGGCTGCAAAGCAGAATCTGGAATGAGGAAGTTTACAGTAAGTTGCTGTGTGAGGGGATACCCTTTTGTATATGAAATTGAATCTGTCAAGCAGCTGGTTTGTATATGATTGTCCCATTTCCTCTGTTTTTCCTTCAAAATGCATTTTTCCTGTCTTATGGACAGTTTTTCAACAAAGTGCAATCTCAAAAAGTAAAATACAAGTCTCGTTTCTTGTGTACTGCAGGCATTAGTGGAGGAATAGCAGACTTTGGCATATGCTAGAAAGGGAACTGTCTAAACAGGAGTTATTTTACTTGGTAAATAGAGTGTTATATAAAAATACTTACCATAGACTTCAGCCCGTGTTCAGAAGTTTGGTGAGCCTGGACTGCAGCTTGTTTGTACAGCTGGAAAACTGTCAAACTTCCCTTGTCCCAGCTGGCTGCTCTTCTTCACCCCAGCAGCCGTGCTGTGCCCCCAGCCATCCTCACGACCCTCAGCCCTCCAACAAGTACAGGCTATGAGTGAGAGGCTTCTTCTAGGAGATGCAGGCTCATGAAGACAGATTTTAATCCGTTGTTAGGACGTGTTTATTTCTGACCAAGGGTCCAAGCAGCAGGACTCCAGACCACTGGGGGAACCAACTGCAGCACTTGTGTAAATCTGTGAAAGATTTTTACCTTTGTTTCTATTTACAAGTTCATCTTATCAGGAGGGCTGCTGAAGGGGAAGACTTTGACAGCTGCTGTTGGAATTTATTTGATCTGAGGGATTTCTGTTTAATGTAATTGCTCAGACTTTTAATAGCTGAATAGAAATTGAAAGCATTTGCTTTATTGCTCCATCTCATCCCAAGTTAACAAATGACACGGGGAAGATGCTGCTGTGCTACATCTGCATCCCTTCCCTAGGTCCAGCAGCCCTCTTCCTCCTCACCCGATACTGACTAGTGAAAGAGGCTGCTTCTAGTAGTGTAGGAGCAGTTTTGCCCAATTTAAGGTAGCTTGACATACCTTTGTTGAAGAATAGTGACAGATGCTGCCTCTCTTTTCCCTCCTCATGTCTAACAGAATAGGGATCAAAGCAGAGCTTTATATCATTTGGAGATAAATACTTAAAAAAGATCATTTTCCTTTATTACATTCTCCACACCAGACCATGCTTAAAAATGTGTTGTTGGCTGGTGTGGTAAAACTGAGGGTTCAGTTCTGGGCTCTGTCTGTCAGTGCTGTCTGGCTTGGAAATTTCTCTTTCTGTACTTCTGTCAGATGAGGATACCAATAACAAGGGAGTAAAAACCCACCACCTGGGACTGCTGTGGTGCTACAACACTGTTCTCTGTTCTGCTCCCTTTCAGTAGAGAAAAAAAACATGTTCTAGGTGAGGGCTCTGATCTCATAACTTCAGGAAATGTAGCTATGATGATGATGATGACGATGTCGTCCTACCTCATTTTGGTCCTCAGCCCCAAATCCTGTGGAAAGTCTTCCCGAGACACTACTGCACTTTAGAATAAAATCACTTCAAATAAATGCAGAGATTTCTTTTCCCCTTGACAGATTTCTCCTAATGTTAACTATAATAGGAGATCTAATGATTCAGTCGTAGGCTGATTTGCACTGTGAGTGTGTGTGTCTAAAAGCAGAGGGCTTGACATGTAGTCCACAAACCTGAGAAGAAAAGACTGGAGGGGGAAAAGCTTTTGCAGAAGGCTGTCTGGTGCTTTCTTGGCACATCTCCAGACGTGCTGCTGCAATAAGAGCTGTCCTCAGCCCCAGCTGTAGTGTGGCCCAAACATCAACCTGGTGCCTGCCAGGACTGCATTTCTTTTGCAGTTGTATAACTGGTATTGCCCAACTAATGGGGGCCTTTCCACAGATATTTTTAAACAACTTCACAAAATCCCAGCAAGTCAACTGATACCTCTCAGAAGCATTTCATTAGGAAATTGTTGCAAGTCTTTAAAACTCGATTAAAAGCAAATGGCATGTTCCTTGAAGCCAGAAGTCAGGCCACTTTGGAAGACTGTTAGTCTAAACACAACAGGATTCAGGGCCATTATCTGCTTTCCATCAGTACGGAGGACATTCTTTGCTCAGACCAAAAATAATTCATAGTTCTGTTTGATGCTGGTTAGATAAGAATCTCTGCTGGGTTGATGAGCCACGTTTTTAAAGCCCCATGATTACTTTATTATTCAAATTGTTTAAGGTAATAGGAATGGATGTTTGTCTCTCTTCAGCGATTTGAAAAGCCAGCCCTTGCTAACTTTGTCAGTTTTGTTGACTATGACTTGACATACTCAGTCACTTCCGAGCCCAACAAACCTGCAGAGAATTCCCTACAGATTATGGAGAGATGATGTGAATAATGTTAAGTGTGTCCCCAAAGACTTCCAGGATGGATATGCATAATCAAGCATGCAGTTCTCAATACTAATTCTAATTACCTTTCCCCCCCCCACCCCCCTTTAAAAAGGTTCCCCAACCCGAGATGTGGGGCCTTCTTTAGGTCTGAAGAAATCCAGCTCATTAGAAAGCCTGCAGACAGCCGTTGCTGAGGTGACACTGAACGGGGACATTCCCTTCCACCGCCCGCGCCCGCGAATTATCCGAGGACGAGGCTGCAACGAAAGCTTCAGAGCTGCCATCGACAAATCATACGATAAACCCGTGGCAGATGATGATGATGAAGGCATGGAAACTTGTAAGTAAACTGTTGCTGTATGCAAAGAATGTTAAAACCAGGTTAATTCCTTTAGAGGTGATTAAAGATAGTGGAAGATAATGTGAGGATTTTAAAAGGATAGAACTAACTTCACCATTTATTTTTTACAGGCTTTTCCCCTTCATATGCATTAACAGATTGCAGCACTCTGCAGCTTCCTTCCTCTCTCAAATAACAAAATAAGATTATTAGGAGTGTGTTTACTTAAATTACTATGAAAATTTTCTGTAAGACAGCTAATTAATTTACTAATGGAAATTGGGGAAAAAAAATTACGCAGGAAGGCAAAAAAAAAAACCCATTGACTTTGTTACAAAAATATGTGCATCTAACTTTGAAAGAGTACATTTGTAGTGTCTGGGAGTAAAAAAGAAATCTCTGTCCTTTAATTAGAGTAAGCCTGGCAGATTTAATAAAATATAAAGTTAATGATCAGCTATTACCCACCCTAATGGGCATTCATTTACATTTTCAGTTCTTTAACCCAAAGTATGACCCAACATGTGGAGAATGTCATTAACATAAAAGAATCACTTCAAAGCTAACCTTATCATTATTGAACTATGGAAGAATGGGCTGGTAAAATGACAACTCCCATTGAATGAAAATAGTATGAATGGTAAATTACCTCAATCAGAGGTTGTATTAAAATCATTGCATTTTTAACCTTCGTGTTGTACTACTTTCAACTTGTCACACACTAGCAGATTTATTTTTTTTAATCAACCTGTAGCTAGTTAGATGTTTATGAATGAAGATGGTGGTGAGAATGTTGAAGTAGTAAAACATTTAGCTTGAATGCTAGCAAAAAATGCTTGAAAAGAGATTTTTTCACTCTCCACTTTCTCATTTTTTTGTTTGTTTCAAGAAGAATTTTTCATAAGCATCATTCCCTAGTATTGTTTTCTAAGCTACTTGTCTAATCACCTTTTTTATTCTTTTTTTTTCACTCTTTTCTAATTATTTGAGCTTTTTTTGTACATCCCTCTTTCTCTAAGTGTTCCGAGACTGAAAGAGAGGTCATTTGGGCAGTCACTTCTCCCAAAGGTAGTTACAGACAGAATTCATTCTGCTTCATTTTTCCAGCACCTAGCAGTTCCATGCAGCAGAGAGTTCTGGTGCTGCTGCTTGGCAATCTGTTCCTGGCCAATAGAGGAAGAGGTATAAGAAAATGTGGAGTGGTCCTCCCCGTTCTCCCAAACTGCATATCTATGGTCTTCTGGGACAAAAAGCCATGTTTTCCTAAAGGACTTTGTTTGGGGTGAGCTCACTGAGAGTGGTACCCTCTTCTGAGGCACCAGGTAGCCAAGGCTTAGCCAAAAGTTAGAGGTTGTTTAACTTCATTGGATGAAAATTATAGAAAAACTGTTGTCATGAAATGTTTTCTGGATGAGTTTAGGTTTATGAGTCAGGGGCTTTGAGCTTGGTGATGCAGTTCAGAGTAGCAAGCAAGGATTTGGTGGCCTTTGTATCCTTTGCATGTTAGTAGTTGAAACCAACAAAGCGTTTTGGCTGAAATCAGAATGCCATGGGGTGAGTCTTTGCTCTCATCTCTCTGTAAGGACAAAGTCATCTAGCACTGGTGGACCAGCAGCCATCTCAGTGTCATGGGAGAGCAGGAGTGAGGCTGTTCTCAAATCTCACCAGGTAAAGAGCAAAGCGTGACCAAGGTGTGTGCATGGAAATGCGCATTCTGTTGAGTTACTCGTGTTTTAATTGCTCCCACATAAAATCTCTAAGAAGTAGTCCAGGAATTTACCATTCCAGGTGAATAGAAGCAGATGAGTAGCAAAGCAAATGTAGTCAGTTGGCTGGGCAGAATTCAGTCCTCAAAGTCTTCTCCTTCTCACAGTGGCCAAGGGAGCTTAAGAGCTGGCCCAGTCCTATGCTGCCTGTCTTTCTTCAAACATGTCTGTGTCTGTGTCTGAGCTGAAACTGCAGCCTGCTCCCTTTGTGGAAATTGCTTGTGGCCTTCCAGAGGATTTACCAAATGCTGTCTTCAGCTGGACAAAGCCTGGGCACACACAGATATGTAGAAGTTAATTTAACAATCTGGTCCTAACGTTAACTAATGCCTCACTGCTGCCATAATGACATTGCCTAAGTTGTTTTTTTTTAAATTGTATTTAATTATTCCATAATTGTTTGAAATTAAAATGTGGCTTTCTCTCATTATGAAACCCAGACAAACATGTTGGTGGTCAATTTGCTGATGCCCTTGAGGTTGGATTCAGCTGTCTTACTTCCATTTTCTCCTCCGACTGTTACAGTGCTACGAGAGCTTTATTCCAGACACTGAGGCTCCTTGGAGTAGCAAATAGTAGCACTGCAGAAAATTGTCTAGAAGAATCCTTAACATGTCATCACCCCGTCCACAAAAGGCATAAAACTACAGGTAGCATCTGTGGCAACGGGGCCAACTCTCTTCTGAATGTCCTTGCTCTCCTTGGAACAGCACGCTCTTAACTTACTAAATGTAGGCTAAAAATCAGATGGTAGTGACCAGTTATGGGGAAACATTTTAAAAACCATTTGAGGAGATGCATGGAAGTTTATATGGCTGGAAAGAAATAAACTTAGTGGAAAGGTGTGGGTGTTCAGCTTCTACAGAGAATTTTTTCCTGCCTTTTTTTTCTTCTTCTTAATACTTGAAATAGCTGACTGGAAGCAAAATGTTTATCTTTAGTGTCTTGAATGAGAACAAGGCATTTGGATTGGGAGAGATCGACAAAGCTTTCTAATCTTTGGCTGAATCTTAATTGCTAGAATCTAGAGCTGTATTAAATATCACAATAAGAGGTCTGGAAGCTTAGCAGCAAAATAGCTTCACATTAAGTAGCTTTGATTCCTCATGTGCATCTTTTCCATTTTATGGCCTAATTAGGAGAATAGCTTCATAATACCTGTTTGTGTAGTTCTCCATAGTACAGAGTGCTTCATGAAATGACATTAGTTCTCAGGTTTAATTGATGTTTAAAGTATACTCCAATTGAATTTTTTGGCTTCGACATTCTGAATGGGAAGGCAGGAGGTTGCAGGAAAGGAAGGAAATAACAGCACCAAAACAAATACATTCTGCCTTTTGCAGTAACCTGATGTCATTACTGCAACTCAACAAAAAGTAGAAGCTTCATTTTGTAGCCTGGGCTTGAATTTTAATTGAGCAGCATTTGCATTTGTTTTAAACACTAGTAATTAGGTGTATGTTAATTGCAGAATGACTGTGCTGCATGAAAGTGAAGCAAGTTTCTTCATGCTGAGTCCTTTTAAGAAAGCTGGAAATGTATTTAGTGGAGGAGAGACAGCAATGTTTCCTCCCAGAGAACAGGCATCCGAGCTCACAGGGCTCAGCCTCAGCCGTGGAGCTAATTGCAAGCAAACTGTGTATGACAGACAAATATTTATTGCAGCACAAGTGTAGGAAGGAGGGGATATTAGCTCCACAGAATAGGGAAAATAAATAAGAAGAGGAAGCATTGTTATGACAAGTCATTCAGCAGCTCAGCATAGCACAGTACACTTAATACATATTTAGGATTAATTTACTGTATTGTTATATGAATAGGAAAAACCACAGGTCAGCTCTGATTTGTCTTGAAAATTCTAGCAATAAAGTAGCAAGTCAACATTTGACTTCGAAATTTGTTGGAAATTTAATGCATTTTTTTGTTACTAATTATATTCATTTGCAAGTACAATCTCTTAAATGTCTAGTTGCTTTAAACTGGAACAGATTGTAGCTATAAATTAACATGCAAAAAACAAAAATTTGCATCTCTATTCAAAAAGTGGTTTTCCACTACTCTTTTAATAATAACTAAATATCATCCAGGCACTGATTAAGAAACACTGTGACCAAAAAAAGTACAAGTACAGCTAGTGCAGATGCATCTATAGGCCAGGCCTATTAATTTTCTAAAATTAAATTATTCGAACATGATTAAAACCGTGCCTACATTTGAAAAGCTCTATCATCTGCTTAGCTCAGAGCACTCCTGAAGACAAGTTAACATGAAATACCAACACCTATCTCTTTTGTTGTTGTTGTTGTTGTCTTTTTTTAACCCCTGGTGGTTTTTTTTGCTCCAGACTACTAGTTGAGATTCAAAACCAGTTATTAATGTTGAGATTTATCTGATGTAGTATGTTTTTTCTTGAAATATGTTTGTGTGATCTTCCAGGGTTGGAGAATATTTATAGACATCTTGGATACTCAGTGACTAAGTGCTAAGACTATTGGACAGGTCTGTGTATTGTAGTATTAATGAATAAATAGTATTGTGTAGGCAAGTATCTGAGAGAGAGGAGAGCCAATATTTGAATGGCTTTCAGTTGGTGATTTGTAGACTTCTCAGGCAGAATGAATTAAGTGTAAGGCAGAATATGAATGATGACTATGAAAAGCAAGTCTGTATTCTACAGTAGTCTGTGTATGAGAAATTTTTGAAGAATTACATACTTCTGTTGGCTGTAGAAGTGTCACTGAGCTCTAGAAGCAATAATATTAGCAGGAATAAAAATAATACATAGTAAACATATGCTGAACTGAAAAATTATGCTTTTTTTTTTCCTTCTGTAAGCCATGGCTATTTCCATTCTTATTGAGTATGAGAGAAGTTTCTTTTCCACAGGCTGTATATATAAAAAGCAAAACTGTATTTTTCAACTTCTACTGCCAAAAGTTGTTTTGAGCCTTTGCATTCCTTTGAGCTAGGGGAGGTCGTGCACAGTATACATCAGCGATCCCAATGGCTGCTTAGTGCTGTCTGTTGGGAAGTTTTGGAGATGATGTAGCCCTACTCATAAAGTAATTACATAAAATGTTAGAGCTGCTGGAAGGTCACGGCTTCCCCGGTGTACTTTTTGGATTTGGCTTTAAGTTAAGTCAAAAGGGTTGCAGGATTCTGATCCATGAGCTTGAAGTGTTTCATTTCTTTCTCACTAAGCTACTGGAGGTGTTTTCAGTTTTTGAATGGATTGTTTCTTTTGCTCATTTTTCTTTCAAGCTTTCTGAAATACACTTTCTCTATTAAATCTAACCTTGGGTATGATTCAAGATTCTCAGAGTCTTGGTGTTGGGTTAGAAACAGAGAAGAAATGTGTTATCTGTCCTTAAAGGATTTTATTTGTTCTGCTGGATAGAATCTCCCCACCTGAACCTTGAAGGCCACCCCATCTCAACCAAGAATAAAACCAAGAGTAAAAATCACAGTGCATGATGTGTTTTAAACTGCTCCAGGAAATGAAATAGTGTGACAAAACCATTATGTTACTTGCAGCAGAAAAAAAAAAGTCTATTAAGGCTTGTATTGAGGTTGTTAACAGTCCTTAATGACTTCCATATTTTTATGAGAGTATTACTAAGAATTTACTGACAGGGCACTACTGTTGTTTCTTCTTGCATTTCTAAAGCTCTCCTCAGCTGATTTAGACACTGAGACAAAATGGGCCAATTAACATCACTTTGCTAATCCTCTTTATTAATCCATGTATTATTCGGAGTACCCACAAAGCCCAATTTGTGGTTTGCAGAGTGTTCTGCAAAGGTGAATTCCACGCTCTTAGGAGTTTAGGAGTAGAAATCAACATGCCAGGAAACCCCTGCATGAGCAGATACTGATTTGGGGAAAAAAAAAGCATAAATAATGATGACTTTATGGTTATACATATATTCTGCCTCAAAATATGTTACACAATAGATCAAAAAGCCTGCCCTTTTTGTTTGTTGTTATGCCACTGATGTTTTTTAATATGTGCTTTCAGTGGAGGAAGACACAGAGGAGAGCTCAAGATCTGGTAGAGAATCTGTGTCCACAGCAAGTGACCAACCATCCCACTCGTTGGAGAGACAGATGAATGGGAGCCAAGATAAAGGCGACAGAAAAAAGGCTGGAAAGGAAAAGAAGAAAGATCGAGACAAAGAGAAGGATAAAATTAAGGCAAAGAAAGGGATGCTGAAAGGCTTAGGAGACATGTTCAGGTAGGTGCTTTGCAACCAAATGGAGAATGAATTAGAAACCCAAGTGTCATCTTTTAGTTATTCAATTATAGTGTGACTGTTTGCTGAGGCCATATTTTGCAATACTAATACATACATGATTTATATAGACCACTCTCTCAACTTCTGCATCTCTGAGTAGTGTCATGAAAGGGGTGCAGCTCAGAATGGAAGAGCAGGAGCTGGCTGGCAGACTAAAGGAGCTGCAGAGGAAAAAAAAAAAAAGAGGTTTTAAGCAACAAACTTCTTGGTCTTGGAAAGAGGCTTTGCAGATGTCTAAATAGTGGACGCATTCTTGGATAGGTCAAACAGTTTTGGGGGTTGTTTATTTTTTTCTTAAACTGTGCTGTTCCTAACACTGTGCCCAAAGCTTATGTGCTACTAACTAAGTGTGTTTATTTCTGTTACTATTAAGAGTAGTATCATGGAGGCATGATGTGAAAGAGATGAATCAGTTTGAGACTGAAAACCAGCATGCTGCTCTCAAGGCAAACAGGGTCTAAATAAAATTGTGTGCTCTGAGAAAGTGAAAGACTTGATTTTTACCAAGCAGTGAGGTTTTTTTTGAAGAGAGTCATTTTTTTGGCCAGACGTCAGTGATCTGAAAGGAGCAGACTGCTGAGGGACACCCTGCTGTTCTGGGTGACACATGACCAGCACCTTTGATCACTTGTGGTAAGGAGTGAGAGAGGCAGAAAATCAGTCTTTTAGCTTTCTAGAGTAAATAAATATATTCCCAGGAAAAAAAACAATATCAAGGCAGTCTGTTTACTTTTCTATATGCAGTGATTCATTATTTAATTCTGAAGTGAGATACAAGTATTATTTTAAAGTTTTATTAACAGTGATTCTGCTCTGAAAATATCTAAGTGGAGCTTCAGTTAACTTTCATCCTGTTACCTTCTTTATTCTGTAAAACATGACTTGACCTGAGGTTGTAACTGATAGGTTCTTGAGAGTTGTTCTGTCTATGAACTGTATTTCCAAACTTAGTTAATGGAAAAAGAAGTTCATTAGAAAATATTAGTTCATTAGGGAAGAAAAACCCCAAACATTAGTTAGAAAAAATTTCTAGAGAATACAAAATAATATTGGGTTGTTAACATGTGCTACAGAACACCAAAGAGTCATAGGAGATAGAGAAGAGACAGCAGCCTGGTCACCTGCAAATCCCATGGGGATGTCCTCAACTTCTGGGGGCCTAAATCCAACCCTGGAGTGAAGAGTTGCATCCTGTGCTGGGAGGAGGTGGAAGTTAGGAGATACCCAGTGCTGACTGGTTCTTTTGTGCAGGCTTTGTCATTTTTAGACATCAGAAACAACAGGTAAAATTGAGCCACATTATACATGCTAAATTCTATGGACTCCAACACAGCTTGCTGGATACCATGGATGAGTTCAGTCAGAAAGTGTTTACATGACTCAGAAAGCTTGGGCAGCTCCTCCATCCTCTTGAGTAACATGCCCAATACCCAGAGGACCCGTGAGATAGCTACTTCATTTTGCAAGCTTTGCTACGCAGGCAAAGGTCTGACTTGCAGAGGGTCCCATCCAAAAGGAGGAGCCTTCATGTTCCTGTTGGCTCCTCTCTGCCCTCCAGCCTTTGAAACAATGTCTGGTGTTTCTGTGCAGCTCTGAACGGTCTGGATGTAAAGGAGTGTGGAAGTGGGAATTGATACCATTTTTGATCAGGTGCTTCCAGAAATAGGAAGTAATCTTGTCTGTATGCTTGATAGAAAACTTCTGAAATCATGAATCTGGGAACAGCAGTAATTTGGCCGACAATCTGACGATCACTTTCTTGTTTGCTCTTCATAACAGTCAAGCTTTCCTGGAATTATTTCTTTTATTTTTTTTTTCCCTTCACTACCATTTCTGAGTGAACTTTACTTTTCAGTCTCCTTTTAATTAAAGTGAAAGCAGTGCTCTCTGGATGCAGTTGACTCCTTCTGGATCTGCAAATTAGCTTGCACCTTGTCAGCCCACCCAAGAGAGGTGCTCCTGGCAAGCAGGAGAATCCTGATTGAGGGAATTAAGCACAATGCCTCATTTCCTCTCGGTGCTTGATTTGCTTTGTTGACAGGCTTCTCAATAATGTTTGAGAGATGGGCTTTATTATGTCTGCAAGACAAGCTCCTACTTCTGCCTCTAACATGCTTTGTTTTTCTGTACATCTGACATACATCATAGCTATTGAGTAATTACTGAACGAAGTTGTGCGATAGAAAGTAACGATGACAGTAACGTTTAAAATTCAAGCCATCATCAAAGCATAATTGGATGCTTTGGTTCTGTGCACCATTGTGATTTCTTTGTAGTTCTTTTCTCCTTTTTCACTTTTCGGTTCTCTTAGCTTAAAATAATCTTTCTTCATTAGGCTGTATGGGCAAGAATGCTTGTGAGATGAAATTAGTTAACTGACACTTTATTCCTATGTCTGCATTTAGCCAAGGGGCTTTTTATTTCCTGTATGCAAACGGGCAGCTCATAAAGTTGTTTATGTGATGTATAAAAATAAGTTTCCTTGCCTTCAGTTAAAATCTTAGTATTTGCTACTGGGATCTCCATTAAACTGTACTGTGAGATGGAACCTCCCCCTGGAGAACTGCAGGTTGCATTTATCCTTCGGCATCTAGTCGTTTCCAAGAAATCCATGGATGATTCAGATAGCAGGTTAAAAGCATAAGTAAGTCTTTTAAACACTTCCATTGTTTTGCTGCTTGTATCCAAGATAGTAAAGAGGATTGACATAGCCATGAAGCAGAACTGTAAAGCGCAGTGTGCAGCCTGTGTGACCCTGACAGACACAACTCCCATTATTTCCAGAGGACCTTTGCTGACACTGGGCTGTGGACAGTTTGAAAGTTCACCCTTCTCACAGTGAAATAAATCTGTCTGAGCTTCTGCCTATTTCTTCTTCCAAATTGACATTTCAGGGCAGAACAGCATAATTTATTTCAATTTGTCATTTGGCTGGGAAGTCTCTTTCTCTTCACAGGTGAATATAGGGCAGAAGTTAACCTAGAAAAGTGTTGAACAAAAATCCTGCTGTACTGGAGGAGATACAGTTGTTGCAGAGCTTTGCTTCCACCTGAATGTATTTGTTTTACCTAAACGGTTGCATCATTCCTGTCTTTCTTATCCCTTCAGTAGGATCCACACAGCAGATGAGAGGCTGCACAGTTCCTTCTCTTTTGCTGGCATTTAGGGAGTGCCTGGATGGCAAAGAGGAGGTTCTGCTAGTGTTTTGTTGTTCCTCAGCTAAGAAGGCTTGAGTGGAGGGATATATGTTTTGATGTCAGAAGTTTATAGAAAACCCTATGCTTCACCAAGTGCAAGCTAAAATATGGTTACCCCTTTCTGCTTCTTGATCCAAATCAACCTGACAAAAACAATCCGTTGAGAAAATAAGTCATTTTAGTACTGCCTTCAGAAAGCAGCTTCCCAGTTTCAACCAGTGCACCTGTAATTAGTGCTGGTAGGGATACATTTATTTGATGGGCTCTATGTCATGCGATTCTTTGACGTTACTCTCTTGAGAGACACACATTTTTTCTGCCACCTTCTTCTCTCCTCGTCTTGCCCCTGTCATGTACAGGGTATTTTTATTTAGGAAAGTGGATCCCCTCAGGATGTGAGATCGGGAGGCTTGACATTGTTCTTATTTGTAGATTTGGGGTGATGAAGAAATGACACATCTGAAGTGCTGTTGGTCGCTTACAATCCCTGTACATCATTCATGCTTATTCCCAGTGCACAAGCTTGGATGTAGTTCTAGGTGGGTGACTGCACCAGTGAAGTAACAGGCAGCTGAAGTGGTATCTTCACATCTTTTCTCCAGCTTCTTCAACACGTATTTTTCCTCTATGGTCATCCCTGCACCATGGTTCTGTAAGACGGTGGAATCATTGTGATTATGTCACTTTTTTGTGGGGGGAATTGATTTTGTTTGTGAGAAAGTGAACAGCCAGGCTCTTACTGGGGAGTTTGTATGTTGTTGGTGAGTTTTATGATAGAAAAAGCAGGTCCAGCAAGTGATCAGTCTCAGGAAAGGCTGTGTTAGAGGAATAACATCTTCAGAAGAATCTGAACTACCAAGATGTTGAGCATAAGGAACATTGCTTATGAAACAGGTGTAATTTTAAACAACTGTGGATAGGTATGTTCTATGAAATAAATACACTTTCTGCTGGAGGAATTAATACCCCAGGCCCACATAAACACACCTTTTCCATGGAGAATGTAAGCACTGTGTAATGAAGTTCAGGGAACAAGACACTGTGCTTAAAATGAATCATCTGCAGGGGTGTTTTTAGTACTGGAGGCTGTGCATTTCAAGATCTGGCCTGTAATGTTGTAATGCCATAATGTATGGTAACTGATGCTTAATTCCTCTCCTAACTATTGTAGCATGCAGATGGGTAAATCAATGTACTGGATAGCCAATGCAAATGTAATATTCCCAGATTACCATTAAAATCTAGTCCTAATTAGATTTAATTACATAAAAAAAAATATTTAAAAGCCTTGCAGAGTTGTATCTTCCAGTTCTGTGAGAGGAAATAGATAATTTAGTTTGCAGCCTTATTTAGCTGAAATCAGATATACTGTTGTCTTGTCTTTTTTTTGTTTCTTTTTTCCCCACACACAGCTGCTTCCAAGGCACACTGGACATGTCCAGATTCATAAACATATTATTTGTAGCTTTGAATTACACATTTCAACCACATTAGCCATCTGAGACCTCTGACTGGGCATTTGGGAGAATAACCTACATGGATTTTTCTTGTTGCATGACTTCTTTTGATTGCCTATTCTGATTTTTCACTTAAGTTTTCTCATCGTAACGTCTGTAAGGAGATGAAAAGCAAATCACAAAGGTTACAGCATTGATTTAGTAATTGCCTTCTTTTTCATTTAATAGCAACCTTCAGACTTTTAAGAAGGCACATGACAAAAAGCTATCTGAGTTGTGTAACACAGTGTTGAATTATACCCTAATAACAGAACTGGCAAATACCTCAAACTTGATAAAATAAAATCTGTGGTCTGATTTTCATCATCCAGTAGCTTAAGAGGCTGCAATACTGGTATTTTCCTTGGAAGCATGACTAATAGGACTTTGGATTGCTGAATGATGCTTACTGATGTATGGACTTAATAGAAAACATGGGAACGAGCTCCGAAAGTGAGAAGTATTTTTTTCTTTCCTTTAGTGTTCTGATCATGTCACATAATGCCATAAATCTTGAGCCTTAGAATGCAGAGGAGGAAGGTATTGCTTAAAACACCTGTTGGTCGTATCATTTCAAACTTGGAAGCTCGTTGCTCACACTCTGAATTGCTGCTGGGCTTGCTGATGTTCATCTGAGAACATCACCGACAGCTTGCAGTGCTTGTGCTGAGACTTTCATTCAGCTGGGTCGTTGCTCAGGTAAATGGGATCTGGGGCCATTTGTGCTCTGGTTTTTGCCTGCTACTACTATGAGCCAGCTGTCACGATGATCATTAAGTCCACGTTTGCTTCTCCTCTTCTGCCACAAGCAAGAAAATGCGCGACCCACTACAATCCAAAGAGCAATGATTTTCAAGCTTCAGAGGAGGAGCAGAATCCTCACCGTGGCTGCAAGTTGGATACTGTTAATGGCACCTTCTTTTCTGTGGTGCTCTGGGCTACTTTGGCCTGGTCCATTTTCAAAATTTTAGCTGGCCACTGAGACCACAGAATCAGAAAAGCCTTTCAAATGAAATCAGCCATGCAGCAAATTGTCATCTTTGATGCAGACAATTACCCAGGACTCTTATAAATGTCTTTTCAGAGCATTTTCATATTCCTCACTTCTTTCTTTCCAATTAAATAAGGGACTGCAATAGATAAGCTTGATTGAAAATAGCTATTTTTTTTTTCTTCTTCTTTTTGGAAAAACAAGCTATTTTCCTTCTTTCCTCTTTGCAGTTTTTCACCTTCCTGGTTTTTGCTGCTTGGTGGAATCAACTGCTTTGAGGGAACACTCATTTGATTGCCCGCAGCCACCACGCCAGCTTTTGACTTAAGACGTCATTGGGGCGAGAGGCAGTGGAATGGAAAAGTCACGTTTCTAAAGCAAACAACTTTGTATAATCTGTGGAAGGATTTAAGGCATGCAGCTTCATGAAGTGGTTAGTATACTCTGTGACTTTGAAACGAAAGGCAGGGAGCAGTGGTATGCGATTGTGCGAGGGAGATTTGAAGTGAGAGATTAACATAATCGTATGTGGCTTTCTAGTTTGTCATCCTGACAGAAAGCAGGGCTTTGCTCTGTATATTCTTAACACTGGGTTTTCCCAGAGTAAATCTTGAACTTGGAAACCTGATGGGGGTATATTGTACAGTTTTGGATTGGTCGGTCGGGGTTTCTCTTTCATTTCATTAGTATCGGGACTTTTGTTTCTAACATGCAGAAATAAGTGTCACGATGGCCTGTTACTAGAGACGAGTTCATAGTGGCTGCTAACATATTCTCCCAGTATTCTTCCTTTGCTTGTCAGCGAGTTTAAATAGAGAACCTCTGACACCTACAGCACTGTCTCTGCCTGCAAAGCAAGCGCGGGAGGCAGGCGACGTGACAGCTGAGCCCTCCACCATCCTGCCCGGCTTCTCTTCCAGGCCTGCCGGATGAATATAGAACGCGAGTGTCAAAGATGACACCTACTTTATAATCCCTGTAAAGCAAGCCTTTTCAGAGAAGAATTTGTTGACAGTTCAGAGATTCAAAGTCAATTTCAGTTTTAGCTCAGATAGAAATAGGATTTTTGTGGGGTTTTTTTTTCCTTCCACCTGATGTGATAATTGAAGACTTAACTAGGCGGTGTGCTAGTCTCTTAACAAAGTATGGTAAATAAATACTGTCTTGAGCTGTGAAGGGTCTGGGAGATGAAAAGCTCTATTAATGACATTTGTTTAGTTATCTGTTGGAAATGTTATTCAGAGATTTAATGTGCTACTGATAGCACCTGTACGTTGGTGTACATTACGGATGCTGTAGATTATGGTTTTGAAAGCAGAGTCTTATTTGAAAATCCTTTGTAAAAACAGGAATAGGAATGTTGTCTTAGACTAAAATGAATGCAACCTGATATGTTTATATAGCTGAAGATGACACAGGCTATTAAGTCATAGTTACTTGAGGTACGTGTGTTGGCAGCTGCAGGACATCTGATCCTTTTCTAAAAGGCAAAGCTCCACCTTACTACAGCGTTTCACTCGCTGGGATTCCTGGTGTACTGGCAGGCTGATGCCTCCTGTTAGGATTTCCACGTGTCCTACTGTTGCACAGAGTAATAGCCATTAAAGACAGAATTATAAAACACTCCCTTGAAAATGGCAAAATGAGTGTAAGGGAGTAGGCTAGCCAGAGTAGAATACACTGTGAGTGAGGCCCTGCGTTTCCCTGAATGCAGTAAGAAAATAGTGGGTATGAGGCATTCCAGAGGGTTTATTTAGACTTTTAAGTTGTTGTTGGACAAATTAAAGTTTTGTGGAAAAAATAAGAGAGGAGGAAATATTAGAAACACAATGCCAGTCGGGTATACAAGTAGTATTTCTCCCACTTTGAATCCATTGATGACTTCTGGAGGGGAAAAAAACCCAACAACGGAAGAGAGATTGAAAATTCTGCTCCCTCAGAGTGATTCGGGCAGGAGGGGATCTCTGCTTGGTTTCACTCCTGCTCACAGCAGTCCAGCTTCAACATTTTTTTCACCATCTGAGTGTCACACCCAGTTGAGTTTCAGATATTTTTAAGTATGAAGACTCGTCAGCCTCTCTCAGCAGCCTGTTCCAGTGCTTAACCACTCTCCTGGTAAAAAGTGTTTGTCCTGGGTAAGAGAAGATAGGAACAAGACACACTAATAATCACTGGTACAAAAAACCTAAATCAATCAACTTAGCCTTTTCATGAAGCAAAAACATGTCAATGGACAATAAGATTGTCATCCAAAATGTTTAAATTTTAAAGGATTTTTATGATAAGTGATTACCCTTGGGGACTTTCTGCCTCTAAAGTTCTTTGAACTCTAAGACTATAGCAAATAATTCAGCTAAGCATGCACTTGTGACATTGAGCCACCCATTGCATGCTAAGCATTAAGGAAGAAGTTACCTGTAACCAGGTTATTTTTACTGTGCTTCCAAACATCTTACTCTGAATTGCCTTGGAGGAGGACAAAGTATTAGAATCACACAATATTGGAAGGGACTTCTAAAGGTCATGTAGTCCAACCCCCCCCTGCAATAAGCAGGCTATTTTTACTTTAATTTAATAAGCAGACTATTTTTAATTCCTTCCACATTCAGCAGATTCTCTAAAGCTTAGTGTAAGAACTTCAGAATACAGTCACCCAGCATCAAATGCTACCTGGCAAGTCCTGCACCCCAGTACTTTGACAGTGGTCAGTAGTAGTTCCCAAGGGTGGGTACCAAAACGATTACCCTGTAGCTGTTCTTCCAGGCTTTCAGTGATTCACAATCCAAGGATTTCTTGAGACGGTGCCTTTGAGCACAAGTACAGAATACAACTTATGCCTATTCTGGCCTGGGAGTTTTGTCCTCTTACTGACAATTTGGGGTCTATTTACCTAATCCCAAAATACTAACAGAATTTCTAGTACATACAAAACTGTCTTTTAGAGATTGTGTGGAATTGCTTTGGTATCAGAGCTGCTTTTACATCACCAGTGTGAGAACCTGACTGCCATGCACGGCAGTAGATCTGACTCATTATGTCAGTATTTTATGGCACTCAGGTAAGCATGTTTGCAAAGTAGCAGTAAACCTTTTTGATGTGCAATAACATTTCAGTAGTTCGTGTAGTGTTCCACTGCATATTAACTTTCACTGCTTCTGTGCAAGCTTCCAGTAAGCAGAAGTGCACGAAAAGACTGTAGGTGTTTGCAAAATAGACCCTGCTGGAATGTATTCACTTCATGAGCTAGTTTTGCAGGGTATATATGAGTTTGCTGATGATGTGATTAACAGTAAATTTTGAAATGTTTACTTCTGCAGAAGAAAATTCATTGTTTTTACAAATGTTAGTGCTTTTTTTTTTCAGCTGTGGCTTTTGTTTTGTTTTTATATCAGTCTTGTAGCTCCTAGTCCTAAAAGGAAAAAGAACATAGTGTCTTTTTACAACAAATATACAACAAAATTTACAACTATTTACAACCAATATAACAGCATACTACTGATAAGGCTGTTTTAAAGGGTTGTTATTATACATTCAATGTTGGTAATGCTCTAGTGGTAGAGAAATTCTGTTAGAAAAACCTGGTTCAGTAAATACAGGAACTTCACAGACCTGGCTTTGTCAGTGGAGTCTGTGGAGTTAGTTCTTTGTCTTTGGAATACCAAAATCTCCTGGAGTTTGTCAAGTTGCTTAAGCTTTCAAGAGGAACTGTTTTCCCATTTTAAAAATGAGATAGTACCTTGTCCATGCAAGTGTCTCCAAGGACTTTGATGTCCTGTGGTGTTTCCTGTGTTTCAGAAATCTGAAATACTTGCATGCGAAAAAAAAAATACGCTATCTATAACTTCCAGCTGCTGTTGTTTTTAGTTTGAAGGTGGATGGGTGACAGAAAATGTACGTAGATTTCCTTTTTTCTTCTTTGCTGTTATAGGTGGTACTTAATAAGAGAATGTCTAATCAGAAGCAAAGTTTATGGATTAGCTCTGAAAGTTTGGAAAGAGAGGATTTACTAACAAAAAAGCATCTAGAATCTTAGCTGTATCAGCATTTTTGAGCACCACAATAATGAAAGTAGTGTCTTTTTATACCCACTGCAAGTGCTTCCAGCATATTCAACACCAGGTGTGCCAAGCAATATTTAGAATGCAGACGAAATTGCTGTTACACATTTCAACAGCAACACACCACAAATAAATCTCAACTATTTCCCACTGTTGTTAGGGATGCTATCTTTGTCTTTAACCCCTAGCGCTGAAAGCCTGACGTTCAGAGCACAACACGCTGCCACAAGCAGGAGTTTCAGATGCAGTGTTGCAGTTACAGTATTTCTTTTCTGTGGTGTTGCTGAGAGGGTACTGATGCCAACAGTATTATCATCTATAACTCTTAGGACTCCTGATATCATTCGCAGAGCTCCAAATGCTTTGCTGTAATTCTGTTCACATTCTATAACTGCAAAAGGAAGAAAACTGCTTGTGTAGGATAAAATGTGGAGACTTGGTGCCATTTTCATTGGTATTTTTTATAAGATTTATTTTCAGCTGTATATTCAGAAGAAATATTAAGGTAGCAGTGATAATTGCTGTATGTGGTGTACCACCAAACATGAGCAGAGCTGATGTTATTTAGAGAACATCATCTCAGGAGCTGGATCTTTCATGTCAAGCTTGGGTTTTTTCAATAAATATAAGCCCAGTTGCTCACTGTTTAAAGTGCCTGAGTGTGAACAAATGAGAACAAAAGTGTCAGTGTGTGTGGGGCTGGATCTGTGCTAGGAGCTTATTTATATGGTGGCTGGCACAAAAAAAAAAGCCCTACCCCACCACCTCACATCTCTCTCCTGTAATTAGCTCCTGGTTTGTACACCTTTTCAATCTGAAATAAATCATCACTTGCAGCTTGGCCCTGAAGTAATCAGTGGTACAAATCACAATTGATATAGTTATTTCAACTGCAGTTACTGTGAAGACAGCTCAAGCTCTGACTACTGGCAGCTATAGGATGCCAGGCATCTCCAGGGCTCCAGGTAGCTCTGGGCAAGCCCCTGCACCAGCTGCTGCAGGGACTGGCTGCCAAACTGCCTTCCCAGCGACGATCCACCTGAGCCTCGTCGCATCCACTCCAGAGATGGTTTGTTCTGGTGGTGCTGCTGCAGTGCAAAGTCTTGCTCTTCATATTCTACCCAGAAGATACTACGTGTGTAAACTAAATTTTCCTGCCGCAGGGCAGAATACCAGCTGATAGAATAGACAGAGGTACATAAAGCCAGCAGTGGCATGTTAATGTACCCTCACTGAAGCCTTGGCTCAGGCTAAGTCTTGTGCTTTCGCCCTGTCTTTGTTTCTAAATAATGTACCTGTCATTTTCTGCCCTGTTTTTTTATGACAGTGCAGATTTAGGGGTGTTCTGTGTAGCTTGAGTTGTTCTCTAGGGCACCTTGGAAAAGGATCCTCTTGGCGTTATTGGTTTGGTTGAATAATTAAAGTTTGTTTGGTGTTTTTTAGCCCTGAGGAGAAGTAGGTGGCACTGTGGAATCCAGAACGGAATAGGACACCCTAAACTGTGACCTACAGCCACCAGCACTTGGGTGGTGTAGGTCGGTGAGGGGAATTGCTGTTTGGTGGTGTAGGCAGCCTCTTGAGAAGAGAAGGGCAGCTGCCCACTTTTCTGGGCTTTCAGGGTCTTTTGTTAGACTTGGCCCACAGATCCTAGTGGTGTTTCCTGCTGGAAATGGTGTTTCCTGCGGGAAATGGTCTGTGCCTTCTCTACCTCCCGTAAGTATAAACATGTGAATAGGGCTGAAGATGGAGAGACATCACCCATTGCTTCATTTACCCCAGGAGATGTGAACCAACAACGATTTGCAGCAATTGACAAGAAAAGTGCTGACTGACTTATTAACATTGCTAGGTAATGAGATCTGTAGGGGAGTTTTAATCTTTAGAAGGTTCCAGATGAACTGCCAGTAGTTTGATTAACTTTTTGTGTGTCTTCTGTTAACATTTACTGGTTTTATACGGTGCAATTGTATGGCTGCAAGACTCAGTTGTTGGAATAATGTTACTGCAATTTCCTGGTCTAAATAGCCAGCGTTTTATGTTTGTGTCCTCGTTTCTCTGCCTGTTGCATGTGCTTAGTGAGTTTAGTTTTGTCACTGTAGCTCACAGGCCATGCTCATATATATAGGGAAGCAAGTGTTTCAGTTGTGAAATGGAGTTACCAAGACTCTTTGCATTACTAAGGGTTTTTTCTTTTTCTGCCAGGCAAACGTTGAAGCAAATTTCTCTTGCAACTTTTCTTTTCCTTTTTTCCTTTCTTTTTTTTTCTCCACATCTTGAGTGCCAGTAAAATGGGTGGGTTTTTATATTTCATTAGCATTTCTTATAAGGTCTGCCTTTAGACCAGTACCCATTTTCTAAATTGTACTTCTCTAGGGTTGGAAAAAATCACGGTAACCAGATGCAGTATTTGTCTCTGGCCTGGCAAAGTGTTAGCTTTAACAAAAGAAGCTAATAGAAATGTTCAAATTGACCCTTCTCATCATTTGGACTTCTTGGAGCTCAATCAATCTCTCATTATTATCAGAGTTATTCACGCAGAGGCAGAAGTACTAGTATTTCTCATAATCAGCCCTTGAGCCAGACGTAATTTGCAATTTTGAGGCATTGTATTTTGAAACAATAATGCATAAAAATGAACAGAGCAAGAATTAGAAGTATATTTGTAGAGAGGACGTGCTGAAGAGTAGCCATGGTTTAAATGCTCTTTCTAAATGCTCTTAACTGGACACTGGTGATTAGAGGCGTACAATGTAGTATTATTAATACCTAAATTGGTCCACAATTTTTAAACTAATCTGTGGAGTGTGACAAATGCAAGAAGAGGGGTGTGCCCATCTCGCTGCAGGGTTGCAGGGCAGCACTTGTCAGGTGGGGAGTGCTGGAGTAAGGGTTTGCAACCTGCTCAGTACAGCATGAGCAAGAGATGGTTGGCTGGACGTGGCATCCAGAGCACTGGGGAGGAGCACTTTGCCCTGACTCAGGAGAATTGCTCAGGTTATAGTTAAAGGACGTTGTACTTTAGATAGCCAGCCACCTGTTAGTAGTAGACTGAAATAGTAGTAGTACTGAAATACCTAACGGAGTAAATTCTGCAGCAAATTCTGTCTGAGAAGGGGGCACGGGAGCATTTTTAAGTACAGTCAATGACAGTAATGAAAGGATCTGTTGCCCATTAAGATTATATTATCTATCAGAAGACTGAATTAGCTTGGCTGGGTCGTATGTGTGGGCTCCTTTCTTCAGTGTCAAACAGCACAGGCTTAGTGTATCCCATTTAATCTCGGGGCAAGTAACTTTGTGGTCAATAACCGCTCTCTTTTTTTGAATGCCTACACAACATTACAGGGTTTTTGCCACACAAGCAAACTTTAAAATGCTTACACTGTTATGAAAAGTCCATTAAAATGTCAGGTACTGCTTCTGTGGCTGCTCCCGTCATTAATGATTGCTAACAGGGTTCTATCAGAGCAGAAGCTTTCTTTTTTATTCCTGATTCCTTCAGGGATGCTGCAATCCACAGTTTAACAGGTTTTGGCTGACCACCATGAAAATGAGTTATTTATGGTGACTTTAGTAGGTGGTGGTATTGCTTACTGAGTTGATTCTGCCACACAACAGAAGAATCTCTGTCCATTTGCTGACTTGCTGGTGTCTTTTTTTATATTGTACTTGTAAAATTATTCCCACTTCCTTTGGCCTTCTCAGCTTGTTTTGAAACAGCAGTAGTTCAGATCAGTTGTTTGGGTTTTTTTTTTCCTTATTTCTTGATATTTATTTATTCTTTAGAGCTACCAATACCTTTAGGCAATCATGGGTAGCAATGCAAGATGATTATCTTCTGTTTAGAAATTTGCAAACAGATGGTCTCTCCCTAAAAGAAATCTGTCTTTAAAAGTTCCACCATTTTACACTGGAAGTAAATATTACAAATGCTCGAGTTATGAAAAGAGAACGACTTGGTGTGAATAATATTCTGCCTGTTGTGTCATGCCTTTCAGGAAATGTTATCAAAACTGTTTATGAAAATAATTGAATGAAACCTCATGACATGTCTCTCGATTTGGCATCATACCCATTTTCTTTGAAGTTGGGCTACTGACAAAAGACAGGCAGATTAAGCTTCAGTGGCTGAAAACGGTTACTGATCCCATATGTTGTTTCCACTTCTTTCCAGGAAGTTGTTGGAATCGCCGGTGATGTTGCACGTGAAATATTGTGAGAGATGGGCCCTCCTCCCGGCTGTTGGTTTTAAGTAGCCTTAGTTTGGTGAGATGTAGTAGAATGCCCACCTGAACAGGGCTTTAATGTTTGGGAACTAAGGCAGAGTCTCTTGGGAGAAAATGTGTGACTATAACATAAAAGACCTTCCCAAGATTTACGGTACTCATCACAGGGTGGCAACTTCAGAGAGGGCTGGTAATTTAGAGTGATAATCACTTTGGGTCTCTTGCTTTCAATTTCTGTCCTCCTGGCTGAGCATGGGAGTTTCTTTATTGCTTGAAGGCAAACTTAATTGCTCTGAAGAGGTACAAGTCTACCACTTCATAGGTATTCCTCATTTTCATGAGTCACCTGTCTTGGTTTGGGACAGCAGAGTTTCCCAGGAGCCCCTCTGGCAGGGGCTTTCTGCTGAGTGTTGCACCACAAGAGCTGCTGCTTCATCAGGAAACCCGTGGAAAACAAAAAGTTACAAAAGTCCATTTTAACTTTGCCCACAAGCTCCTACACCAAAGTGCCTCGCTCCTGCTGCCCGTACATCGGTGCTGCTGTGGCATCTCAGGCCAGCACTGCTGCTCAGTCACTCCATTCCCTGCTAACAAGGTGAATTTGATCTGCTAACCTGATGGACTGTGATAGATAACTGGCTATCTCTAAATAGCCACTGCAAATAAGTAAATGTTTGCAGAGAGAAGTGTGTTTTTAAAAACAGCATTTGCACAACTTTGCTTCGAGAGAAGGGTTTGTAAACCCTCAACTCATTCCTAACCGGGCCCATTCTTCTTCGTGCACTCTGCTGGATCCTTGTTTGTGCTTAGTAAATATTTTTTTATTGTTTAGCAACAGAATGTTTCTGTGTGTCACAATAATCTTTTGCAATATACAGTTGAGGATTTTGCTGGTACAGCAGGGTGAAAAAATTACAGAAATCATTGCAAAATGCCTTTCAGTAGTGGGGTGGGGGTGTGTGTGTGAGTACTGTCTGCTACTATGGGGAAAAGAGCATGCCTTGAAGACAGAATAGCTCCAGACACTTACATTTCAACTTACAACTTAACATTTGTTAATTTTTAATGATGGTCTTTTTTTTCTATTAAGGAACGTAATGCTACTGAACTTCTGTCTCAATCAATTTTTGTGGGGTTTTTTTCTTTCATTAATCAACTAATGCATGTTTCTTCTGTAGCTCTTTATTCTAATGAAATATGTGGATGATTTGGCAGACGACAATGATCTCATCAGGAACGCATCAGAGTAAAATCCATTTAGCAGACTCCACGTGTATTATTTTTGTTATAGCGAGGATGCTGATGTATATTATTTTAAACTGAAGCTATTTCCGAGGTAAATTGTAAATGTTTTTGTTGCTACCACTCGTACATCCTCCTTTCTTCACTTGTTCTGTCTACGTGTTTACTTATGCAAAATCATTGACGTGTTCCTTACGTCTACGTGTGTATTTTATATACGTTTCCTGGACTTTATGTATAGGGCATCATGTTGTAGCTTGAGCTTTTACTTTAAAAAGTTGTTCTATGCTGTTTCAAGTCTTGCCACTTCAGAGTGTGACAACCTATTGTTTAATTGCTCTGATGCTTTGGCCCAAAGCCACTGAAGGCACTTGCTAGTCAGTGCCTGTCTGGTTGAGTGCGAGAGGCTTTGGATTAGGCCACCTCAGAGTTGGTGACAGTCATTCAAGCAAGTAAGCTTGAAAATAAACCAGCTAGGGACTGACAGATAGGTTTGGTTTGATGAGCTCAGTGAGAGTTCATGGGATTTCTGATCTGAAGGTCAAGCTTTGGGCATATATGTCTGTGTTCTTGTCTTTTGTGACAAACTAGAACCACAGGGGCTGAGGATGGTCCTTTCCTCTGATGCAATGTGGCTGTTATATTCTAGATATCAGACTTGGAAAAAAACGGTCTTCTTCCAGATATCATACTTTTAAAAAATGGTCTTCCATTTTTTTATTTCTTCACTTACTCTGATTGCTGTTGTTGGCTGAATTTGAGGATTAAGCCTGTGAATATGACTCTGAGCATTTACACTTATCTTGAAACTTTCTCTAACCCTTAATGTAAAAGGCGAATTAAGAAGCTAATAAATTAAGTAGAACCCTGGAGTATCTTGGCAATTAGAGTGAATAAGATTTCAGCTGCTCTCCTCCATCAATTTCTCACACTCTCAGATAGACTGGGTATTTTTAATTTACAACCTGTATTTCAATTAGCCACAGTATTTTTTTTTTTGGTCAAGCTTTTGTTTACACAGTTACAAAACAAAATTAAACTACATTTTGGCCATGCTTTTTATAACATGGTTTAGATTACAGAGCTACTGAACAAACTAGCCCTTAGGTGAGGCAATGCTGCTGTATTTACAAATGTGGTTACTATTATAAAGAGATTATTCTATAAGCATACAGTACATCTCTAAAAAGAAGTATTATGTCTAAAAAAGAATATGTTTATGAACAGAAGAGGTTTTTTTGTTGTTATTTGGGGTTTGGAGAAAAATGTTCACTTTCCTTTTGCTCTTTATTCTCCCTCATGAGTAATAATAGTCTGTGCTCTAAGAATTCAGGCTGGGGGAAGTGGTGGCTGCAGGTCAGTGTTGCGCAGCCGTGGCTGCAGCTGCTCCAGGTGTAGCTCAAGCTTTAGCATCACAACCTTTTTTGCCAGGAAGATGTTAATTTTGCGAGGCAGCAGCGTGGGCTATTTTGCCGCGTGTCGTGCGGTAGCTTGTGCGTGTGCAGTGGTATCTTGTGCACTGATTTAGGTAGGGCTTTACAGCTCACAGTCAAATTGTTGGCACTGAACTTAGCAAATGACAGGAGCTTGGAATTAGATTCCTAGGACTGTCTGAACATCGATGTCACAGATGCTCCTTTTGTGCACTGTTTTGTTGAGGGTTTTTTATTCCAAGGATAGTTCTTCCTGTTGGTTTTAAACGCTGGCCTTCTCACTAATGCAAGGAGCATGGCTGTGCACAGATCCTGAGCGGTGGGGTTCTCAGGTCTGCCTCAGAAGGAAGGTTGTAATTGCATTTGCATTTGTAAGAACTTCAACAGGTATCCCAGCAGCCAGCCTCACAGCAATGAGAATGAGACCATCACGGGTTCTGACAAGTGCCTGGAAATCTCCGGGTGCCTCAGGCACTCACTAACCAGCTTCACCCGGTGGAGAGCAGCTCCTGCCTCTCTGAAGTGAGCAGAGAGGGCTGGGATCAAATCACTTGGCGGGAGCCTCCAGGCCACATCCTTGCAGAAGTCTAGAGTCTCTCTGACACAGGACAAATGGTTGGTGATTGCTATTTTCCAAGGGAGGTATCGTTAACAATTGCAGTCTTGGAGCTTTCCAGCCTTAGGTTGTTATCATTAGGCGAGCAGTTGCTTCAGCAGGGGAAGTGTGCTGGGGCATTCAGTATATGCATTATGGAAGAAACTGAAAGGTTCCAAAGTTGCCATGGATATGGGACACGCATCGTAATTCCATCCTCCCTTCGTCTGAGCAGCTGAGAGGTAAAGAAGTAAGCTTCACAGTGATGCAGATGCTGGTGGTTTGTGGGGAAGGTGTCACACAAGAATGTTCATGGGGCAAGTCGAGGGGTGGGTTGTGCCACTTGCACAGCTAAGAAGGTGAAACTTTGACCAAGGTAAGCCAGGTCTTTTCACTGGGGCGATACATGTAGCTTGGGGTGTTTTAAATACTGGGAGTAATTCTGGGGACCTGACCCACGCTTGGATTCTTTGGGCTCACCGAATCACACAAGGGTGACTGGAAAACAGCAGGGAAGAGCTTTACCCTGGCTGTGAGGACAGTGCAGGGTGGCTGTGTATTGTGCATTTGATGTTTTGAAAGGATATTCACAGAATCACATTGTCACAGAATTGTCATGGCCAGAAAACACAGAACGTAGAACTGTCTGGGTTGGAAGGGACCTCCAGAGGCCATCCAGTCCAACCCCCTGCTGAGAGCAGGGACAGCCTCAACTAGAGCAGGGTGCTCAGAGCTCTGTCAGCCCCACCTTGAATGCCTCCAGGGATGGGGCCTCAACCACCTCCCTGGGCACCCTGTTCCAGGGCTCCACCACTCTCCTGGTAAAGAACTTCCTCCTTATTTCCAATCTAAATCCACTCCTTTCTAATTCAAACCCATTGTCCCTCGTCCTTTCACTCCAGGCCTTTGTAACCAGGCCCTCTCCAGGCTGTTTNCACTGGCTCACAGCCCAGAAGCACCCCCAAGTCCTTTTCTGCAGGGCTGCTCTCTGCCACCTCCTCCCCAGCCTGGACTGATAGTGGGATCTCTTAAGATCTCTGTGTCCAACCGTCAACAATTAAAAAAAAAAAGCACAGACTGCTTGAATTTCAGCAGCCTCAATACTCTTCTTTTTATTTCCAAGTGTCCTCTTCTACTTAATAAATCAAAGTAGGAAACATCTACTTAAGGAGTGAGTTTGGTGAGTTTGAATAGCTTGATACCCCTGTAGAGTTGAGGGAATGTTCACAGCTCACTTTTATGCTGTGCCTTATTATTGCTGGATGTTGCTCTCATGTAGTTAAACTTGGCTTGAATATGAATGTTAAATAATTTATAAATGTCTGTTTTAAATTCAGTGGCAAGGATGCTGATTTGGGCTGTGGGTTTCATTATGACTATAAATTGTACTTCACGGAGCAAGCACTTTTAATAGACATAAATAGCAAATACATTCATTGTTAGCATGAGTAATCTTACCAAAACTTTTGAATGGTGTTTGAAGTGGGGAGTGTTGAATGCTGCTACAGAAAGGGGGGGACACTGTGTGTCTGTCTGTATGTGTATCCCCATCACAGTTCTTTTAAAACACCTTTCTCAAGTGCTTGGTGGAGCCTGGAAAATGATTTTCCTTTGTCTGTTACTTCTACCATTGGAAGCTGAAGCTTGGCAGAGGTGTTGTTACACTTGCGGTCTTGGTGAAAAAGAGAAAGCTTGGAACTTGTAAATATTTTTGAGCAGAGCTCTTGCTAAAAGCATGCAGACTTGTTCAGAGCCAAACTCATTTAGGGCAGCGTGTTTCCGAACTGTTCTGCAGCTCCATGACTTAAAAGTATCATGCAAATGCTGTCTGTGCAGGTGATGGTGTTAAAAACACAAAGCCACGATCAGGGAGGGGGGAGGCCGGTGGTGATGATTCTGGGTTTGAGTGTAGGGACAGTGCAGTTAATGTTGCTGAACTTGTTACAGGCAGTGGTGATTATGGCAGATATATCACTTCTGCGGGTGACAAAGTCCAGAGAAGGCAACTTTGCAAGACTCTGCCAGGCTGTCCACTGCCAGGATGACCACAGAGCTTGTCCAAGATGGGCACTGGAAAGTTGGATGGTCCCCGAGGGCAGAAGGAACGTTCAATCCCAGATGATCGGAAGAAAACCCTGAAAGAGAAGAAGGGTTGTTGCCACAGCTTGCTCATGAGTCAAAGCAAATTGAACCCTCCTGCTGCTCCGAGTGCTGCCTGTGTGGTAAAGCTACCTCTGCCTCTGGTGAAATGCAGCACGAGCGTGTTGTGTTCTGGACTTGGGTGGTTGGACCTGGAAACTCAAGCCACTGATTTTTTGCTAGGCTTGCCCACAACCACGCAGCCTGACCAGATAGATATTAGATTGCTTGCAAGGATTATTAGAAATTTCCTGTGTACTTCAATGTTTTTAATAAGATATTGATTTCAATATGTTTCTGTTCATACTTGCAATGAATTGATTCATGGTGGTAGAAGTTCTCTTTTGCTGCCAAAACCTAATGGGTACTAACTAATGCATTTTTATCTTTATGGGGTTTTTTTTTCACCACTAGTTCATTTTCAAAAATAAACTGGCGAGTCCAGAATTTGCTTCTTTTGATTTACTTGACATTTTGAATGGGTCAAGGAAGGACAGGAGACAGAAGCAAACACCGGCATCCCAGAGATGCTGTGCTAGGCTCCCACATATGTTGTGTGTCTCCTCGCAGCTCTGCGTGTTCCGTCAGTCAGACCCCTGCCATTCCTGGCACTCTCTGTGTATCAGGGTAAAATGGCTCAAATCCACTGGTTTTCTGCCAAAACTCCTCTCTTGGCTAGAGGATTTAGGGCTATTTTAAATGAACCGCTCTCTTTTGTCTGGTGTACAACATCCAGAACTTGATTTGAATCTCTTGTGTCCTATATGTAAATGTTTTGTATCATGATTTTGACTACTCTCTAATAAATGGGTGGATGTTTTAAATGACACGTGCTGGTGTTTTGAGTCAGTGAATCCAAGTATGTCAGTTTTACATATAAGGTATCATAAAATCAGAGACTTCAGGTCCTATTTTCTGTTTCTTAACCCTACCATGTCCTCTGCCTTTCCCTTTTCAGATGGCTATTAATGAGCAGTTTTAGTTTTCAGATGCCTGCATTACTTTGGAAATGAGTAATCTGGGAACTGTGGAGAACAGCCACGCACTTCAAAGTTTGTGTATGTGCTTCTATGCTGCATTTTGGTGGTGTTGTGCTTTTTAAACAGCTACCCTAAACGTGTTTATACAGTATAATAATCTCTCTTGACTGAGTGGCCAGAAGTTAATCATTCTGCAGAGTCACTGTGTGGTACACCTTCAACCCACACAGTGGCTTTAAACTGGAATGAACAGGGAGTATATTATAACTACCTGGTGGACTCTCAATATTTTAAACAGTTTACATTCATGGGTCAAAAGAAAGTTTTCAGAACTCTGTGCTTTGTTTCATTGTTTGTGAGTATTTGGTGTGTCCTGGCCACACCATTCCTGGACTTTGAACATTTCTTTCAGTGCTTTCCCTTCACTTGTGATGTGAACCTGAGTGTGAAGTGCCACAAGTGTCTGGCTGCTCTCATCTGAGCTCTTGATTAAAAATAAAGTCAAATGCTTGCTGCTTTTGATATGGTAAACGATCCCACGTTCAATAGGTATGTATTGTAGTAAGGTACTGCTTAAGAGTTGTGTGTTAATAGAAAATTGCCAGCTAAATTTTACATCTATTTGAGAGTTAAAGTGTTTGTTCAGTTCACGCTATACAAAAGTCATTCCTTTCAGAGTAGGTCTGAAATATTAAGAAATACAAGCAATTTTGTCCTAATAATAACTGAGGATCTCAAATGCCAAACTGTGCTCTCCCTGGAAGTTTAAAAGAAAACAATGGAATGTGCAAATATGGAAGAAACCTAAAATACTTGACATGTAGCCGGTAGAGGGGAGGAACAGATGTGAAAAGGGCACACACTGGCTTGGCAACATCCCACTTTGTCTGGGACAGCCCAGCCAGCCCCATCATTCCACTCTCCCTTCTTGCACTGGAACACCCTTGGAGGAAAGAGTCACAAGTAATAAAGTTTAAAAAGCCTCAGTGCTGAAAAACAATTAATTTGTATTTTGGGATGGCATTCACTATGTGGTGCAAATTCTCTTGGCTGGGGGGTGTGGAGGGTGGTACTGTGCTCTGGGAGGTTGTCAGATGTACAGTGCTGGGTCTCTTGTAGTTAATACACAAAAGCTTTCATTTCATGTAAACTTGAGGTGTGTTCTTCGGCAGTGACGGTATCGAGTAATCTCTAAAACATTGTTTGACTGTGTATTTTGAGAATAGTGACCCCAAAATCCTAGCAGAAGGGGGGAAAAAAATAAAAAATCTGTTATTTTTGGTTTGTTTCATTCTGTTCTTTAGTGAGGAATTCTATAAACTTTTAAGAGGAGTGAAATAAAACCAAACCAAACCAAGAACCTATGCAGAAAACCTAAAAGCAGCCTGAAAATATTAAAAATTGAGATTCTAAGATCTTTGCACTTTCCTTTCCTGGTTTCCAAGCAGCGCTTCTTGGATGACTCTCTTTGTCATAGGAAAAGCAAAACCCAGTTTTGTTCATTTCACAAGTTAGATTCTTTTTTTGTGTGTTATTAACAGGTTTGGCAAACATCGCAAAGATGACAAGAGTGAGAAAACTGGTAAAATAAAAGTACAGGAAGCTCTTACTTCAGAAGAGGAGAGAATACGAATGAAGCAAGAACAGGAGAGGTAGACTTCAGTATTTGCTTAAATCTTGATAGAGAGAGTTTGTTTTTTAATTAAATAACTGAAGATCAATTTTCACTGGTGAGATTTCCCAAATGTTGATTTGTTTATATACTTTAAATAACAAGACAAAGCTGGATTTATTTGGGGAATTAGTAACAGCAGCTTCTTTTTTATTGAGGAGACTCAAGTAATATCATGAAATGTTTTCTCTATATTCTCTAACTGATTTTACTGACATTTTCAGAAAACAGATATTTATATGGAATGAAGCATGTTTTGTATTTTTCTTCAAAGGCTTGCATACATAGTTTTTTCCATTGGCATATTTAGAAAAAATAACCTAAAAATTACACTTATCAGTATATATATCACTGGAGTTCAGTCTATTGATGTGCCATGCAGTCTGTTTATGGAATGATATGTCTATTAAACTGCTAATTGTAAAAATGAGTGGTGAGTACCTCTATTTTTCCTTGTCAGCTTCTCTTAACATAAAAAAAAAATACAGAATACATATGTCAAATGCTCTTCTGAATATTCCCAATTTACTTTTCATCCCGTTTCTTGTAGCCCAAGGTATTTAGGGCATAGAGTCTGGTATGTCTTACATCAATTTGAAAGCTAAGTCCTATTTTAACTTTGAGGTTGTGTGTGGAGAGAAGATGCCTTTGAGTAGACAACGCTTCAGTAAGGAGAGGAACTTTAAAGGGTTATAAAGTTTGCATGCTGAATGGTAAATAGATTCAGACACATTTAACAGTGAATGTGAACTATAAATTGGAATGATTTATCAAAAAATCATGTTATAGCTCAGCCATAAATTGAGGATTGATGCAGGAACTATGGAGGGAAAATGTTGTCATCCTTATACAGGAGGTATGACTAGTTAGTCCTAATGGTCCTTTTAACCAGCATCTCCTTGGTCTTCTGTGAACAGGAATTTATAAAGGATGGCTTCATCACTCTTAACAGCTCACACGACTAGCAGAGCCACAGTAACTCTAGTGTAGTCTCCTCAGTTGAACCTTAAATGGTTTGCTTTCAGTTCTCCTAGTGTTGAGTGATTTCCATTACAGTTAAGGCAGGCTAGGAATATGCATTTATTAGCCTGTGAAGATCAGCAATAATTTGTTAAACGGCAGAAACTTTATCATTTGTGACCATCTGTTTGCATTACATTCTGGGAAGTTTTTTACTCTTTAACAGATATGCTAACATAAATTGCTGGAAAAAATGATTCATCTGTTTCTCCATCCATTCTGATAGGAGAGCGTGGTGGGATCACAGTGTTTGGTTGGTTTTTTTATTGGTTTTGTCTTCTCTTTTTTAACCAAAGCGAAGGAGGGTCATTACATTTGTCCCTGTTTTTAAGAGCTATGTGCATTCAGATTAAATGGTGAGAGGGAGTAGCAGAACTGAAGGAATAAGTGACTTTGGCTATGAGGGTGTTTGTAGGACCGTAGGAGCAGACCAGCCACTCTGTGGATAAACTCATGGCAGGGGTGCAGAGCCACTGAAAGCCAAGCCCATCACTGCAGCCAGCTCAGAGCAGGGGGAAGGTTAGCCACACGTGCACAGCACTGATCCCTGGCTTGCTCCACTCTGCTGACCCCAAGCTGCCCAGCATGGCGGGTTTCTTAGTAACCTTAGGTCCCCAGAAAATCAGCCATATGCATTTATTGAAAGAAGAAAGATGGAGGTTTGAGTTAGTAACGTTTTCTCTCTCTTCATTCTCTCTTTCTGTCTCTCTGTGTCTCTTTGTCTCTCTCAGTAAGAATGGTGAGAGTATAGACTGTCCATGAGGTGATGTGAGAGAGGTTGCAATAGTCACGCTGGGTACCAAGGTAGAATTATGAAATTATTTGTATAGCCCCCAATGCATGGAGCAAATATCCTAATCCCTGTCCATCCAGCTATGCTAACCAATACGAATCTTTCCTGGAACCTCACTCCTCGTGTGTCTTCCAAACAATTTTATGTGTTCATTGCAACTGCAGAAAATGCATGTGCCAGAATCTCCTAAGAGCGTGATGTTACCATAACACGGGTCCTTCTCCTCCCATTACTCTCTCCCTAACTGTGTATTTTGCTTTCCTTTGTGTTATGTCCATAAGAAACTGCAAGTTCTTTGGGGGTAGTGGCATGTACAACTAATAAAAGACAATAAAATAGCAACCAAATGTGTGAGGTGCTTCCTTATATTTCTGCAATACGCAGATGTTGATTTGGTCCGTAGAGACTAAATATTTTTACAGATAGATTGCAGAGAGTTTCCTTTTGATCCTGTAAAATTATGTTAGATACCTGCTATTAATGAAGAGTACTCTTGGAAATTAACTGAACAATCCCTCAAAATGCTTACTAGGAGGCATGGTAAAATCTTCCTCTCGGTGTTGGTTTATAATGGCTGCTGTTTGAACTTTGTTTTCTGTGGGGTTTTCCCCCCTTGGTGTTTTTAGCAGTACAATTCACTTGCTCTGTTTTCCTCAGTGTTTGATACCACATACCTTTATAATGATGCAATACTTTGGGGAAATAGGTTGGATTTAATGAATTTACTATGTTTGAGAGGCTGGGAGTAAAAATCCTTAGGGGGTCAGAGAACAAGTGAACAGTCCATTAAAAAATCAATCATGCCCACAATTTTATAGAATTATTATGACTCGACTTGGTAATTTTAATTGTATTGTGCTTACAATAGTCCTTTCTTTAAAATCTTAAAAGTAGTGTCCATATTGATTATAAGACAAATAAGCAAATTAATGTTCTTCAATTTCCCATGAATAAAATTGATCAAATTGCCTTTTATAAACATATTATTAATAATAATTTCTTATTAAGGAGCATATCTGTTAAGCTTTGTATTTCTTAAGCCGTAGACGGTACGTATTTACTGGTGATCTTTATGTAATTTTGAACAGAAAATGAAATTATCTAGTTGAAAATACAGACAGCTTTCAATGAAATAGACTGCTGGAACAATTAGGAGTGTCATCTGAGAAGACCAACCCACCAATCTTAACAAAATTACTGTAAAATGCTTTCTATTTGTAAATTCTCCAAATGTGGAGTTAACAGTTCATCCAAGGCCAGGGAACAGTGTCCCCATGTCACTATTCTTCAAAACTGGTTTACTGCAGAAAAGGAAGTGTGTTTGGGCTATCCTTAAGTATCTTCCAAGCACTGACCTGAACATCCAGATGGGCTCTGGTGTGCTGTTTGAAAAGGTGCTTCTCCTCAGCAATGGCACCAATCAAAATCTTAAGGCAGAACTTAGCAATACATTTTCTGAACTCGGACTTGTGTCTCCTAAGAGACTACTGCAGGGTCTCAAGGAGGTCGAATAAGACCTGAATTGAATTATCTCTATCCCTCTGCCAGATCCCAGCTGTTCTATTATATATATGCTAACCTGAAGCCCCTCTTTGCCATGCTATCATCTCATCCATCACTTGATGATTAAATGCTACATTCCCTTGAGAAAAAAGCCCTGGGTCCTTCTTGGTTTTGTTATAGAAGGTCTTCTATCAATTCCAGAGTCTCCTGATGCACCTGTGGTTGGCCCATCTTCCTAAGAGTAATGTCTTGGATCTTACATACTGGATGTATGCAATATCTTGAGCTTTCAGGGATGCTTCAAACTACTTACGGTCTTACACTGGCATTGCTATTGGATAAACTTAAAACCACATTTTGAAACTTTTCTTGATGTCTAAGAGGAATTAGTGTTTCAGCCCGGTTAGTTTTCATATGGATAGTCACCTTCTGTTCTGCTACTGGATCTAAGCCTTTGGAAGCCTGTAGGTATTTCTGCTTTAGAAACTCTCTTCATCTGGTCTTTGAGGACCTCCCAGGATTGGGTTTTCTCAATATGTAGTCAATGTGTCCATTCGTATCCTGCAACCTGATAGCCCTGAAGTGTTTTCCCTGAAAGCCAAGACCTCACAGTATCTAGTCTCTTTCTTGTGAGATGTGAAAACAGAGCTGTTGAGAAAACCTACTGCTTTTGTCTTCTGGTTTTTGTTAATGGCATATTCTGGAGAGAGGTATCCCTTTAACAGCAGGTTCTGATACCATCATCTCCCTCTCTTTCACCCTTTGGATTTCTTTTTTGTTGGTTTATTTGGTTTGGTTTCGTTTTTCCTCTCGGCTCTGTGTTCATTACAGAATAAATCTTCAGCAAATCAAAACACTTTGCTTGTGTTCTGCCCTTCTTCAACTCTGGCACATGCTGTCCTTGACAGCCACCTGGCAGGGCCATGCAGATGTCGGCTCTGTCTTCAGCCTTGGACTGGCTTTCTCTAGAAAACCAAAACCCTGACAACTTTATTCTTTGTACCCGGGTGGTAGATAACAGAGGAATGAAATAAACATACTTTTCCTGTGAAGTTTTCAAGCAATTCAGCTGTATCCAGTGTGGTTCACTGCTAGATGATGCTTAAAAGATGAAAGTTTCAATTCTGATGTAATCTTGTAATTCAGGAGATGTGATCTCAGCTATGGGCAGATAATGCTTATGCTTTAATCCACCTCTAGAGGCACTTTCTTCTCTTGAAAGAAGAGTCACCAGCCTATTTTCTGTTTGGTTCATAAACTGACTTAAGAGCTTTACTAATATTCTGTATGTGCATAGCTCTGATCCCCGGCATAGTACACTCTGCTGAACCTGAGCTTGCCCAGCGCAGAGGGATTTTTAGTAACCTTATCTCCCCAGAAAATCTCTGGGTTATCATAAAAGTGTTTTAATCTTGGCATTGTATTCTTCCTCAACTTCCACTGAAATGGATGCACAATGAGGTGGTTAAACACCAGTGTTGTGAGATCTGTCTTGAGATAAGGGGAAAGTTTTTGGGAGAGAATGGTGCTAGTGAAAGCACTATGACAGAGGCTCGGGCAGTGCTGGGAGGATGATGGAGCAGTCAGAGGGGGGCTTTTGGAACCAGGGGCTGCTTCTGCTCTGAAAAAGCAGCCGTACAATTCCAGTCTGTGCTATACTTCTTAGGGAGGACGATTGCCACACAGCAAAGTAACGCCGCACTTCATACATCCATAGGTGTAGTTATCATCTGGGGAAGAAACTGACTGCTTGGCTCGTTTCCTCCCTTTCTGCCTCAAAAACCTAACCCTTCGTTCCTTTAGGTTACAGAGGGAATGAAATGCGCCATCATTCCTCCGTCACTGNCCCTCTTCCTAACGGAGACGCTTCCAGCGGCTGGAGGCCGTAGGTGGCGGTGCTGCTGTTGCATCCACGGGGTGTGGCAGAAAGCGCGGGAGAAGCGCCCGGCGGCCTCGGTCTTGCAGAGGTGCTGTCTGGGGGAGGTGGATCCGGCGTTTGTGTTGGCAGATTTGCTGTTACTTTTGGACATCAATCGATAGGCTGACAGCTTTTTTGTGTGTGTGTGAATGTAAACAAGGCTGTAATTTCAGTGGGTGTTGTTCACAAAATGATTTTTTTCCTAAATTTGGAGTGAAACATTCTGTTCGTTAGTAGTTAAAATAACAGTGATTTTATTTTTTTTTGTTTTCCCTGAAAGATTCGGTCATTCCAGAAAATGCTTCCTGTATCACATGTTTCCTAAGGGTAGAAAGGTCTTTCTCTCCAACATGTAATAAAGTTCTCTTCATCTTTCTCTAGCACCATTAAAGCCACAAGCCCTTTGTTGTAAAAGTATACTAATGAATAGAAATGTTACAACAAGAACAGAAGTCTTGTGTTTTCCCTTCATCATGCATCATCCATTTTAATTAGACGAAAGGGTGGTGAGTACTGTGACAAGAGTCTGGAATTAAAATCATTAATTGATGTCAAGCTGACGAGAGACTGCTAACATGAATTTACTGACAGCAGGAAAGAAATTAACCTTATCACTTTATTTAGTACATTGGGACTATTTATTATATTTTTCCTATGCAAGTTCAGTGTGTTCCGTTTATGATGATGGAGAAAGGCAAATAATTAATAAAACCTACATAAAGTTTTATTACTGCCTATCGGTGAAGTTTACTGCAAACCACATCAATACCTTGCAAAAAGCAAATGCACCGCATCCTTCTAATCAATGTAACTCTTCAAAATTATTACAGCAATATGTTTGATGTTTTAATTTATACCGTGCTGTGCTCTCTAGCCAGGTAGAATTGCAAAAGTGATCTGCTGTAAAACCACACCTTGGTTTCTTAATGTTAGTGTTGCAAAAAAAAAAGGAAACATATTTTCTCCAGCAATGACATTGATTGGAATAACTGTCGGTTTTGATCATCATTGCAGGATCAGCCTAACAAAGATGACTTTTAATGTTAAGCATCTTTATTCTTTAGATGAAAGAGTACGACAGTGTCTTACAGAATGACAGCAGCATCCTATAGATAATTTGTGACCCAAAGGTCAGAATAGAAGAATAGAGGAGAGGTCATCCTGTAGTAAAGGCCATCTGGAACTGTTAAAGTATCAGATGGAGTAGGGGGCTGAACAGCAGGACACTCTTGGTGTCTGTCCGGATTTCCCAGAGAGACCATAATATTTTTACTGGAAAACCCCAACTTTTCTCCCCTTTAGCAAAATATTTTCACCAAGCAGTTTCATCTTACTTTTAGGCAAAATAAGTACATGCTGTGATAAGGAGGTGATTTTTATTTCTTACGTAGCCTAACTGATATTTCTGTCTAAAATAATGCAAAGGTTCAGCTTTAGTTTTGCTGCTTCTGTGTTTTGAAGCCACTTTAACAGCTTTCACAAGAACTATTACCTCTAAATCCGTTATTACTGCAAACATTCAGCATATAAATATTTTCTGAAGTGACATGTAAAATCTTTTCTGATAAAGCTTCCAGCCCCTTCCCAGAGAAGAAAACTCCTCTGCGAATCAGAAAATCAGAGCAATGTGTTTCTCATTCTCACTCATTTTGAGATGGGGGTATTCCAGTTTCGCTTAGATTTGCAGCATTGTTTTTGGCAGTGTTTTTTTACATAATGGATGAGAGTGTGGGACATGAAAACAAATCAATGATAGTAATTTTTGTAAGAGAACGTGGAAGTGAAGCGTGAGAATATTGAGCTATGGAAAAACATTTCGGGCCAGTTCCACTTCCTAAAAACACTGACTTTGGGAGATAGGTAAACTGAAGCTTTTGTGGAGCAATAGTTGCTGAGGTAGTTTTTAAGCAAAGCTCCTCACATTCTCTAGCCACATATTCAAAGATTTTAAGACATCATGTGAAAAGTCTAATTTCTCTGTTATTCTCTATACAGTGATTGGAGACATTGCACTGGACATGGTCTGGCCAAGTCCCTTGCAATATATTTAAATATGTAATTTACATGATCTTTATAATATTTAAAGTTACAAGCTTGGGGAAGGCATCTTTCAGATGATAAGAGCTCACTGCTCTCTCACCAATACCAGTTCTAAGGAAGTGCACTAGTAGATTGTGTTTCACTTTACAATGTCAAGTACTTTAGGATAAGGTGGCGGCACATCCTCTCGTGTCCCATAAACAGTGCTGTTAGTGGTAGAGTTGCTGTAGCAAATATTTATTTGAGAAACAAAGTAGCTGTGCTGTAATTACTAACTTACTGAATTTAGCTGTTGCTGAGTTGAGCAGTCTACCTGTTAGGTTTTCCAGACTGCATTACAGGAGTCTAAGATAAGAATAAGCACTAAAACCACACTTTTTTTTTCTATTTCTTAGACGCAGCAGCATTTGCCTAACAGAAAGACACCTAATGATATATGCGTGACAAGCAGATAGGTCCCCCCTCCACACCACAACTGGAGCTTTTATTTTGTAACCACTTATTAGAACAATCCTTTTTATGGGTTATAAGAAACATGCCTCTGTTTCTGGCCATGCTGTAGGTGTCTGCTCCCAGTACTGTGACCCAGCAAGGTTTTAGAAGTGGATCCTGAGAGGTGTTGTGCTGATTTGTGAGTCCTGAAGAAAGATACTGAATTATGAACACTATTCTCTGTATTGGTGCTGGGCTTTTTGTTAAATTTTCCTTTTCTTTCAACTTCAGTGTATAAGATTCACATAACTTCTGCTTTGCTGTGAGTTTTTTTCATTGTGGTCTCTTTTGCACTTGCATCTGTTTCATTTTTCAGCTTCAGGATTAGGCTACTTTATACAGAGCACTCTAGAAACAGAATAATGGACTTGAAATAGAGCTCGTGGCAGAATTTCATACCCACTTTAGTTACAGCTAAATGAGCATAGATGCTGCATAGGCTCAGCTCAACCAACTGATGACAGTATTGTAGCTGGACCACCAGTTACTGCCTGCAGCATCTGGCAGTGACTGATTTGATATATGGTACCATTTGATATATATGTGCCTGTGTCATTTGTTTCTTGTATATATGGGAACAGCTGCTCCTTACATATCTAACTGCTGAATTCAGATGTTACCCACCAGTGCTGCTTTCTGCCTTTGTTCTCCAGTGGAGGGGGAGTGGGAATAGGGAAAGAAATGGTCCTTCATGAGAGAGGAAACCTCTTAAAGTGAGGACGGATGGAGTCAGGAGCTCTCCCAAGCTGTGTTTCAGCCACGGCTGAAACTCATGATCATCTTCCTTTCTACTTCAGTCCAGCCAAAGAGCGAAGTAGGAGATTAAGTTAATCAAATGATTGAGGATCTCTTGTCATAGGGGTAAATATGAGCTCTTCTGGCCAGTTTTGCAATGTGAAAGAAAAAAAAATAAATTCTATTTTGAATTGTGGAATTATAGAATACCAGCTTGGAAGGGACCATAAGGCTCATCTAGTCCAACCCTCTAGGGTAAACTATATACAAATATAAATATATATATATAGTTTAAACAAGCTGGCCCAGC
>VWZY01008052.1:428021-441878 GCA_013399075.1 Chloroceryle aenea
CTGAGCCTTCTCTTCTTGAGGCTGAACAAAGCCAGTTTTCTTTTGCTTACAGACAGCAATCCTATTCTTTGATGCAACATGGCTCCCAGCAGGGTAACTGTCTCCATTGCCCATCCGGGTGATCTTCCGCTGCTGGGGTCATCGACCCCATGAAAATAAGGAAAGAAAATTTTGGTCGTGGTAATGTTTGTTTTGGCAACAGAAGGACCTATACCACCTATGTACCTGATAGATTGGTCTTTGGTTGAAACAGCCTTAAAAAAATGCAGCAGACATCCTCTCCACCCTGAAATGCTGCAGACTGAGAACAGTAAAGTAGTCTAAAAGCTCCATTGAAATGCAAGTAAGGTGGTAATTTACATATTCCTTTTTTTTAAATCAAAACAAGAAAGGATTTTCACTTGTTTACTCCAAGATCCAAGAAAGCGGGTTTGAGATGCTCTGCTGGGGAGGGGGTGTATCTTCACTTTGGAAAGACAGAAGGATGAATCAAGAAGGTCAGGGGATAAGGAGATAAGGTAGGGGTGAAACGTATGAGAGATTCCACTAGGTTAGAGAAAATTATTCTAATGTCTTTAGTTTCATCAATGTCACTTGGTTTCAAATGGGTTTGCGCTTCACCTGCTCGCTTGCATATTTACTTTCTCTCCTGTGTTTTCTCATTTCTTTATGTCTTCATTTGTATTTTCCTGCCTTCTTTAATAGTTGCCTTTAATATGTCTCCTTATAAAAATCAGCATGTTGTTCTCTTCTTAATGTATTAAAGCACCTACAGTAACCACCTTATCACCTTTATCTCTCCAAGCCCCCCTTTAAAAGAACCAACAACCTACAGGCCTCCTGGGTTGTAGCTTATTAAAGGTTTTTGAAATTCTCCTGCATCTCTTCTGCACGTAGGATTTAAGGAGGGGGTACTGCAGAGAGACAGTAGGTAGCATCACATATTCTAATTGACAGATAGGCTGTGACTGTTGAAGGAGAAAGAAAATTAAGACTGTCTGATTATGTAGATGCATTTCTTTAATTCTGAGGTAGTGGACAGCTGGGTTGTTTTGTTTGGCTTTTTTTTTTCCTTTTGATAGGTAGTTCCTGTTGTATTTCTCTGTTGTTGTAGAACCAATACGTAGGGAATACATGTTTGTGTACAGTTTATATGCAAGTGTAAAATCACAAATCTAGAAGAGAGGTTGTGTCACTTTGCCAAAGCAGGATCTCCTGGCTCTGCCATTCCTGCGAGATGGTTGTTTCATGTTGGTTTGGGGGTTTTATTCAGTTTACAATGACACCAACTCTACCACTTCCCATGCCAGTCTCTTCCGCTGCCTTTTCTTTATTAAGTTCCCCTGCCCACAGTATCTGGTCTCTCTTGTTACTGCAGTTTGAGTACTTAGTACTTGAAGTAGAGTTGAAAAACAGTATTCTTTTCCTTCCTATGGACCTTGAGACTGTTGATACATCCCCACTCTGTCTTTTTCTTCTCCCCAACAGCTTGACGTTGCTGACTTGTAGCTATTATCCAGTTAAACTTCCAGATCTGTTCCTGAAAAAGCAACTCACAGACTTTTTCCCCTGCTTTTAATTGCTATTCTTAATTATTTCAACTATGCAAATTACTTCCCAGTTGCTATTATTGAAGTTAATTCTATTTTTGAAGTCTACGCTGTCTTTCTTCCAAGAACCTTTGAAATGTTCATCCTTTCCTGCAAAATTCCTTCCTTTGGGTTTTCTGCAGATTCAATGGCATCCTAATTAATAATGAAAACCCTGAGTAAACTCCAAGAGAGATCCATGTAGAAAATGTCTTGATCCTTCTGTCTAGCATGAATATGAATTGCTGAGAGCTGCTCTCTAGATACTCTGCAGGAACTGTCTGGTTCAACCTGTAGCATCCATCCCATACCTGCTTTTTTTAGCCTGGGAACATACTGGTTTCAGTTCTGTTCTGTTCACAAGGCTGTTTACTGTGTTTTGAGGGAAATCTGACTGACTTGACTACATCTGTTCTTGATAAATTTATTGTGGCAACTGCTCAGCCCATTATCTTCTCTGTGCTTACCAATCATTTGTTTCGAAGAGGATTGAAGTTAAACTGAGTAGTGTGTAATTCTCCTCCTCCTCTGAGGGACAGTTGACTTCTTTCAGTTTTTCAATACTTCAGCTGTCCTCAGCAAGTTCTCCTGGTTACTGAAGCAGGTCTGAGGCTGCCTCAGACAGTTGTGTGTGTTGGATGAGTTCAGCTAGGTTAACCACCTTTACCAGTTTCTAGCTACTTTTGCTGTTCGATTGGAGGTATTTTTGTTACTTGGTGGCAGTGTCAATTGTACTGGCCACCTGCTTGCAATCAACCATTTCAGTAAAGACAGATGCAAAGAAAAAAAAAACCCAAAACATTAAGCCTTAGATCTCCTAAGGATCATCTGTCAATATTGGTCCCTCACTACTGTGCAGGGGAGCAACCTTTTCTTTGCTCTTCCTTTTACTGCCAATGCAATTACATGATGATTTATTGTTATCTTTAAAGCTCCCCGCTACTTTTATTTCACATTGTTCCTTGGCCTTTCTGATTTGCTCCCTGTATGCTTCTGCTTAGCCATAGCAAACTCACCACATTTTGTACATTTCTTCACGTGTCTTGAGATCAGAGGACAGTCGTATTTCAGCCCCTTGGCCACACGTGTGTACACGGGAGATAAGGCAAACTTAATTTTTTTCTTTTAATGACTTGAAAAAGGTTTGTCTCCAGCCTTTCCAATTAAAGACTGTGTTTATATAGCAGTATTTTATGACTTTATATTTCTATATGCTAAGTTTTGGAATGAAATGGGGAGGGCAGATGTGGAAGAGGAGGTGTCTTTCTTGTTTACAAGTTACTGCTGTTGCTGCCCATGATTATCCTTTGCCCATGATTATCCTTTGCCCACAGTGATCCTTTACAGCGATTTTCCCAGGAAAGCAGATGGCTTTGCTGAGAGGTGGTTATAACTGTGATAACTGACTAGCTCTAATCATGATAAGAAAAGCTAAGTGTCATCTGCCAGTTCAGAGGGAAATCACAATAATGCCTATAATCAAGGTGCCCTCATTAGAAGAGTAGTTGTCGGAAAGATTCTGCTTGAATCGAGACAAAGCTCAAAGAAAAATACAGGAGGGGACAAACTCCCATGTTGACTTGATTGCCAAAAATTAGAAAAGGGGCCATTAAAGCCCCGAAGGCAGTTGAGGAGAGGGGGGGTAGGAACAGCAAGACCTGGCTTAGTTGCTGGCGTGCTGTTCCTGCAAGGTATTTTTCACTCACACAGGAGGAGGGGACAAATTTGACAAGATTTGGCTATTGGCCAACGCAACTCCTGACCCCTTTATTAGAAATGATATCTGGCAAAAACTGGACCAAAGGTGTTCATCCCTTCTGACTCACTTAAAGCAGTGGGCTGGCTTTATAAACGTGTCATTGTTTTTCTCTGTTTTCAATCCATCAGCCCGCTGCATGCCAGTCTGGTGGCAGAAGAACTGAGAACTGGCAGCAGTGAATGGCTTGTCATTTAGCTTCTGTCCTTACACGCTGCTGTTTCTATCCTTAATAAACATTGTCAGCCATCCCACATATGTGGAACTGCGAGCGTTCAATACTGATTTTGTAAATGAGTGAGCCTCAGTGGAAAGGATGAGGTTGTGGATTATCACTTGGGCAATAGCTGAACCCTGGCAGCAGCAGGAGGATTAATTGAATTGACCGAGCAATTGCACACCAGAAGGAGCAGCCAACTTTGTTTCTGCTCCGAGGGGAGGGCACTGCTGCCATTGTAAAGGCAAGTACAATGTACTAACCATGAATATCCTTCCCATGCTGTGTTCATCAATTAAGATAAGTAGGTGATTTTTTTTCAAGGATCTGAATGATTAACATGAAAAAATCCCACAAAAGAACTGAAGCTCCCAGGGGATTGGGAATATATTTATCATTTCACTCCTGACATTACATGAAATTAAGGTTGATTTCTCTTCTTTTACCAGCTTTGCTTACTCATTTTTACTCACAACAGCTCTGCCAGCACCACAGATTTCAGTTTTCCATTGCTGGAAAAAGTTTAATTCAGAGAGAGCTGCTGTAAACGTTTGCCTCAGGGTGGGATTGGATAAATAGTATGATTATTTAGTATCCACAGATGAGCTACAGGGATAAATGCCCTTGGTGGCCGAGGGAGGAGTTCTCAACACAGTGGAGCTTGAAGAAGGGTTTGGCTTCCCTTTAAAATGGCCACATTATAGATGTTCAGCTGAACTGCCCTCTAGACCCTGTGGGCATCCTCCTGCTATGACTGAATCTCACCCAGCTCTTCTGGGAGTCCAAAACATCTGTCGACACCTCCATTTAGGTGTCTGAAACAGTAATTGCCCTCATCTGAAAGCTGAGTCTCACTCAGAGAGTTTTGAAGAAGGGAATGAGCTGTCTGCTGTTTGCTGGGGACAGCAGTGCATAAGCCTTTCCCTTTTGTGGCCACCCTTTCACGTGCATAGGAATTGCTATACAATGGGCATGTCTATCATTACTGGATTAGCTGGCAATCAAAAGCTCTCCTAACAATTATAGGAAGTTCTGCAGCTAACAATATTGTCATTTGAAGCAGTTATCATTAGCTTTTGAATTGAATGGCACACAAATGCATGAGGATAGTTTATACTTTACTGAACATTGTAATTTGAGTCTCAAAAGCATGACAATACGTTGTTGGCGTTTCCAGTATTAACGCTTCAACGCCAAGGGTTTAGGAACTTCTTGGGATAGGTTTTGTGCTTTGAAAAGTTCAGTTTCATTTAAACAGGGCAAAACTGATGAGCAAATCTTGCAAAATTCTTTGAAGATGAAAAGAGTTATGGGAATGCTAAGCATTATTATTATTATTATTGTTAAACCCACACGAAAACCGTAGGAAGGCCATAAATCCTCAAAATTAGCTGATGTGAAATTTTCAGACACAGGCATTTTTATTGTGCTGTGTCAAGAAGGGAATACAATGGAGTGAAGACAGCTTAATACACATATCCACGTTGTGAAAGCAAAGCACAGCGGTCAAACGCTTCTCCAGATACTGGGTTTTCAATAGCAAGAGGATTGCTGATGAGAGCTGAAGTGCAGAGCAAATTCCAGGTCCTCAGCTATGCTGCACACTGTGCTTGCATAACCATTTTAATCTTTTCCCACAATAATCTGCCCCATATGTATACATAATGCAGTATCTGCTGATTCTTTAGGCTGCAGCATTCCTGTACATGCACAAGGAGGGGAGGTCAGCATCAAAAATAATGTTGCATTAAGTTCAGGTTCTTACATCAAAGTATATTCAGAGTTTAAAACTATTCTAATTGCAAAAGGGATAGTGCTGACCACTGTTTAAATCCATTATGTCCCAGAGAAGGCAAAACCAAAGCTGTATTATAAACCAAAGCTGTATTTTAAACAGTATTAAAATCTATGTTAAGTATAATGATTCGAAAATATACCTCTAATTCAAAATGACACAAATATTCAAAACCAATACTCAAAAATGTCAAGTATAATAAAAATATTTTAATTATAATACCCATATTCAAAAACATACCAGTAATACCAATACTCAAAAATACATTAGGTATAATAAAAAATTATGTTAAGTGTGATACTCCTGTTCAAAAATATACCAATAATACCAATATTCAAAAACATGTTAACTGCAATACCTAGATTTTTGTCATGTGAAAGTGAGAGGATTTGCACAGTAGTTTAAACTTAAAGCATAGAAAATGAATTAAGAGGAAAAAAATCAGAACATTTTGGGTGTCGGTATAGTCAGACATAAGTTTCAGTTTCTGGTTATCCTTTGTTAAGTGTTACTGCAAATGGTTACTGGGTACTTTGGTTATAATTAACAGAAAGATTTATAATACTTGATAATTACTCATGTAACACTTCAACGATCAGTTGTCTCCCACTTGAACAGGAATAATTGAACCACGCATGGGAAAATCTTAACGTCCTTGCTGTGTCCAAACAAATAACCAGTAAGCAGATACATGAGAAAAGTTGGTTCATGTGAAACAGGGGATGCTGACATCTGCATCTGTGGCGAGCAATGTGATATTCATGGGCAGAAGTTAGAGAAATTCACTGGCATCTCTCATAGTGATCGGTGTAACACTGAGGCCAATATCACGGAGTAATTTTAAGTACTTGAAATAAAAATATTTTCTTCCCATTGGATTACTCTTTGCCACATTATAGCTATACTGTCAGCTTTGGTTATCTAAGACTGTTTTTTTTTTGGCTCAAGTTGGTGTCAGCCAGTTTTCCAGTTGGTGATGGATTGTCCATTGAAACTGAATTTAAATCTACCACTGTCTAGGAAATTTCCGATCGCCTTTGCTTCTCCAATTCAGAGGGCAAATATCAATAGACAAATGCATTTCTCCATAGGGTAATTGATACAGGCCCTCTAATTGGCCTGTAGAATGAGGAATCAGCAGCCAGGCTCATTCTGAAGCCTGTTTTTCTTTCTACATAGATACCTTCCAGATGATTATGGTTGAGGCTGAATCACAGCTTCTTGACAATCTAAAATACACATTTTTATTCTAAAAATAGGCATATGGAAACACAGTTTAAATTTAAATGGGTTTTGGATTTAAGCCTGAGTCGTCCTTCACTGTAAATGAAACCAAAACTAAAAACAATTCCGGTGTGATGTTGCTGAACTTGTGGAGGAAGATGCTGTCAGCTGAACCGTGTTAAGGGGTTTGATTTCCATTTTTTCCATATTAAAAGAAAAAGCAACAAGGAAATAAAATAATTTTGTATTTGCAAAATCACAAAATTACAAATTTCTGTTTGTTTAAGTTAAACTTTCTCAAAATATTTCTGTTTGCCTTTTTTTTTTTTTTGGTATCACTGTATTTCTTGCCCCTGTGACTGCATGGGAGTGAGAATTGTGGTGCACAAGTCACTGGTAGTAGACATATAGAGAATAAGTATGCTAAGGTATCACTTGGGGCATGTAAATCACTGAACCATCAGGATAAATGAGACTGGCTGTTGAAGAGAGTTCAGCCATCAGCTTCATCCCAAATCAGTATCTTTGATCAATGCCTGTAGGATTTGGGGGGGGAAATGGATCTCCCTATCCATGCATCCCCTTCTTTTTTTGTGGTGGTCTATGTTAGAAAGAACAATTTGTTTGGGATTCAATCTGATGAAGACAAATGTAGATGCTCACATAGCAGCTCAGGGCTGGATTCATATTCCTGAAAACAGATGTTTTGTGTCATTTGAGTTATCACAGTCTCCGGGATGGCAGCACAGGACTGGCAGATGTGACAAGGACCTACTGCAGTCCCTCTTGCCCACCAGCTGGAGGTCCAGCAGGACTACCTGGGGATGTCAGGTGGCCATTAGCTGCTTTTTTTTTGTTTGAGCAGGTGAATCAAGGCTGGGTATCCAGGCTCCCAAGGAAGACCTGTACAACACCATTAGAAGTGTTTTAGAGCAACTCCTTTCATGCCCAGACACAACATCTAGCAGGGCAGCTGCTGGCTTATGTCTCCCTGGACTGTAAAAGGAGCCTGCACATGTACATGGTGTGACCTCACCTATTGCAGGCACCTAAATTCTGCTGTCCTTACCTACAGCCTGAAATCCACCCTTTGTGTATTCCCTTTTGGTTTGCAAAAGTAATCCTGAATGGGGCTAAGTTTCAAATTTCCCCTAATTTTCCAACTTTACCTAACTTTAAGTCTTCTCTGTTTTCAAAAGAGTCTGGGGCATTGAGTAGGCTACTCTGGTGAAAAGTTGGTCACCACACTGTCTTTGGAAATGGCACGAAAGAGAGATGCTCGAGAGCTGTAGTCTGAATGGATGGATGCTGACACACTGTGTAGCTGTGGCTATATTAGATGAAAAAGGAGAACATTTTATTAATGGCAGGGAGGAGACAGCTGAATGCTTCATTTTGCAATGATGACAGAGCATTAAATTGGTCTGGGGAGACAATGTTGGGGCAGGGGTTCAGTTTGCTGTGCATGTGTGTGTGATACATCATGTTTTCTAAAATGCCAAAGCAACTTTGAAGCTCAGATCAAATTCTCCTAATAACTTTGTGTGCTTTTGCAAGTCCGACCTGTGCTCAATTTGTGTTTGTCAGGTTCCTAAACATCATCTGGTTTTATCTGTCAGTATATCTGTCATACAGCTAAACCAGTGCACCGAGGTCAAAAACCCTAGTACAGCATCACCTTTCATTTGTAACTTCAGCATCAGGCACGTGTTGTTATTTTCTGAGAGGCACCTGCCTACTTTTGAGAGGTGCCAGATTCATTTTACTTACTTTTTAAACAAAACATGCCCATTTGAAACTATTTTTACAAGAATCTGCTGTTTACTACGTGCATGCATACATAAATATGTATGTGTGTGTCCTATCCTTAGAAGGTTTCTAAATCCTGAAAGAAGTATGATTTTTGTAGTATTGGGCCACGGAATTACAGTCATGTTCCTCTCTAAATGCAGACATTAAATCCATGATGTTTTGGTGGAGTTCAGTACAATATGAATGGTGTCAGGCCATTGTCAGCCAGGTCAGGTAATCCTAAAATAACTGTAAACACAACCAATGGCTATTGCTAGTCATTATTTAACTTAACAAGGAAACAAAAGACAGTGGATAATTAGACTTCTTCCTTAAAGACCAGTGTTGATTGTAGCACTGCTTCGATCTGGGCTTCAATATCCAAAGTAAACCCAAGACTCCATGACAAACACTTCACTGATTTTCATTAAGATGGGCTACCTAAAGTGTCTGCTGACTGCTGCTTTGAGATGGTGATGGGAGAAAAAAAAATGAGCCTCAACCTTCTTTTAATTTTTCAGAATTCAAGCGAAAACTCGAGAATTTCGAGAGAGACAAGCTCGTGAACGTGACTATGCAGAGATACATGATTTTAACCGGACGTTTGGCTGTGATGTGGACCCAATGTATGCTGGGATTGCTTCCTATGATTCTACTTCCAGCAGCGGCACGATAACGCTAAACGCCCGCCCACAGAGCCCAAGGGAAGGGCAGACTGTGGAAGCCTTGTATGCCCAAGTGAAGAAACCACGGAACTCCAAGTCTTCACCTGTAGACAGGTAGGCACCAGCCATCAATCAATACGCTCTTTCCAAATCCATCCTTGCAATGCTTTTGTGATGGGAGATGACTGTACATCAATTGGAAAGTCAGAGCTGCATTTTTATTAATGGCTTTTTAAAAGCCTTTCTGTAGAAAAGTATTGAGCTCGCAAATCAAACTGTAACAGAAGGGGATGTGAAAGTTGCTTTATCCAGAGCAATTGCTTTTCTCTCATACTTCAGATGGTTTGGAAGTTTGGAGTCACCATTTGGTGTCATTGAAATGATATTAGGACTTGTGACATCATCTGGTTTATTTATCAGAGCTCTGATATTCTTGTGGAATGCAACATTTCCAACCTAGGCACGGCAGGCACAAAATCTCTGGATGGTTCTTAAAGCAAAGGTGGATTAAAGCTCACCTGGGTTCTGGTCCTACTGTAGTCCTGAACTTCAGTCTAACCGACTGATCTTTTTGATTGTATATAGACCAAGTGAGTAAACTCCAAGCTAGTTTCTCTTCTCAGGCTGTAGCTTATGATTTCTACTCTTCTGTGGTTGCATTATCTCAACAGCGTCGTGCTTGGGTTTATGCTGAAATTGGGCAAAGATCCGTTTTCTGTTGATGGAGCTTTGAGTTCATTTGAAAACCTGAAGCTAAAACAGGCATGTAAACTAACATGAAATAGAAATAACCAAAGGCAAAAATGACAGCTTTTTTTATACTTTAACAATGCAAATACATCTGTTTTCTTGGCTTACATCTATGATCTTGTAGTTCTGCATTTTCTCAGCTTTACAAAACCCAACACTAAAATCCTAGTGCGGGAGGTATCGTTAACTTACTCAGAGGTGATTAATTTAGCTCATAGTAAAAAACACTCATTGATTTGTTTCCTACCCTATTCTTTCCAGAAGAAAAATACTGGACTTTCAGTTAAATGAGTAAAACAGTGTCTTTGATTGCAGAGTTTGACATCTGCATAGCTCTACGTGAGGGCTGGTGGTCTTCTTGCACGTACTGTTGCAGGTGGTCGTGGAGTTGTTTCTATTTGCTTTTAAGGAAAGAAGCTGTTGTGCAGAGTTCAGCTAAATGTCTAAAAGTCTTCTTAATTGAGGACAGAGACTGATGTATTTAACTCTCCACTAGATTTATTTTGAAGACATAATCTTTACATAATACTGGTAAAAAAATATATCCTTTAACATGACAAATAAGAAAATCTCCAGTGCATAAATTTTTACCAAAATTCAGTAGTACAACTTCTTTTTTTCTTTTCTCAAGTGCACTTTTCTCTTGTGGTTGCACTGTATAAATCATCTACATTTCATATTAAATAAACAGAATTTATATGTTGTGGATATGTACAATATTTCAGTGAAGGAAGCAAAATACTTTTAAAAGCCAGCATCATCTGTGCCCTTGAAGTTTTATTCCTCAGCTTTATTTTGGTATGCCCAGGTGCCTGACATTTCAGCACTGCACTTTTGTGCCTCTGGAAATCAAGATAGATTGGTTGGATATGGCTGCCACGTGGTGACTCTGGCGGCTGTTTTTGTTAGACCAAAGGCAGTGTTTCATGCCGGAATTGAATGGCATCAATGTCACATCAACAACAAAAAAAAGTTCTTTGATGCAAACCTGGCACGGCAAAATATGAGACCTGTGTGACCTAGCTAACTGTGTGATTGCTGATAAAAGAGCTGGGAGAGAGCGAGTAAAACTGAAGATAAGGGAGTACCAGGGGAATGTGATGTTAATCATATGGGTAGGACTGAAGAGCAGTGTGGTACTTCTGTGGATTCAGGCAGCTTCTGGAACACAGAGGGTCCTGTCTCTCACAGCTGGATCAAAAAGGAGAGAGCCAGTGCACACAGTGGGCTTGAACAGAGGGAGAAAATGCAAGTTGGGAACTCGAACAGGGGCAAGAAGAGCCACCCCCAGTCCCATGGTAAAAGAGGGGATGAATTCAGCAAGAAACACCTGGAAAGAAATAGGCAATTTGGATGGAAAAATATTATTGTGTGCTATAAATGTGCTTTGAAGTACTTGTTGAGGGGTCTGAAGCGTGACAGTGTCTAGTGTGTGGGGTTTTCTTTCCCATTTCCTCACCCCACACGGCCAAATTGCAGAGCTAGTGAATCCCACCTGGCTCCGGGAGACCTTCTGGGGAAAGTTGCAGTGACTCACACAATCTCAGGCTCAAATTTAACTCTCCCAGAAGTTGGGTCCATACCTCGGGACCACCTCTGAGAGAGTGAGTTTCCTGCTTTGGGTGCAGAGAAAATGGAACAGCTCTGAGGGAGCAGCTCTCAGTCCTTCTCAAGGTGTGTGAAGCCCACCTGGGAGCTTGACCCTGGGCAGTGTTCAGCGGGAAAGCCTAGGTCATGGCTGAGCTGTCTTCCCAAGGCTGCTCTGTTTTTTACAGGCTTTATCTAAGATGGATTAAGAAAATACCATCTGAGCATCATTTTAAGAAATAGTTGTGGCCATGTGGACCTCAGGTGCTTGTTACCTCTATTGTCTCCCTGTCTGTAGGACACTTGGAACCTCACCCCATGTGCATTGCAATGTATTTCTTGCTGTCCCTTTCCAGCAGCGAGACCTCTGCTCTTTTCCACGCTAAGCATCCAAGTGCCTCTTCCTGAGACTCTCATGAGCTCTCTTCTCTTTAATCTGGTTTATCCTGATAATGCCAGAAGAAATTCAGGGAGAAATAGTTGGTTGCAGTTCTTCCTCCTTAACGTTTTGTTTACGGCAGCGTTCACTCGCGCTGAACGTTATTTCCAGGGTGTTTTACCCCTTTGCCCTGCCATCCTTTCCTTTCCTCTGCATGTTTCAGAGGTTACCTAAATAGAAACAGTCGCTTCCCGCCTTTGTGGATGGGAAGGGAAATCACTCCCAGCATGTTACCCTTGAGCTGAACTGCCAGGAGCTGGTAACAGCCAGGCTGTCTCAAGTCTTTAGCACGTTCATATTAAAAGCAGCGTTGTTTATATGGGAAATGTTATTTCTATTACAGTTTGGTGGGGAATGCCAAACAAAATTTGACATTTCAGTATGTCCAAAAGGTTATTTAACAGTCTCTTACAAAAAAGCCTGTAACAAAATGTCCCGTAATAGTTTGCATACCATTGCTGAATGCTTATGACAAATTGTTCCTTAACTTGCAATCAAATTACTGAGCCTGTGTGTGAGGCCTTGTCAGGGTTTGTTTTTCTTTAATATTCCTTCAACTTCTCTCTTATTTTTAACAACACATGCCACTAACTGATTTAACTGTCTCCTGGCATACGAATGACAGCAAAGTGGACAATAATTATGTAAGCTGCTCATTGGAATAATGGACATTTTTACTTTATTTTTTGCAAGTTTAAGGATATGATGAGGACAACTAATAGAGTGCTTCAACAAATGATAGTACTCTTGTCAGGCAGAGGTCCCCCAAGTTATTTTATAGCCTAACTTCAAACAAAACCTGAAACAGAAATCAGGCCTGTTTCTTCATTCTTCTGCACGGATCTATTTTGGATTTGCACATATCCCAAGAGCTGCAGTTGTAGGCAGATTGTACAAAACAGTAAGAACAACGTGGTTATTCCTTAAGTAGTTTGTCTGTCCATTATTTTAAGTTGGAAAGTGGCTTGTATAATGCCAAGATAGAGCAGAGGTGAAAGAGGTGTTTATTTAGTCACTGGAGAATCCACACATCTGTGGCCATTGCTTTACCTCTCTTACTGACAATGTCTATTAAAAATCTATAAGTAGTAAATTTTGCTCAGAAATACCTTTACAGGACTTGAAGCTGGTTTAGAATCACTGCAGTGTAGATTTATATTGTGTCAAAGTGAAATCATTGATGGGTATTGGTGGGGTTAGGAGGGTGGGGGTTGTTTGTTGATTTGGTTTGGTTTTTCAGTGATGATCTGTTAAATATGTAGTTGAAATATGGAAGGTTCATTAATTTGGGCTTCTTAGATAATCCATAGATATAAGTGAATCTTGAAACACTCAATTTCCAGGTCAAATCTTTCCAGTAGCACTAGAAAAGTTTGTTTTCTGTTGTTGATCCTGTAGAATTAAAGCAGATTCTCCTTAACAGAGGAAAAGTTTATTGCTCAGAACAACTGAAGCTCTGGCTACAACCAAATTAAAGCTGCTTGGAGCAATTGGTGATCAGTATAGCTGCATATATATCATCTTCCCTCACAAGGTTTGCTCCATCCTGAGTATTGATAGCTTACAGAGACAGGCTGCTAAGAAGTTTTTCAATTCTTGTGTTAGGCATTAATGGAGCAAAATTGAGGTGGAATGGATAATCTATGTTTATTTTATAGTTCGGGGAAGAAGTGTTTCAAGAGCAGTGTTCTGGTGTATAAAGCTTTTAACTGAGCTGCATAATATCTCTGGTATGTTTTACATCATACAGAAGAGAAGCTGCACAACTGATCAATAGTGTTTTTCATGGAGATGACAACGATGCTATATACAATGGGGTTTTATAGGGATCACCTGACATACATAGCTGAGCAATATGTAGAAAGACAACTCCTAATGGACATTTACTGGCTGTCACTCCATAATCATTTCCCTCCAAGAGTGCATTGTCCTGAAATATAATTGAAATAAAATAGGCACTGTGCTGCTGTAAACCTAAATAGCTTGAAAATAGTAGGCTAGACTCCTCCAACTTACTGAGGACATTTTAATGGAAACATAAATA
>VWZY01008052.1:441977-454332 GCA_013399075.1 Chloroceryle aenea
AGAACCCACCTCTGGTTTTGATCCATTCCCTTCAGTCCTCCCACTACCCGACAGCCTAACGAGTCACTCCCCAGCTTTCCTGTAGCCCCCTTAAGATACTGGAAGGCCTCAATAAGGCCTCCCCAGAGCCTTCTCTTCTCCAATCTGAACAACCCCAACTCTCTCAGTCTGTCCTCACAGGAGAGGTGCTCCAGCCCTCTGATCATCCTCGTGGCCCTTCTCTGGACATGTTCCAACATTTCTTGTTTCTTAAATGAAGATATTTTTGGAAGGTTATAGAAGTTGACTTGAAGAGCGCATTCATGAAGAGAAAGGCCATGGCACTATCAATCATCTAATCAATGACATTTCAAACCTGCAGAGCTGTGCAGAAGGCTAACAACCTAGATTGAGTAAGATTATGAGTAAGCTCTTCCCTCCTACCTCTGTTCACTTCTCTTTGCTGATCTGGAGGTGTTTTCCTAAGCCTCAGTCCTTCTCCTTCATTGCCTATCACCCTCAGCGCCCTACAGATGATGTAGGTACCCACCAGACAAAGGTGCCACTTGTGTGGGTAAATACCATGGAAATACTCAATTAGGTTGCAGGTATTTCAGAGGGGACGTGCTCCCTAAATAATCAATAATGTTTCTGAAATTAATGGCAATAGGTTTTAAATCTTTCAGTGATTGCCAGCCTTTTCCTAGCCTAGAAAATGGTACATATGCCATTATGGGATAATGAAACAGAATTTCCAAGACAACCCAGTGGAGAGCAGTGGGTTAATGAATTATTTGCAGTTCTCTAACGTGTAAAACTGGAAATAATACTTGGAAGTCATTGTGGTGTTTTTCCTCCTCTGTCTGTGATAACCCAGAGAAGGATNAGATAATCCATAGATATAAGTGAATCTTGAAACACTCAATTTCCAGGTCAAATCTTTCCAGTAGCACTAGAAAAGTTTGTTTTCTGTTGTTGATCCTGTAGAATTAAAGCAGATTCTCCTTAACAGAGGAAAAGTTTATTGCTCAGAACAACTGAAGCTCTGGCTACAACCAAATTAAAGCTGCTTGGAGCAATTGGTGATCAGTATAGCTGCATATATATCATCTTCCCTCACAAGGTTTGCTCCATCCTGAGTATTGATAGCTTACAGAGACAGGCTGCTAAGAAGTTTTTCAATTCTTGTGTTAGGCATTAATGGAGCAAAATTGAGGTGGAATGGATAATCTATGTTTATTTTATAGTTCGGGGAAGAAGTGTTTCAAGAGCAGTGTTCTGGTGTATAAAGCTTTTAACTGAGCTGCATAATATCTCTGGTATGTTTTACATCATACAGAAGAGAAGCTGCACAACTGATCAATAGTGTTTTTCATGGAGATGACAACGATGCTATATACAATGGGGTTTTATAGGGATCACCTGACATACATAGCTGAGCAATATGTAGAAAGACAACTCCTAATGGACATTTACTGGCTGTCACTCCGTAATCATTTCCCTCCAAGAGTGCATTGTCCTGAAATATAATTGAAATAAAATAGGCACTGTGCTGCTGTAAACCTAAATAGCTTGAAAATAGTAGGCTAGACTCCTCCAACTTACTGAGGACATTTTAATGGAAACATAAATACCATAATCATATGCTTTTTGCATGCATTTTGCCATTAAAAAGAAAAAATGGTCATTTTAGAAGGGAGACCTTTATGAACTGGTTTCTTTTCCATCAGAAGAGGAATCAAGTTATGTCAAAGGAATATTTGGGAACTGAAAATAACCCCACTTGCTTTAACTGTCATCTGTTTAGTGTGAAGAGGCAAGATGCTGTTTTTAAGGTCAGGCCACATACTTTGTTTGCTGCTTTTCTAAAAAGAAAGGGAGAACGTTTTATTAAGATGTTAACTTTTATTCACTCAGTAGTATCTTTGTGCTTAAATTGGCATGAGAGTGATGAATCCTGAAAATTGGAAAGAAGCACTCTGATATAGTAGAGGAATATGTAAAAAGTGAAATAAGCAGCCCACATCTTTCTAGTGTGTGTAAAATAACTCTTAGCAATAGCAGAACAGGTCGTGAAAGCTATGAAACACTATATTGCTATGCCTGGATAAATATTTGTTAAAAAAACAAGGTGCTTGTGCTGCTATATTAAACTTCTTTATTAGTGGTGTCAGTCACAGGAGTGTTCTTAGGTCTGTGGGATCATTTAAGCATAGGAATCTGAGCTTACTGCCAGGCCCACCGGAGATGGAGATAGAAGTTATTGCCCAGGGTGATGCATCCTGCAAATGCTAGGATATTTAGAATCAGAGAATTGTCAGGGTTGGAAGGGACCTTAAAGATCATCTCATTCCAACNTTCCCTCCTACCTCTGTTCACTTCTCTTTGCTGATCTGGAGGTGTTTTCCTAAGCCTCAGTCCTTCTCCTTCATTGCCTATCACCCTCAGCGCCCTACAGATGATGTAGGTACCCACCAGACAAAGGTGCCACTTGTGTGGGTAAATACCATGGAAATACTCAATTAGGTTGCAGGTATTTCAGAGGGGACGTGCTCCCTAAATAATCAATAATGTTTCTGAAATTAATGGCAATAGGTTTTAAATCTTTCAGTGATTGCCAGCCTTTTCCTAGCCTAGAAAATGGTACATATGCCATTATGGGATAATGAAACAGAATTTCCAAGACAACCCAGTGGAGAGCAGTGGGTTAATGAATTATTTGCAGTTCTCTAACGTGTAAAACTGGAAATAATACTTGGAAGTCATTGTGGTGTTTTTCCTCCTCTGTCTGTGATAACCCAGAGAAGGATTAGTTAGAGCCTCTGTGAGACTCTTCATGGGGTTTAATTTCACTTTAGCACTAACACATTGGGTTTTTTTGTTCCTCTATCCTTCATCCTATAAGCCAGTAATCCCTGCCCCCAGGACTGCCTAAAAATTAGCTTGGTCCCTCATAGACCCATATGTTTAGAACCCAATAGACACTATTAGCATTGGCATTTTATTATCTTAGGTTCGTTGTTTTCTTTTGTTCTTCCATCTTGATAGAATATAAGACAAGTTTTAATATAAATTCATGAGGATTTACGTAGGCTCCCTATTGTGAAAGTATGCAATTGCACTCCCCTGTTTGGGTTACCACTTTGGTGGAATAAATGGCAGACTTACAGTGAACTCTATTCAGGTCTCCCATTTTAATTACTTGAAAGTCCTGGTTTCTTTCTGAATAGATACCAAGCACTGATACTGTTGTGAGAACCACGTCTCTCTCCATTTACCACAGCCACAGCCACACTTCAACCCCGGTGGTTTTGCTTCCTCTCTCCTCCAGTCAGTTTGCCACGTAATCTGAAGTGTGACAGCTATTTGTTTGGTTTTACAAAAGCAGCCCCAGTTAGTACCTCTGCAAATGGTTGCAGTGGGAAAATGCACAGAAAGATAAGAGAGAGATGAACTTCCCGCTCCGGGTTACACAACGAGGGGGTGATGTGGGGCTCACTCAAACGTGCCCCCGTTCTGAGCAACTGCTGCTGAGCTCCCTTGGCTGGAAATTAGGAGTATTTGTTTAAATTGGTGATTTTCAGTTCTTCAAGAGCAGCCACTGCTTATGAAGAGAGACTCTGTTTATAAAGGGTAGATCAAAACCTGTCAGTTTTCGTGCACTTTAAGGTAGAATATATTTATTATGATTTTAAATATATTGTAACCAAATAATTTTTATAGTATGCTATATAGTGTATATAGTATAATATTTTTCATGGGTATATTAGTGCAGTTTGCACACAGATGCAGATCACTTGGGCATTTTGTCAGCTGTAGAAAAAAAAAGAGAACCACCTTTCCTTTTTTTCAGATGTTGGAAGGCAGCATGTGATTAAAACCAACCAACAACAACCAAAAAAAAACCCACCAAAAAACCAACTTAAATTATATATCCTGGTATGAAACAAAACGTGATGTAAAAATTAGAAAAGGCAATGTCTTGAGCATCAAATGGTTGTTGTATGGCTTGAAATTGCAGTCCAAAAAACCAGCTGTAACATGCACATCTTTATTTCCCACTAATGCCAGCAGTACAAATTGAACTTCTTCATCCTGAGAAAATTATGGGGAATATTTGAGTCCCCAAAGCTGAAAAAGCAAAGGCTCTCCCATTCATTACATGAAGTGCTTTGATCCTACCAGTGTAAACTGTTAAAATCTGTCCTTTGCTAGTCCTGCTAACCAAAATATGGCTTGTGAGCTGATGTTATGCAGCACTCAAATGCCATAATTTAATAAGTTTAATTTGTTGTTGCTGTTGAATGCAGTCCTTTGCTAAATAGAATGCATTTATGATTCTTCTACCTTTTATATCCCTCCAGTCAACCCATCTGTTCCTCTTTGGTGAAGGATTCAGGCTTCTCCTCTTTAAGCATTTAAAGAGCAGTGGGCTTTGCATTTCAGACTTGTCTGATGATAAGAGAGGGGTGCACAGGCAAAGCTGAAGGGAGTGCTGTATGTTCACTGGATCCTCTCTCTCCACACAATAAAACTAAATAGACCATTTGCCATTAGGTCTTTAAAAAATATAGCTTATGGATTAAAATCGGTTTGTTTTTTTTTTTTTATTTGATTTCTTTATGTTGTTCTAATGTTGGAGAGTTTGGGAGGGTTTTTTATTCTCTTTTTTGTGAGTGTGTGTGAATTGTGTCTCTTTCACAGAGGAGCCAAACTATATATAACTACATTATTCATCCTTATGGCCAGTGCTGTTTGTTTATAGGACTTAAAAAGCATCCTGCTTACGGTTGAAGGAGTTTGTCACTGGTGGAAGTGGTGGGATCTAATTGTGGGGTGGAATCCTCTGCAGTAAATTTTAGGAAGGAAGATAACATCACTGCATAGACATTGGGGGATGGTGATTAATTCATTTTAACATCTTGTAAACTCATTGAATGAGGACTTATGAACCAGACCACGCTGGCAACCCTGGAAATTGAGGAATTGCTGAAAGAGCTCATTTCAGTTTGTTCTTGGTTAGAAAGTTGAAAACCAGTGCTTTCCACTCATCACTCAGAAAACAGTTTACATTACTACAGCTTTATACTTCATAGCATGTTGTTAAAGAATTGGTTTTTAAGATGTTTGAAATCTTTTTCCTTAAGGCTCAAACACTACGATGTGAGACATTAGAAGGTTTCTTGCATGACCTATTTTATATGATTATGTATTTCTGAAAAAAGTAGTACTAACATCAGTCTTATTTACTTACTGTGATTTTTTTTTTTCCATTCCTTAAAATATTAGTGACATTTAAATAGCTTTTTGATCTGATGCATTCATAGAAGTCTTGCTTGCATGATGGATATGTGAAATGTTATTACAGTAAATAGATCACATATTTGTAATGGATAGGTAATTTCATCTGCTCAGAGTTTAGATGGTGGTATAACATATAAGACTTAATTTATGAAAGAAAAAACAAAAGAGCAGATTTTGCTTCATTTTAATTTTTCTCTATAGTTCTGTAATAATAATAATGCACAGCACGCCTGAGTTGGCATCACAGTCTGTAATGAAATGTCTTCTGTGTGCAGCAGTTCAGTCTGGATTATAGCTTTCCCTCACTCTTGGGTTTCCCCCTCAAAGGAAGCACAGTACAAACTGGGATGAAAAGGGAACGCAGAATTCCTGCTCCCATCATTTTTTTTTACAGCAATTAGAACCTGTATGACTTCAAGGGGTTTGAGAGCTAATGCCCCACCAACTTCTCATTTCCACTTACTCTGGGGAAGGAAACTTATTTGCAGAGCACCACAGTACCTGTAGTACCAGGTAGTAGGAGTAATTGTCCTAAATGTGCTCTGACCTGGCAAGCAAAGGTGACAGACAGAAACTAGTAGCATCACTCTTTATTTCCTGAGGCATAGTTTGGAAAAAGAAAGAGAAGGTTTAGCTTTGTATTATTTTGTACATCATCTGTACTGGCTCTGCTTGCTTAAGATAAACTCTATGCAGATTTGCTAAAATGTTGTCAAATTAATCTACCCATTTCTAAGGATTGCTAAATGCCCATCAAGGAATGGAGGGATGCATTGAAGCTATTTTAATTAGCAAAGTGTGATTTAAAGGTTGCTAAAAATCAAAAAGAGCTTATTAATTTTTCATCAATAATCATTTTCCTTAATATTTCATCAAAACCTGCTGATTTGGAGACCACCTTCTGGGCTTTGATTCATTATGACTGCAGACGTAATTTAATTTTTCCCCCTTTCTTCATTCTGTGATATGCTCTTTCATCTTTGAGACATTGTTAAGATATTTCTAACATTCACAGATTGCTAATTGATCTAACTTTTTTAAACTGTACTTAAGACAGAGGCTGCTTTTCTGTGGAAGAAATTTTCCATGCATTTGCTTTTCCTAATGTTTTGGGGTTTTTTTCAATCTCTGTATCCAATGAAGGATAAATTCTCCAATAGACATGTTAAAAATTGAGGACGTGTATGATTTTATGGCAAGGGTGGCAAAAATATTCGAGAGATATTAGAGGGAAATTGAGTGGATACAGCCAGTAAGATTGCACAGTCACTAAGTTTAGTTCATCTAAAGCTAACTTGGAATTAAAAGACTGCTGTAAGTAATGTTTTTTTTTATTTAAATCTTTGTGGAATCGTAAAGAAAAGCAATTATAGGACTTTAAGCAAAAGCATTTTGTTGAAAGGGTACTCAATGAAAAGAAATTGCTCCTTTCACTTCACTAGGGCTGTTCATCTAAGTTTTGTCTACATTATCATACTTTGGTAATTCTGAGTCACAAATGCATTTACGTTACTGTTTTGAGGTTCATAACCTGTTTCTTCCTGGAAGGTCTCCCTGTAGAGGAGTATCCAGGATACTTTCCATTCCAGTGTGGTGTTAGAACAACCAGTGGTTGGTCATTCAGCATCAGCAGAATGCAGTCCAGGGGCTGTGGACTGTGCCCTGATCTTTCTCTGTGAGTGACTGGAAAACTCTCACAATCCTCATTTTCCTTTGCTCATCTCTCACTTGTGAAAATTGTCAGAATTTAACAGGAAGATAGGTAAATCTGAGCTAGCATTCAGTGTCAGGAATATTCTCACTTCTGTTTTATAATATTCCTTCTCAAATTCAGATGCCTCACTCATCTCTGCAGCATGTCCTCTGTGTGTCCCCATTGCTTAGGGCACAGACACGTGCAGAATGAGATGCAGATGCACGTATGTGTTTAGCTGTGGCAGAATGTTTATGCATTCATGTTTATATCTCTCTATATACATTTGTATAAAAAAAAAGTCTCTGAAAACTCCTCTGCTCCACAGGAAGTGACCTCCAGAGCTCATCTAGTCCAGCTCCCTGCTCAGAGCTGTTTTGATCAGGTCAGGTTGCTCAGGGCTGCAGTTGTATCCTGGATATCTCTGAGGACAGAGATTTCATCCAGCTCCATGTGTGCCTGTTTCAGTATTTGAACGGCTTCATGCTATCTAAAAAAAAAACAAAACCCAAAAACAAAGGCAAAATGAAAAAGCTTCTCAGATCAGAATTTCCTGTGCTCCACTTTCAGTCTGTCTTCCCTCATCCTATCACTGCACAACTCTGAGAAGAGTCAGATGTGTGTCTTAAAAAATAAAAACAAAACAGTAATAAAAAATTAATTAATTAATCACTTTGTGTAAGAATTGGAATACAATTTTTAAAATATATCAATATTTCAGGCATCAAAAGAAAATTTTAAAATAAGGAACACCTTACCAAATAATTCTTCATTGATATCATTAAACTTCTCCTAGAATCGTTGCCAAAATTGGCTTTTTTTCTTAAATCACCTATTGTTTTTCCTATTTCAGAGTTGCACTGAGTAAGGAACGTGGCTTATTTCTCACAAATTATTTTGAACACATATGTTGCCTTTTTTCTCCACTGCACTATTCAGAACTTAAAAAAAAAGGCTGAGGACAAAGTCTAATTCTTCATTCCCCTTGAGATAGAGGATGCTGCTTTTTCTCCTTTATTTCCCAGGTTTTGGATGGTCTGTACAACATTCAGCCACCCCAAAATAGTTGTCTCTGAAAGCACCATCAAAAAATGACTTGAGTTGAGTGTGCTCTCAGGTTGCATGTGCTTTTGATACCTGTTTAGTTCTTGCTTTTCAGTTGCATTTTGCCAGTGGAGAGCTCTGTTGGTCTCCTGGATGGGCAGAGTTGCTGCCATGTGGGACCCTCTGCTCTGACAGCCTCTCATCTGTTAACAGATGATTTTCAGTATTCTTCTTTGAACACTGAGGTTCTGCAGCTCATTCGCACCATTTCCTGGACAAAAAAAAGATGATAACTCCCAAAGAAATCATACTATGTTGGCAGGGAATTGTGGAACAAAGGCTTCCAAGCATTTCTCAAAGCCCTGCTCAATCTACGTTTGTTCATGAGCTAAAATCTGCAGATGGCAAGTGCTGTGGCATTGCAGGAACGGAGCCTCGGGAGATGTGGGTGCCTCCTGCAGAGCTGAAGGGCTGCACCGGAGGAAAGGGAGGGGGAAATAAAGCAACTCTCCTGTGGAGATCAGGAATGCTGCAGGATGGTGATGGGGAGAGGAAGCTGCCTGCTGAGCTTGCTGTGACAAAGGGGAGCCAGCTATCTTCTCACCCTCAAGAAAAATAAAAGGAAAACAAATCAGCTGCCATCCTTGTAAGCACAGATGAGGCATAGGACAGACCATACAGGCTTGTCTTTCATATAGGGAGTTTATTTGCAAGGACCCTGAAGAACTTTATAACCTTTAATGGGGACTTATAGTCAATATAATGACCGTTTCACTTCGTGGCTGATCCCCTCACCACTCCCTGCACTGCCAACCAACCACCTGCACAGTGAAACTCTGCTGCTGTTTAATTGCATATAAATCAGGGCTGAGGAGTAGAGACAAGCCAGAAGAGTCTGGAAGAAGAATTAAAGTGAAAAAGGTAATTACCTGAGCTGGAACATGGCCAGGGCACCAAGGTTAACACCTGTACGCTTCTGAGAAGTGCCTGGTGATATTCTTTGAGAAACCATTTTCTACTGAGTTATAGAAAAGACCTTATTAGTCACCTGGTCTGACTCCCTCTGTGCTCAAAATTATGTCTGAGGTGGTTTATTCCATCAGTGGGGTAGTGCATATTCAGTCCCCATTTGAAATGGGGTTTGTCCACTATCTTTATGTGGAGAGATGGCCTATTCTTCTTCTTTTATGGCTCTTGTTTAAGAAGACAATTGCCTGGTATTTAACTAAAATGGTTTTTTTATCACCTCCATGTTCTCTTGAATGTACTACAGTCTATAGCAGAAAGACAGTGTCTGAAAGTGTCTGAAATTTCCAGTATCTGAGGATGACTCTTGAGATCCTAAGGAAAGAGGGAGAAAGTATTTTGATGTGTGTTCTTCAGTCACAAAACTCACAAAGGGTACATTACCTGCTGCTGAGACCTCTGTTGTGTTTATTTAGACTGCTGCAAAGCCAGAAGCTCCCTCAGGTGTCACCATGTCACACCATAGATGAGACAAACCCTTGCCATCTTCCTTCTCTTTTTTGTGGGCTTAATTTAATCTTATTTTTATATTCCACCCTCTTAGTTCCATCTGCAGTCAATTGCTGTTTTCTGTGCAGAGCACAGGAGTACAATTTGATGCAACTCAACAGTCTCATCCTCCTGCATTCTGCCTGAGCTACTCCAACCTGCTCTTCACTGAGGAGATATGGAGAGCAGAGCTGAATGTTCCCTCCAGTCATACAAGAACAATGAAAAGTATTTTTCAATTTATTTCTCAGTAAGATATTTCTCTCATCTTTAAATCCCCCATACTTTCCTCTGAAGATGGCTAGCTCTTGAAACCTATCTCATTAGGAGGAGGAGAAATAAATTTGGGGTTGCTCTTGACCTTGTTTTAGAGGGGTGTTTTTTATTTGTAAGAAACCTACAACCTAATTCCATATCATGCCTGTCAGTGTTACCTGAGCAGCTCTTCGGAGGAGGCATGGAGGACATTGTGTCTGTTTGCTCATGGGAGGCTGAATGTGGACATCTAGAAGGAAAACTTTTGTTTCCTACAGCTTGAGCTAAGTAGCTGTGGCTGCAATATTTGTATCCCTTAGAGAGGGGCAGTGAAAATGACTTCTGCACATTCAGCAGTTGCTTACAGCATCTCTTTGTTTAAAATCAGATCTTAAGCAACCTGTGCTTATTTTTTGTTGCTATTACTTCCTATGATTGATAGCAGAGCGATCATCAATATTTCACTGACATTTGTTATAAAAGAGAATTATATTGTAATATTAGAGGGAGATGTTGAAACTTGCATGTGATTTTAAATCACTGTGTACGCAGACTGACAAATTGTGCTGGCTTATAGGAAATAAAAGGAGCTAAGAGAAGTTTAAAATCCTGTAAGCAGAGAAAGGCAATTTTATACAGTAAATAAATAAGATATTAGAAGGGATGACATGAGAGAGGTGGTTGACGTGAGAGGAAACTGTCAAAATAGAAGGAAATGAAAGATAGAAGCATCAGGCTCAGGACTAAAGCGTGAGAATGAGCTTGTGTGTCCAAGGCAAAAAGAGCTCCCAGACTGGGACTTGGAGATGACAAGGAGTGGGCATGAAGGTAGCTATAGGGGGAAAAGAAAGGTAATTACATTTCAGAAGACCTTAATTTATGTCAGTAAACTCCTTGTCTTTGATATAAGTCACACAGAACTCAACAGAATACAACCAATTAAATTCTTCTGTAATACTTTTTTCCCCTGTATGAGCTCTCCTCCAGGATCCACCTGAGAATAGGCAAAGACATCTGAGCTCATTCATTCCCTCCCTGCAACTTCAGCAGTGCTGCAGATACAAAAACAAAGCCTTGGCTTCTGCATCCCATCATCTGAATTCAGCTGCTCTTCCCTTTGGTATCACATCAGAACAATTTAAAGCAGCATGAAACAGCAGGAGCCACAATGTAGGTGTTTAGGTTCTTGCTGCTCGGTCACATTCCTATCTTGCTCTATCTAGAAGGGTGTTGCAAACTTGATTAAGAAAATTAATGATGAGAAACAAAAGGATGAGCAAAGAGAACAAAAGAAAAAAAAAAAGTGAAGAGAGCGTGGAAGAAGTTTATTGCATGCAAGTCATCCAATTATCCCTCAGAGCCCAAATCCCTTGTCTAATTGCCCAAGTCGATCCTTCAGGACTGAATGGATTAAATGAAACAGCAAGGCTGGTGAAAAGCAGCCGATGGGAAACATTTTGTGAACAGGCTTGCATGAACAGCAGAATAGAGTTTCTATTTGCTTTTGTTTGTCTGGGCCTTCTGTTATCAAACGAGTGGCAAAGAATGAAAAATATGAGGGCTTTTGATTAGAAAATAGTCCCTTTGGCTCAGAGTTGAGGCACTTGGGTGTGCTGGAAAACCTATCCTGATGCTTTTTACACTGTGCTACTCTGCATGGTCTATCTCTCTCCAGGATCATAAACTCTCACTTTACACTATATTAAGTTCATTGGAAAAAAAAAAAGGAGGAAAAAGAAAAACTTTTGTAAAATATCTCCCTGCAAAATCACTAGATGCTGGAGAATGTCAGAACTGAGCTGGCGTTAAAAGGAGAGCAAGCTGCAGCCCACGGCGCTGTCTCGCAGCAGCTGCCTGTGCCAAACTCCAGAGGAAAGGAGACTGTCAGGCTTAATGTACCTTAAAGGACTTCTCTTCCATATATTCCTCTCCCCTGATAAGGAGGGGTCCCATCTGAAAGTCCAGTATCTCATCATCTAATGCAAAATACCCTGCTATTAGCCCATGCTACCCTGTATCAACCCCCTTCCACCCCAGCATTCCAGAGGAGAAATACTAGGAAGGGAAAGAAAACAAGAGTCTCCTCTAAAAGAGTGGAAAGAGAGGAAATCAGTCTTCTTCCAGTCTTGTTTCCTGTTGACCAAAACTGTGTCCATCTCTGGAGCCCCTGTTGCAGGAAAGATCTGGATGAGCTGGAACGTGTCCAGAGAAGGGCCACGAGGATGATCAGAGGGCTGGAGCACCTCTCCTGTGAGGACAGGCTGAGAGAGTTGGAGTTGTTCAGACTGGGGAAGAGAAGGCTCCAGGGAGACCTTACTGTGGCCTTCCAACACAACAGGAATTCTGGGGAGGGACTGGTTAGGCTGTTGGGTAGCAGGAGGACTGGAGGGAATGGATCAAAACCAGAGGTGGGAAGATTCAGATGAGATGTTAGGAAGAAGTTCTTCATCATGAGGGTGATGAGACCCTGGAACAGGTTGCCCACCCCAGCCCTAGAAGTTTTCAAGGCCAGGCTGGATGGGGCTCTGAGCACCCTGCTCTAGTGGGAGGTGTCCCTGCCTATGG